>VXAC01001162.1:1554341-1886369 GCA_013399225.1 Rhipidura dahli
GGCGCCGGGGCAGCGGAACCTGCCGCCCACGGCCGGGGCTGTGCCGGCCCCGCGCCTCTCCGAGCGGCCGTGCGGCCTGCGCCGCGGGCCCCGGGCGGAGAAAGGGGGTGAGACGGGGGTGCTGCTGGCTGGCTTTCGGTTGAAAAATATATATTTTTATTTCTGCCTGCGCCTGTTTCACTCTCCTCCTGGCGGCGGTTAAGGCGGTGTGTAAACAGGTTCTAGCTTTCCCTCGGACGTGTGTGTGAAACAAACTTGAAAGGGACCGAGCGCGGTCGCCAGAGGAAGGAGCCAGCCTTCCCCGGCCCGCTTGGGCGGCGATGACAAGCTCTGGTGTGAACCTGACCCGTGCTGGGAGAGGAGGTGGCACAGGGTGACAGGTTAGGGATAAGAGGGGGACATTAGGGAGGTAGGGAAAGATGCAAAAGTCAGTGTTAGCAGTCTAGTTGGTGTATGTGTGCTCCTGGTGAAAACAAGGTACCAACTAATGAGTATTTTCGGTTTTAGGGTGGGTTTTTCTTGTTGAAGTTACAAGTAACTTTGTTTTGAAGGCTCTATTATGTGGGAAAATGAAAATATGCTTGTGTAATGTGTTAGTTGTTTCTGCTGCTTATTCACATCTGACACAAGCATATTTTCATTGCTGCTGTCTCTTTTATTAGGGAAAAAGTTGTTTCCAACTTTGCACTATTTTATCCCCAGGGGAGGGCAAGAACTTTCCGTGTATATTTCATGAATGTATATGTGTGTATATCTGTGTGTGTGTGTGTGCCTGCACCGCAGCAACATCTGGTGCTGGAGACTGGCTGCTAGTCTTAACTCTTCAGCCAGGGAAAGAGAGATTAAGATGATCAAACCTTTTGTCATATTCGTTGTTGGAAAACTTTATGTTTTGGGAAACTTGGATTTGTTTCAGACTGTTAAGACTTGTGAAGACCTGCAAGAGCAAAATAATTGTTGAAGTTTATATTGCAAAGGCATCTTTCTTTTGACCTGGAAGAACTGTTGTGTATGTGTTGATGTACTTTGAGTTCTCTTATAATAACATATTAATAGAATACAACTCACAGGATCAAGTTTTGTGGTCTTGAACACGATGTATCTGTCCCATGCCTTTTTTTCCTCTTCTTTTTGCCCCCACCTTCCACTGTTGTTTATGTTGAGTATTCAGCTGGTATGCTAAACCTCAAGGCGTTGACTGCTTCTCATTTTAGAAAGGGATTTGAATACTCACTTATCAAGAGCTGACTGACTTGACTTGCAAGTATATTTCCGTTTTATTTTCAGGAAGCTGTTGATAAAGCTAAGAGTGTAGTAGTAGATAAATCTTGTCTACACATCTCTTCTAGAAACTTAATATTGCTGTCAAAGTAGTCATTGTTATTGCAAGCCATTTGTCTGTCAGTTCTATCAACAAATGAAAGAAAAGCCCTTGGCTAAAAAGTGAAAATAAAGAAACCCCAGAAATTAATATTAAAAAAATTGATTTGAATTCTCTGTAACAGGATCTAATTTTAGATAATTGTTATTTAGTGGAAAAAATAGGGTAGTTAGCGTGTCCTGAAGCTTGATGCTAAAAAATTGTCCCATAAGTGTCTGTTATCACCTGAAAATCTTGGTCTTTACCTCACTCATTTCATATGAAAATTCTGTGTGCCCGCAGAGGGCTGGTAGATCTCAGAAAGTATTTCTGTTGTAATTTTTATATTTCTAAATGCATTTCTGTCTAGATAGAGATTAGCTTTGACATCAGGAACATTATTGCTTTTTTAGCCTCTGCTGTAGCTTTCTTAAAAATTACTGTAATATTTGTGTTGGTGCAAGGTGTGTTGTGTAGTAATTGCTAAGTTGTAAACTCATGGCATTAAAGGGGCCTTGTATCATAACTTTGTTTATTCAAAAATATCTTCCACCTCCTTTTTTTTATGGACTCAAGAAGTGAATAGAACGTAAAAATACACCGTAGTTGAATTAAAATAGAGGTTTCTGTCGCCTGGCTTTCTGACTTTGTCTGGAAACTGAAGAGAAACATTGAATGGCTTGTTTTCCTGTGACGTAGGGTAGAAAGTGCCCCAAGTAAAGAATTTTGTTCTAAAGGAAGTAGACCCCTGTATCTTAACTTTTTAAAATTATATCTTCTTTAAAGCTCTTACGTGCTTGAATCCAGATTCTTAACAGGCACCTTAAAAAATGTGTTCTTAAAAAAAAGGCAAAATTCTAAAATTCTTGGCAGAATATTTGCCACATTTGTCACGTGTGTTTATAAATGTTAGCTTAAATAGAAAGCCCTGTACCAGTTTCTATAGGAGTACAGTACCTTAGGAAGTCAAACCAATATTTTTTATGACATATTTAAATAATTGCTCTGTAAATGATACAGTTTTTCTCATTTTAAAAATTACTCTTAGTACAGTGTGCATGTAAATTTCAAGGATTGACAAAAGCGTAGAAGTTGAAGTTAGGTTAACTTTGCTTTATTTGAGCTTATTTATAAGTAAAAAAATGTACGTGAACATTCTGCTATACAACAGAAATCTGGTAAATTTCAAGCAAATATATTGTGTCCTAGATGGACTGTACTGAACAATTCAGTAGAACTTGTGAACTTGTTTCAGTTGTCTTTCCTGAGTAGAATTGGCCTTTCCTCCACCCTCCCGCCTTTTTTTTTTTTCCAAGTCTGCTGTAGCACATTAGATGCAATATTTGTGTGTGCTTTGTTGGTCTCCTGAACCAGGTTCCTGGAAAAGCATATGAACACTTGAAAGTTTGTGTGTAGTCTGATTGACTTAAAAGCACCTGCTCACATGTTGATGGTTAACTTTGTGCATGGGAGTTTTCAGCTTGGATGGTGTGTTTTGACAGTTAACTATGCTTTTATTGAGCATTGTAATAGTGTAGGAAGAATTGTGTCAAATGAAAATACTGCACAGTGGGATATTTTAAATTGTCCTTGTGGAATTATTTTGGTTTTGGAGCAGGTGTGTGTATACCAGTCGTGGTCTGTGCTAATCAGCAAGAGATTCTTACATAGGATTGAAAATATTTTTGTTTGTATATGCAAAAATGAAAAAAAAAAAAAAAAACAAAACAAACAACCCAAAAGACCAAAAACCCAACCGTAAAATGTTCATATTGTTTATAATTTATATTTTATCTTTCATTTTTACTGCTTTCATAAAATAGATTTTTTTTGTTGTGGTATTGTGCACTAGCTTATCTTCTGGTCTGGTTGTGTTACAGACTCCAAGTCAAGGTGTACGTGGCTCTTGTCCAAAGGGGTTACTGAGAACCCCTAACCTGTCTTGCTGTAGCATTGGTTATCAGTAGCATTACAGAAAAGTGGGCAGTATTTTTTTTCCCCCCAACCTGGTTACTCTGCCATCTGATTGCTTTTTGCAGTGCTAATATGTATAATTTCACAACTCTACATTGCCTAGGAGGATTCCTTTCAGATTATCGTGGTAGGTTAAAATTTGATCGTAGAAGACTTTTTTCAGACACATCCTTCTCTTGTTAAATTGCTGTGCAAGGATTGTTAATCAGAAATTCAGTAGTAAGTAAACCATTGTTCTTTCTGTTCTCCTTTTGATTTGGGATAATTTGTGGGAGGATATTTTTAAGTATTTTTTTTTTACCTCGTGTCACTTGGGACTTTTTTCCTGGGTTATTTGGGTTTACTGAGCTTCAGAAGCATTTTTAAAATCCTGCTTCCAGATTTTTTGTGTGCTTGAGATCGATCAATGATGTTTGAATGTAGTTCCCTGAGGTCCAGTTGTTTGTCAAAAGGTGTAGTTTATTTAAACTGAAAACTGGTATAAATGGTATGTATTTGTGGTACATAAAATGGAAACTCTTTGCACTGATCTTGTTGACTCGGTTGGACCATGCTTTCTGAGTTACCTACTGAAGTGATGGGTTACTCTGGGTAAGTCATTTAATTAATTTATAGCCAAGTTCTAGTCTGTGGTAAGAGGGTAATGGTTTTCTATGTTTTACTTGCCTGGTTCAAGACTTCTGTGGAACCACCTACCAGTAGCAGTTAATACATATAGTTAGCAAAAACAATGTTAAGCCCCCCAGAATGGCTTTACACCAAGTTCAGTAGGTGACAAGTTGTATTGTTTATCCTTACGTGTTTCAGAATGGCATGTCTGCAATATTTTCATTACAATCTAAATATGTGTCAGTTTGGAAACAATAGCAGGGAGTTTTCAGGCATCAAAAAGAGGCAGTCAGACTCATTATGACCAACTACTTGGAATTATAAAATGTTAGTGTAGGCAACATCTTGGCAAACAAGTTTTTCTAAGGCTGTCTTTGTAACACAGGCAATGATAATGTAATATCATGTATTATCTTTTCTGTCAAAGGGTTGCAGGAAGATACCTGTCCTGGTGTAAAATGAGCAACTAATGCTTGTATTAGTGGACTGTGTATTTGTCTTGCAGTCTATATGACTCCGTGAGTTTCTGCTTTGAGCTTCAATGGAATAGTATTTTTCCCCTTCCAGCTTACAAAAACTTTGCATTGTTTGGGGCAGAATGACTATTCCGTGTAAGGATTTTTAATGCATTTTTTATTTGAATTATGAAAACTATTCTTTCAAAGGAAATGTTGCCAGAGAATTATAATGATGGAAAGAATGTCTGCCAACCTTCCTTCTGTTGCTCTGCTGTGTAGGGGACTTGTTTGGGTGTATGCTTCAAGTCTTCTACCATTCAGTAGTGGTGAGGTTTGTGAGAAAGTACTTGTTGCGTAAAAATACTTACTTTTTGAAAAAGTTATAATACAGGGAAATAGCTGTGAACCAGGTATTTTATGTAATGACCAAGTAGGCTAAAAAAATGTACAGAAGAAGGTCGTCTCTTGAATGTTTGTAACGTGTCGTGATGTGGAGAAGTGGAAATCTGGAAGGTTTTCAATAAAGAAATGAGCTGTAAGCTATGTCAGCTTTTGAAAGACTGACAAGATAATGAACAATTCTGAATGTTGAAGTACCTTGTGATACTGTGTCCACCTGTAAAACTGTTTGATGCAAAAAATCTTTTTAATGAGATGTTTGATGATTTTTTGCAGTGTTGGTACTGGTCTTGTTACTTCGCTGTGTGATGTACCTTTTCTAACATTGTAAAGTAGGAGGGTACCTTATGTTGAAAACTTAATTTCTGGCTTATTTTCTGGGTGTGGATGCTCATTTTTAGTAAGTTGATCAAGATCAAATTGATTAAGTTCAGCATTACACATGAGAGTAAGTCAGTATCACTTTTTATTTAATGGTGGAAGTTGAAGTAAATTCAGATCCCTTTGATACTGTGGTTATGGAGTTTTTTTTGGGTTTTTGTTTTTTTTTTAGGAAACTTTCACATTTTCAGGATGATATGTTTTAGACAATGAATACATGTGTTATTTCCCCCAATTTCCTGGAAGTTTAGTTAGGCAAGAACATAAATGTTGTGAGACATCTATGTTGGAACAGGGAATATCCAAATATCTTGCAAGGATAAAATTTAGTTTTCAGGAGTTTGGTGCTCTTCTGAGCTTGCATTAGGTCAGTGTATGTTGTGAATAGCAGCAGTATGTGGTTGATGGCAAGTAGTATTTTCACTGCCATTAGTATTTTAATTAGTGTTTTGCAACCTCTTAATATTAGCTGTGATACTTATCTTTTATTGTCTCTGAAAGATATGTAACTAGTTTAAATGATTTTTTTATTTTATGCAGGTGGCAGTTCTTTCAGGGTCCACAGGGCAGATTCAGTTTCACACTAGTCTGAATTCGGTTTTAAAGCAAGAGTTCAGCAAGTCTTGAGAACTGGGATGGCCAGTTGTAGGTCTGGTTGGTAGCGAGGGGTGACACATTAAGAGCAGGCATCTTTAACTCCCTCTTGACAATGTATTCCAGCTACAGCTGCTGGCCTTTTCTATACTAGTGAATACCTGCCTCTGCCGAGTCCAGTTGTTAAAGCAGAACCATTTTGAGCAGGGTATTTTAAAACTTAGTTAGACTAAAGGTACAACACAGGCCCTGGTGTTGATGTACTTAGGAGAGAGCCTGGAGAGGAGTAACAGAGGCTGCAAATGAATAAATGGTGGTAGTAAAATCTGTTGATAGTAGAATGTGCTTCATGGATTATTTTGTGTTTGTAACTGCAAGAAATATGAAAATTTAAAATATATCAAGTATATATAGATAACCCAGTTTTTGAGTTAACTCAAAAGTTAAGCATTTAACTGAATTTATATTTTATATAAGTAGGCTTCTACATGGAAACTTAAATCAGAAGGAGAAGTTAGGATTCAAATAATGGTCCAACAGACCTCATAAAATTTCATCTAGATGAAAGAAGGAATTTCAAATTAGTGCACCCTCTTGGAAAAGAAATAGTCAGACGTGACCTGGTATGTATTTGGTAGGATGGCAGCTGGTCAAGCATCCTGTAAGCACATGCAGGCTTTCAGAGTGTCTGCACCATAACTCTTTTCTCTGAAGTGGGGGGAAAGTCACAAAGAGATTTGGAAAAGAAGGAGGTTGAGGGTTATCATGGTTTAAGTATTAAGAAACAGAAAAATGTGTAAGAAACCTAATTTTCATTAATTCTGCTGCTCATGGCAAAGGTCTTTATGATTGGTAGGTTTTTTGTGGTTAGATTTGTTTTTTCTTTATCTGCTGAATGTAAATTAAATTTTATAGTCTCAGATGGTTCAGTATTTTTTGGGAGTGTCAGGAGAGAACTTCAGTCTGAATCGAATCTAATATTCTGCTCCAGCTGAGCAATTGTTCTTTGTGCATATTGATGTAACTGTCCATGGCTCTGCAACAGATTCCAGTGCAGTACTTAATTTTGTAATGTGCTTCTAAAAATAAGTGCATAGTCTTATGTAACATATCTTGTATTGTTAACACCTAGAGGCTTCATCCCCACTGGTATGAAGTGGAACACATCCTACATAATTTTTGATTGTGGGTATTTACATCTGAAGTATTTTCTCAATCAGTGTCTATTGGCAAAGAGTAGCTTTATTTCAGGAATGAGTAGTAGTTTTAGGAATATCAGATGTCTTATTTGCATGGTGAGGTATGTGAATCCTCTGCATATCTGAGCAAAGCAACAGTTGGAAAGGTACTGTATAGTTCAGTAGACATTTGTTTCTCTAAAGAAGGTCCGTGGATTCCTGCTCACAGGTATGTGCGCTTTCTCAGAGAGCTCTCAATTTGGCTCTGCACTGCAACTGTAAAAGTTCTGAAAGTCTGTGGATACTTCAGACATGAAAATGAGATGTTAATCATATTAATGCAGCTTTGAGGGTGAACTCAAAATCTTCTTGAAAAGAAGGGTGACATTTATGATCAAATTACATTGTTCTATAAGTTCTTGTACACCTCTTGCTTTAGTCTTAGCAATGTTTTGATCTCTTTAATGTGGCTTTTCTCATGCTTTTTGAATTCAGGCTGCAAATAACATGTCAAATAAAATGATAAGATGCATCTTATCTTGCTGATGGGATGACACCTGTACAGAACAAACTTGTCAAATGTAAATAATTTAAGGGACAGAAATCAAATTTATCAAGAATTATTTATCTGAGTAACTTGGTTCTCATTCTTCACCACTTCTTCAAGTAGGTGCTATACTTTTATGTTAGGGGCACAGCTGGAATTTCAGAGTAGAGGATTGAAAGTTCATCTCAAAGTCTGAGGCCAAAACAGAGGCAACCATTCTTTATTCTGTTAGTGTCCTTTTAAAAGTTAATTTTCTATAGTGTTGTTTACTGACACCCCCAAATGCTTCACTTTACAAATCGTTCTCTTTCCCTGAGAGATCTCGTACTTCAGTGAAGAATTAATTCAAAGGGGTCTGAAGAAATAGAGATAATTGTAAAACTAAGCAAATAGGTTGTCTCTTGATTAGGTTGCATCTTTAACAATAAATGAGATTTTTGTAGATGCTTTTAGTGATTGTTTTAACTGAGCAATTCAAATTATTTAATTTTCTAGCAATGTCTGGGTCAGATATCCATAACTTTGGGGCAGGGGAAGCACCCTCAGACTGTCAGCCCTCAGACTTTCTTGTCAACTATAGAGGTAGTCTGGAAAGACTGAAAATGTAAGGCTTGGTATTTATGACACCAGAAGCTCAGGCTTCAGTGTTAGGGTTGCCCTTGGCAAAGTATGGGTTACCTTTGTCCTTCCTGAGGCCAAACAGCCCATGTACATGTTTGGGTAGTTAGATATGTGCCATTTCTACCTGTATAGGTTTTGTTCTTTGCATAGAAAGTCTGAGACTGTTCCCGAGCCCCAGTGGAGCAGGCATGCACCTCTGATAGGCAAGGCATGGAGAAGGTGGTCAGGGGAGGAGGAGCATCCCCGAGGGGAAGAGCCTGTGCTGCCTGTGCCGTGTTGTTCTGATCCTGGTGTGTCAGCCCAGGCCTAACCTGTCAGTTAATACTGTGCTTGTAGAGAAGAAATGCAATATTGTTTTAGCAAACATGTTCTTCTGTTCTGCCTGGTATTATTTCCTCTTTTTCTTGAGTAAGAGTCCAGTGAGCAAAATGCAAGAGTAATGCATTGCTTGTGTATTCCAGCATTTTTGTGCCCAGTCCTTTTTTTAAAGTATATCCCAGAGTTTGCTCACTGTAGCTGCCTGTCATCTTTTTGTTCACTGGTAAGAGAAGACTGCTAAATGTGAAGTAGGTCCTGCAGTTGGTATTTTATCATCTTGTTGGCTTGGTTTGAGCAGGGCTTTGTCAGGAAAACGTTGGTATCACCAGGTCCATGGCGGCTTGTTAGGTGAGGGGAGTTTAGTGAAAAGAATATACCATTTATTTTTGTGTGGAGAGTCTGTACACACTTCTTTAAACACTTAATTGTCCTGTTAATATAATCCTTTTTCATGAAGTTAGTGTGTTTATCCCACATTCGTCATATAAACTGCTATTTATGAAAAGCTTTAGAGTATTGTGGAAGATGCCATAACCTCCCTTTCCTGTCTAATTAAGCAAAACTTTGAAGTTTTATGTGAGGTTTATTCAATATCTACCTTTTTGACTTGCAGGTTATAGAATGAATGGGTAGTCTATTTTATTGATTAACACAGGATAAGAATGAGCTCACATCCCTCTAATACTGCCCTTGCCATGGCATGCTATAAAATTGTGTATGTTTTGATCCTTCTGAGATACAGATATTTTAGAAGTGAACATGTTTTCTGTGAAGACTTTCAGTCACTAGTAATTGTAGTGACACTCTAAAGTGTCTGTTGCTGTTTTTACTGTAAAAGCAAAAAGTGCATAAGACCACAAGAGAATGACAGATTTTGCTTAGAAGGGAAGTTTCTGAAATTGTTATGCAGGAAGACCATTCAAAGTAATCCAGTTGTCACTGTTAAACTAATACTGAAACAGGAAAAAAAGTGAAAATGGTCTTGCTTAAGCAGTCGCCCTCATGCTTTGTAGTGTCAAACCGAGAAGACATACCAAATTTGGCCTTGGTTTGCAAAAGAAAGTTCCCTTTGGTGGTGTTTCTTCCATATGAATGCAACTGCCATTATGCTTCTTTCTTTTCTTTTTTTTTCTCTCTCCTCTCTATTTTCCTCTCAGAGGAGAGTCCAGTGGTGGTAAGGGTAAGCATGCTATCTTGGAACAAGACAGACAGCTGCTAATAGAATGGGTTCCACAGCAAGGCCTTGTTATTCATGGGAAATGTCACCAGGTCCTGCTCCTGTCAGCCCTCTGACTTCTGTGGGAACTGCCAAACTGGCAAAGTAAAATCAGCAAAAGATCAGAATTATGAATTGCAAGATTACTAATGAAAATGTGTCCCTTGAGTAAGAATGGGACTCCTAGTGATAGCTTGTAATTACACATCTGTTATGAGTATCTAAATTTAAGGTTGATGTTTGAAGTTACAGAAATCTGTGCCACACTGCTGAGATGGTCATATTCTTCACATATTGGTACTTTAATATCAAATATGCTTTAAAATCTTAGCTGTTAGAAGTTAATTTTTTTTTCACTTAGTGTGAGAAGCTTTGAGTTGGGCTAGTACATAAACCTGGAGCAGAGCAGCTATGCTCCACCAAGTGATGAAGGCTTTTCAGTGTTAATATAGGCACATGATGCTGAGAACTAAAGCTTTGTCTGAAGACAGGGGTCTTCATTCAGAGACAGAATGCTTCTCTTTTTCTACCTTATGTATTCTTATGATTTGTTGGTTTGGTTTTATTTGGGTTTTTTTGTGCTTTTCTAACTCTTTCATCACTTCTTTTCACTGAGGTTCATTTCTTCCCCAACAATTTAAGAATGAAAAATGAAGTTTTGGATCACATCATTGTTCTTCCCGATGTTTAGTCTTTGTATTGCAATACCAGACTTCTCTCATTTTCAGTTCATAAACCGAGAGGGATGTAGGTCACTGTTTAAATGAGTGTTTGAAGTTTTCTTGCAAACAAACTCCTCCATCAGTACCTAAACCCCTGCTTCAGTGGCTGTTAAAATTGCAAACCTAAGGGAATCTGAATTCAAGGAATGTTGGAATGAAGGTTTTCTTTCCCATCTTAAGTCAGGTTCCATCTGCATGTCACTGTTATGCGCGTTTTTTTGATCAAATAGTGTTTTCCCCAGAGTGCTCTGGTCTCATTGGTTAGAGAGCACTCATGGTGTTCTCACACTAAGGTTTTTCTTTTTAATCCTGTTCTTCAGCTCATGCTATCCAAAAGTATACGTAAATACAGGATTAATGTTTTCTCTCCAATTTCTTCCTTACAGTTTCATGGAAAAGTTACATTTTTATATTGCCTCTCTGAAGTGACAGCCATGCATTACGAATACAGAAACTGAGACACTGGCTTAGTATTTCATAACAGAAATACCTTCTTTCAGTTTGCAGCTGTGAATAGTTAATACTTCTCCATAGACTTATGAAATAAGTCTTATTTCAAGCAGAAGGCACTTGTGAAAATCTTTGTGTGGCTCCCTCAGCATTATTAAAAAAAAAGAAAATAGAAACCTTTATAGACAGGCCTAAAATCAGTTTAGATATGTAGCATTTAAACATCTTAGCTTGACACGTTTTCTTTCTGGAGTCTCTGTGTCGTTAATTAGAAGAGGATAGTGGTACGTCTTGACAGTGGTCCCTGGTCCCTTGGCCAAAAGAATGAGAAGATCCAGAAAGGGTGGGTCCAGGATCTGAAGCTCTGCATTCTGTAGTGTCTGGGTCTTTGGGACTCTCTGCTTTCGCATCAGCATCTTACACATCTGTCTCTTCCTTTCTGCAATTTCTTTTTCTGTTCCTGTTCTAATTCCTCTTCTGGTTTCCTCTTCCCTTGTGTTCTAGCTATTCTCCTGATAGCACCCAGCTGGTATTTAAGACAAGGACAAGTATTTCTCAGTCCTAAGATGACGGGTCCTCAGTTATCTCATGTCTAAGCTTACATGCACACCATCACACCACTCTTGTGCAAGAAGATGGAACGTGTTGTAGATCAGCAGAGAGCCTGCACACGATGTCAGTGTAGCATGTGAGCAGGGTGGTGCAGAGCCCTACAGCTGAAGCAGATTTGAGCAGGTCTTCATACTGATGGTACACAGTAGCTTCCTAAGACAAGGACATACTGTACTTGTCACTGTTGCACAGCATTCAAGTACTAGAGCATCCCAACAGACTGGATTTTAAAATGTTTTCAGCTGGGGGAGGGTATTCTTCTGTTGAAAAACATCAAACTATCTTAGCTGCTCTAAAAAAGAGAAAATTTGATCAATTGACCTGAATGATGGTTTAGGGTTGTGTTTGGTTGTAAAAGGCTTGTGCATTCTGTAATTTGGCCAAGTGAATGAATATGGGGTCGTAATGACTAAAATGATACAAAGTATTACTTGCCTGTGCTTTCTCTAAAAGTTTAAGTTGGTCTTTATTTAGTAAAAGTGAATCAGTATTCAGTTTTCATAGCTTCTTGTTCTTCCAGAGTAGTGCACTTGAAGGCAGTTTTAAACAAGACCCAGATTAAAGTGCATTGCATGTGTATGCAATTTATTGTGCTGTTCTGAACATAAAGTATAAGAAGAGCTATAGAAAATTTCTTGAAAATCCTTAGATTAGAAGTGTTGGATAAAATTCAAATTACAGGATTTTGTTCAGGATTCCCAATTTTAAAATATAATACAGTTTTCAAAGAGACTATCTGCCCCAAGATTTCTTTTGGAAATGGCTCTGGAATTATATGCTTAGAAAAGGTATTTTTGTGCTTTTGTTTATTTTATTCTCTTAATGGGAGTGTCACTTAAGGAGAGAAGTTGTATCCATAAGAAGGTTATTGATGTTTTTAGAAATGTATTGGAAAGTGGTTAGCTGTAACTTTATTGTTAAAGAATGATTATCATTGTTTGTGTTGTAAATGAAGAGTAAGGGTATAGGAGGATTATCTCATGAGAAAAAGGGTGAAGCAATTAAAAGTGAAAGTGTTACAAGAGGAGTGAATGTTCTCAGGTGAGATGAAGGTTTTAATTTTATCTGGTGTGTTCACCTGCATTAAAACTACTGTGAAAATAGTAAAGATGTTTATTTAAGGAATATATGACTCATTTTCTCCACTTCTTTTGTGTTTTACAAGTGAGGCTTAATACCCAGACTCAGCTATAAGTCTTTAGGTGTCAGCTATAAGATCCAGATTTATCCCACATATCTTTCTCCACTTAGTTGTATTGCTTGAGGGGAAATGGCTGTTTTCTGACTTCAGCTGGCTAAGAAGTAGGCATGTAGGCTTCTGGAAGTCCAGGTGAAGAAATGCAAGAACCTAAGTGTCCTCGAAAATGCATTCATACAGCAGAAATGAGCATTTGCTCTCTGAATGAATAAGCATAACTGAAAGAGTACGTGTGTTATGGCAGTGTGTATAACAGGTCACAGAGACATTGTAAATTGTTCTGTACCCTTGTCCTCCTTTTTAGACTGTGCTTGTGGCAATACATGTATAGCCAGTTTCTATGTTTTGCAGATATGCTGCAAATAATAATCAGGAGTTTTCACTAGGATGGACTTAAATGTGTGAGTTGCTGACATTGTGAATTGCTGATTTAAAATTTCCCCTCTTTATGCTTCAATTTCCAGATAGGGATGTTTTTTCTTATTATGCAGGTCTTGTTTTCTGTGTGTAACCCAGGGTTTTGGTAAAAATATTCCTAGGTAAATAGACAGTAGAGCTGCTAGACCTGTGCTAAAACATAAGAACCCTAATAAACCTGGTATCATTATAGCAATTACAGTATAATAGTAATTGAGAAACCTTTGAATAATCTTAAGAAACCCCCACAAAAACCCAAAACCAAACCCTGTGCAACAGTGTGTAGCCAGTAGGATCCCTATGGGTTTATGCATTTTTTTGAAGGCTGCCTCTGTGCGCCTGTGTGAGCAGTGATTATTGAGATCTCAAATGAGAATATGGTTAGCATATTTTCCTGTTAGGGATCACTTCTGGACTCATATATTCTTCTCCCCCATTCTGTCCTCCCTGTGTTGTGATGCTTGTCCTTCTTGGTGAAGGCCTGTATTGAATTATGGTTTGTTTACTGGCTCTTCACAGGCTGCTTACTGCCTGCTTTTTAGGCACAGTGCCTCTGGGATCTTTCCTCTTCAACCTTCTTTGTCTGGAGAAGCCAGGGTTTGTGGTTCATAAAACTTACTTAGATTCTTTTGGTTGAGAGATGTGATAATTTTTTAATGTAAAATTTTACAAGCATGTGTAGTGTTGCTTTTGCAGTCTCAGTGTGCGCTTCCCCTTTTAGATGCATATATAAATAGTTACCAGTTATGACTAAAAAATGTGTTTAAGTTACAGTTTCATGCCTTTTTTTTTTTTTAATTTCTCAGTGAATCAGAACAGTATAAATTGGATTATGAGTAGAACATTCAGAATAAAAAGTTTGCAAACTGTGTAATTTTTGTTCGGTCAGTGACTCAGTGTCCTCTTGAATTGTGCATGTCTCTTGAGATCTATTTTGAGAAGGTCCCTACTGGGCCACCATGTTGACAGTATGAAGTTTACCCAAGGTACAGACTTTGCTTGCAAAAACCTCTTTAAAATGAGGTGTAGTTCTTATCACCAGTTTATGTGTCCTAAAAAAGTTTAAAACCAGGCTACATTTCTTTCCAGTTTTTTCAGTTTTTTAATTGAATTTTTTTTTGTCAAGTATGTAGTGTACTCAAGAATCACTGAGGTTTATCAGTGTTAAAATTTATCTTTCTGATGTTTTTGTTCCTTAAAATGTCTATTAGGCTTTATAACTGTAAAAATGTGCTTGGTACTGATGGGATTATGTAACCTGGTGGACTTGCTTATAAACAGTTATTTGAGTTTTTTTTTTAAAAAAGAAAAGTTCTGGATCATTAAGAAATGTATTGGAAAAAATCAGATTTTCTGAAAAGGAGGCAGCAGACATATATTGCTTCCATATACATCAAGTAACTGACACGTTAATCATGGTGTGCTTCAAAAGAGTAAACTACTGAAACAATTTCTTTAATTTAGGCCTTTATCTAAATAAGCCAATTGGAAAAGATTGTGACACTGTTTCATAATTTATTTAACACTTTAAGTTTCATGTCTTTTTGAAGATTCTTGAAGGATCAGTTCTTTTAAAAGATGAAATTTGTATTGTATTACATGTCAGCCTTGCTGGACTTAATTTCAGTATTAAAACCAATAGTTTCTCAATATTGCAGTTAATAAATTTAATAGCAAAGATTGCTTTGGTGTGTGTGTATGTCTTCATCCTCTTACAAAGAAGTGTTGAGATTTCTGGATTTTTTTTATTTTTTTAATTTTTGCTAGTTCTTTAGTGAAGAGTATGTGTTTACTCTTAATTTGCAAACATGAATTGCAATCTCCAAACTGATAGGCCATCAGGTGTATATTCCAGAATTGGACAGTTTGGATTTTTTACCTATAGATTTGTTTTGAGGGATGATATAACCTGAGATTGTGGATATGGCACATTTTTCTTTTTTGCAGAATTAAGTAAGCAATTCTCAAGTGAACGTCTTACATATAGAACCTCCCTATGGGAAATATACCAAAATTAAAAGCATGATACCCATTTTAAAATATTGCTAGCTTGTGTCCAGACAGGAGACAGAGAGTACTGTCTTCGCTTTGTTTCAGAGAACACCTTTATTAAGTGAACACTTTGGATTATTGGGACGCTTAAAACAACCTGATGGACTTTCTAAGTAAGGTCTTGTCTCTGATGCCTCTATTAACTCTTTAAGTAAATAAGGTCTCCATTAATGGATTAACACTCTAGCTTTCCTCAGTTAACTCCAAGGAACTTGCCATAGGGTTGTTGTGAAAAGTAAATGTCCAGATCCAGGGATTCCACTGCTGCAGCCAAATTAGGAGTGGGAGAACATTTTCTGCGTCTCCTGTCTTGGCTTTCAGTGTCCTGGAAGGTACTAGTAGTTGATAAACAGATACCATTAAAGACTGGAAGGAGGGGATGCCCTGAAAGCTGTTAAAGGGTTTATAAAGTGGAAGTTATTATTATTAAGCTGTTCTTCATTTATGTGATTTCTCTGATTCCAGCTGGTCTTGTAGCTCACCATTCGAAGGGCAAAGAGGAATAAGCTCTGTCTCTTAGAAATA
The DNA here is from genome assembly GCA_013399225.1 of Rhipidura dahli. Classification (NCBI taxonomy): domain Eukaryota; kingdom Metazoa; phylum Chordata; class Aves; order Passeriformes; family Rhipiduridae; genus Rhipidura; species Rhipidura dahli. The sequence continues at coordinate 1,569,973 of VXAC01001162.1, forward strand.
TTTTTACTTATCTGTCATTTCTTGACAATGCTGGTGTTACCGTTCACAGCCTGCAAAGGTGTTTTCTATAGGAAGTTGCAGTGGGTTTGACTGAGATGAATTCATTTTCCTACAGCCTCCCTCTCAGAGCTGTGCTTTGCATTGGTGGCTAGAAAGGAATTGATAACACAAAAGTGTTTGGCTACAGCTGAGCAGCACTGACACAGCATCAGCGCTGTATCTCCAGCATTTCCCCCACATCAGTAGGCTGGTGGTGGGTAAAATCCTGGCAACTAGGCCAGCTGACCCAAAATAACCAAAGGGATATTCCATACCATATGAAGTCAGCTCAGATGTAAAAGCTAAGACAAAGAGGAGGAAGGGGGGTCATTTATTATTTTACAAAGTTTGCCTTCTGCAGCAATTGTTAGACATGTTGAAGCCCTGCTTCCTGGGAAGTGGTTTGCTGATGTGGAGAGTAATCTTTTTTTTTCCCTCTTTACTTCTGCACATGCAAACTTTTGGTTTTGCTTTAGTAAACTGACTTAACTTTCTCTCCCTTAATGCATCTGGGAATGGAGAGTGATAGAGTAGCTTATTGTGCAGCCAAGATCAAACCATCAGAGAAGTGAAAAGCATTAGATGAAGAGATCTTAGAAAAATTGTGGGAATTACGGTTTTGAACAATGTAGACTGTTCAGAATAGTGTCATGGTTTTGTCTTTTGGCAGCAAGAACACAAACCATTAATGCAAGATGCTGGTTTCCCCTAGACAGAGATCATGGAGGAACGATATGTTCTGTGGGGTTAGCCTTCTGAGTGAAGTATCAGCTGCAGAGCAATAGCTTTGATATAGCCATGTCTGAGCAAGCTATTTATAATTATTACCACCACAAAAAACTTTGTGCTTCCTTTTTTCCCTGCCTTCATAAATGCTTCCTGGCAAACAATGACCTATGTGACAGGGAAGTGAGCAACTAAACAAACCCAAGAGATCCTGCCAGTTAGTGAACTGGCTAGAAAGTTGCTGTGAGAACCAGTGGAGAAGTTGGTTGGCAGAGCCTGCTCTGATAAATGAGGAAACTTTTTAAAACTGCTCATTGCTAGACAGCCTTGCAAGCCCTGCCTTAGGCTCTAACAATTATCTCTGATTTCCAGCAAGGCAGCTGAATTAAAGAGAACTGTTACATCAGGAAAAGAGGAACAAGTTTTTAAAGAGATATTTCAGGTAGTTTGCTGTGTTTTTCTTCAGCTTAAGCATGAGCTAGGAGGCTATTGCTGTTCTTGGTGGTTCTCACAGAATTAGGTTTTGGAGGTCACAGATGGGAGTGTTTCATAGATGGAGCAAGATCTTGGCTTGGCAATTGATTTAAATGTGTCATTGAACTAAGATGTTTTTGGTCTGTTCATGGTGTGACTGATGTGATATTTCAGAGTATCCATTGGAAATTGGCTGAGTCGAGGTGAAGTCCAAGATTCTTTCTATATATGGTGCCTTTTTCTGTAACTGTCTGTAGCAAGTATACTTCTTTTACACAACATTTCCAGAATAACTTCAGCTTTTTACAAACATCACTTAGTAAGCTACTAAACCGAAGTAGAATAGTTCAGTTGGGATGAATTTGCAAAATGAGTTATGGTAAAATTAGGCTTTATGAAGGAAAATCTTCAAATCTCCTATCTTACATGTGTCTCAGAGGTTGTTTCAGTTTGGTTTTGTTCAGTTTTTATCTGTATGCGTGCCTTATCCAAAGGTGGTTTTCCGATACTTTCCTAACAGTCAAATTCATCTTTACATGTGTCTGTTTCCAGGAGCCAGACCTGCCCTCATCTGTAGTAGCAAATCCTAAGTCTAGCTCTTGGCTTCCGTAGGCTGAATATCCATCATAATAGACTTACAGAATTTATTTTGCTAAGAATAGCAGTTTAAGTTCTGTTTGCCTCACTTCTCAAACTTTAAATGGAGACAGAAGCTGCATTCTTTGCATTCTACCTATAGTGAGGGAATGAAGGAGGGAACTCGTGCCTTTCAGTAAAGAGTATAAACCTGGGATTTGCTCTTCTGCATAGTTGCAAAATATGCTAACAATTCCCTGTAACTTTTGTTTGTGCTACTACTGTCAGCTGTTTAAGATCTGTCCAGTACTAAAAAAAATCAGTGCAAGATTTCAGCTTTAGAGACTCTTTGATAATATACAAAGGAAGAAAAAATGACTCCTATCACATTAATTCTCATTGCCAATCTTAGGGACACACACTGTGAGGCTCACAGTATTACCAATCTGCTGCTTTTGGTGTTTAAACGGTAACATCTGAGACCTTTGTGGTTTTTTCCCTGGTCTCAGTTGCTCTTTATGCTCTTGTCAGAAGCAAGCTAAATGAATATAGGCATGTTCAATTCAACTAAAAGCAAACTCTAAAAGAGACCTATTATTTAATGATATTCTTAACTAAACATGAACTGTTATGCTAAGCTTTTTTCAAATCTTTTAATTTGTTCTGTTACGCTTTTTTGTTTTAGGAGTGTGTTGAACTTACAAAAAATGTTTTACATACTGATATTGTAACTTAAAACATACTCAGAGTCCAGATATGTATAAGAACAGAGATTATAACAGCATTATGTTTTAATTTAATTGCCATGGAAGGTTTTTGAGTACTTGTTATTATATTGTTACAGGAGCTATTTTTAAGGGACAAAAGGCTGACAAATAGGTAGCACGATGTATTGGCATACGAGGTACCGGGGGATGAAACTATTGGAAAAACTTAATAAAAATACTATATATTTTTATACTTAAATCTATGTAAATAATCATGATCTTTAGCCTTGACTTTGGAGCATTTTTGGATGCTTTTGGATGATACATATCTTTTAACCTTAATTACATATATAGTCAGTCAAAATAATCTCTGGGTGCTCATTTCTAGATGCTTAATTAAATACAGCAGGAGAAGGATTTAGCATGCGTAGTAACATTTGTAATAAAGAAATTTGACTTAGTCTTAAGTGTTCTATTGTATCTTCCCTTAAAAGAATGGTTCTTTATATATTGTAAAATAATAAAAGCAGTGCTCAGTATTTATAAGAGTGCCTATATAATGACAGTTTTACTTTCAAGGTCATTGTGCTTTCAGATGTATCTGTGTGTACATTAGAAAGGTGTTTTTTTCCCTTTAGCTGCCTTCTGAATATTACTAGTACCTTATGCACTGGTGAGTGGAATTACTGTTCTGGTCCATCAAGAATTTGAGTGTGGAATAGCATACACAATACTGAAGCAATAATTTGACCCAAAAAGTTATTGTATTATCACTTGCAATGCATTAAAAAAAAAGTTTGCCATTTAACTATTCCAGTTTAAAGAGCAAAGGCTGAATAGCTCACTGACTTGAGACCTGAGCAGGTTTATGAGAGATGATGTGAATAAACTTCATGTTGTTTCTAGCTACTTTGGCTTTACCAATCAGGAATAAAAAGCTGTTTTCTAACCAAAGGCAAAATAACCTGGACACTGATCATCTGTAACAGATGTGCAGTTTGATTAATTGCCACTACTACCTTGCTCCTTACTAAATGAGTGCAAAATCTGGATGAGCCTTGAAAGGAGTAATTATAGGCTTATTTTTCATGTTAAATGCAGTTAGGTTTTTGTAATTTTGATTGAAAGTTACAAGTGCTCTGCAAAGATTAAATTGTTTTATCTGTTGCCTAGTGTCTAAATATAAGTAAAGTCCAAATTGTTAGTGTACCTGGCTAAAGACAATTTTCTGGTAAACCTTCAGTTACTAGAGCCTATGCTGTGATATTTAATGTGAAACTCAGCTTTTTTTGAAATTCCTGTATTAAGGGTATGTATTTACTGGACAGTTTTATATCATGGTGCTTTTTTTTGATGCTTTTGTATTTTTCTTCTTGAATTTTTCTTCCTTGCTGTCTGTTTAAAACAAGAGGAGAGAAAATTAAGGGAAAGGTAACAGTCTCTTCTACAACCCTACAAAAAGGGGATGGATAAAACTCATTTTTTAGACCCTAATTTAAAATACTCCGGGCACTACTGTTATCGGTAAAATTCTCTGTGTTTAAAAGCACTTGCTTTGGGGAAGGGACTGGCCCCAATCGCAAACTAAACATAGCTTGATTTAAGTCATCAGTTTCTGAGTTGACTTCAGTGAAGCTCATTGTGTATGTAGTGTTTCCACTTAGGAGTATATAGTGTAAAAATAAACTAGAAGAGTGATTGAAGGGGCACTGCTGATTTAAGTTGACATTTTCCAGTAATGCATTTTGAATACTTTACCATGAGGCCTTTTTATTTATTCAAATACACTTTTTTCCCCCCTGCATATCACTTGGTGATCTACAATTTGCTACAGAAACGTTTGCTTGTCAGCAGAGGGTATCTTGCTACTACTCTGTTCTCCTTAAGCACCTTGTGCTGTCTGCTGTCTCTTCAGGGGCAGGGTTGTTGTCCTTGTTTGTTGCTCTTGTGCACTGGTTGGTCTGGCAGGTGGGAGTGCATGAGCAGAATACAGCATCCATGGATGAACCACGAAGGGCCTGTAAGAGTGAAACCAGTAATCTGCAAAGTGCTCTCAAACCAAGCAAACAAAAAGACTAATGATATTTTGAATTAAGTTTCCTCTATGATTTGGCATTTGTTTGCTAGCAGAGCTGACAAGAGCATAAACTGCTGTTTAATGGTTTAATTAAGTCCACAAGGGGTATTTAGTAAAGACAGTGTGCTCTTCATTCTCTACAGAGTATGTGTATATTACGGGTGAAGGTATATCTCCTTACCTTTGTATTAGAGTCCTACTTATGTAACTGTTTATAATGAATTGCACTTTTATTTTGCTCTGTTATTGGTGCTGCATTACTGTAAAATTTCTCTGCTGTCGGCCTAAAAATAAGGGCATTTTGGAGTTATCTAATACACACTTAAACATCAGTGGATAAAATCCTGAAACATGCATGGGATAATGTACTGTGGTGTTGAGTTAAATGGAGTGACTGGAGAAAAAAAATACATCCATGTCTGGGCCGTCTTGTCTGAATAACTTAAACAAAATAGATCTGTATCAGTGCCTGATTAGGCTAGACTAGCACAGGTGGTGTGTGCCTATAGCTGCACATAAATATATGAAATTCTATAAGTAATGCTTGAAGAATTAAGCAGGAGAAAATTTGGAAAAGTCAGAAGCTATTAGATGAAATAGAATGAAATTCAGTGTATGAATTCATTTTGCTGCAATGGTATATACTGACCAAACAATAAAGTAGGACTATTGCAGATGTGCTCAGGTGAGTGGTGTTGATGTGTGCTGAATTCCCAGTGTCCAGAGGCTGGGTTGTTGCTTTTGGGACTGCCTTGGTTCTTTTTCTGCATACATTATGCCAAAGGCTGCCTGTGCTCTACGGCTGGACCTTGGAACCTGCATACAACAAGTTGGACAAATACTTAGTTAACCTGTTAACTTACTTGCCCAATCTAATTGAATGTAATACTCCTTTAACTATACTAAACAAACAAACAAAAAATTATTTTTGCAGGTTTTTAACAGATGTGAAGATTGCTTTACCTTTGAGGCCTGAGTCCCATAGGTGTTCACACAGAAATCCTTGTATGCTCACAGCTATTTGAATTAGAGACCTCCTTTATTTGTAAGTGGTATTTAGCTGGAGTATTCTTGATGCCCTCCCCTGTCTGCTGACAACACTTGGCTATTTTTGTTTTTCTCTGAGCTGTGCAGTTTTTTACGTGGAGTTTCTGGCCTTTAAATCTACTTGCCCTACTTGTCATTGGCATCTGTGATAGTGGCTTTGTGGTCTCTTCAAGCTGTGTGTATTGTAGGGCAGGGCCAAAAGATGGTGGCTAAGTGCAAAAACTTCTCAACAGCAGATGAGATGGATGCTTGTTTATTTAACCTGTCTGGGCATGTGCTTCAGGCTGTGGATTTGTGGGATGCGTTAATGGGTCTCTGTCTTCTCCACATCATCTGGGAATGAAATAACTTTTATGATACAATACAGGTCTGCAGCCATCTTTGTCCATCAGAGAGAGCACCATCCCCAAGTGTTAGTAAGGTCCTTAGGGTTGTTTTCATAATGGCATTCTCTTTACAATGTAAAGTTTAATTAGCATTAGTTTTACTTAATCTGGGATGGGATGCACTTTAGAGTTGCCCATCCCAGAGAAAAAGAAATGTCACTTCATCTTTCTGTAGCTGGTCAGTGAAGTGGAGAGACTGACGGGTCACTGTCTTTGAGTGGCAATGGTTGTGTATATCACTACAGTATGGCAATATTGAAGAAAATTCCGGAAAGTCACATGATGTTCACCAAGACAAAATAATTTAACATATAAGGGATTGAGTTTGCTTTTTAGCTGTTCTCTGGGTGTTGTGAGCACCTTAGCAAAAGTCTCAGTCACTTCATGCCTTGGATCCTGAGTGGGAGATTTGGACCTGAGGTAGACATCTACAGATAAATCTGTCATCTCTATTGTGCATTCAGAGAATAATTCTTGAAATAGCAATTCGGTTTATGAATTTGTTGAAGTGGTGTGTGTTGTGATTTGAACACCTTAGCACAGCAGGTTCAAAATTTGCCTCAGGCCAATGAGAAAGTTTGTTGCTCTTTTAAGTAATACCTATACTCCTGTTTAGACTTACTTCTGCTTATTGTTGGAAGCCTGAAGATACATTTTATTTTCTTTCTTCTGGCAGTAATGTCTTCTGGCAATTTTTAGGATAATATTAATCTAATATTTCTTGAATTAAAAGTGATCACCTACAATAGATATTTTGAAATATCCTTATTGAGAAGAAAAATACTGTAAAACAGCTTAACGGTTTGGGTAGCGGTAATTTCCAAGTAACAGAAGAGATATGAGACCATAAAAGCAGGTGGTACCAACAGGAAATTGTGTAGTTTCACTGCTGTTGTAAACACTTACTTATACTGGCCCAAACCAGATAGTTACTACTTTTTTTTTTTGACCATATACCAATGTGAAGTTGCTTTCATCTGCATGTTTATTCTCATTTTGGGTTATTTCAGCACTGGAAATGGCTCAGTATTACAGTGATGTAAATTTAGCCACTTTTCACTTTTTACTGTTTAACACATTAAGATTATCTTGCTAGCATATTGTTTAAAAAGACTACTGGTGTTCATTCTTACCATCCCTTTTTGTAGGCAACCTCTGTTACATCTATGCAATGTGGACCAAGTCAGTGTCTTTGGAATTCTGTATTTTATGTGGTTTTGTGGTGACATTTACTTGCCTCTTTTTATCCATTTAGCAATCTGAAATCTAATTAAATGAATGTTTTGTAATTTTTAGTTATCTCTATTAAAAATAAGTAGTCTTTCCATTGGAAATTCACTCCCTAGATGAAATCTTCAGTGTATATGCTCTCCCAGATACTAAGAAAGACATGAGTTTGTGCACAGATAACTAAAATCAACATCTTATCTCATCAGAGGTGCAATATGTGGAGGAATTAAAAGTGAAAGCTTAGAAGGAGTTGTCAAGTTATACAGGCTACTGAAGAATTTTGAAAGAAGAAGTTGAGAAATGCAATTGAATGTGAATATGGTTAGCCAGAAAGTGAGTATTGTCTTAGGTTTTAGGAGTTTGAATACTCTTCCGTTGCTCTTTGTGATCTTTTCAGGGCAGGATAAAAGAAAACTTACATTATAAGAGTTTTATATTAACAAATTAAAAAAAGAATCCTACCAGTTGGTAAAGCTTCTGAAATCTGTAGTCTGTAGGGAGAACTTTTTATTGAGATCTGCATGAACACACATTTGTGTGTTTGTGTGTATGGTTTATATCTTTATATCTTGATCTGTGGATTGTTATACCCCTGTCCCCTAAGTTTGGTGGAATGAGAATCTTTGTTGTGCTGGGATTGTTAGGTCGTCTGAGTGATCCAAGTGAACAAGAATGTGGTTGTAAGGTACCAAGTAGAGAGGTTTACTTTGTTTACAAGTATACTTGACAGAAAAGTATACAGAAATGTGAATGTTTTAGGATTATCTCTCCATTAATGTATTAAAGCTAGGAATTCATAATGCTGCATTGTTTTTCTTCATAATTATCAGATGGTGACTCTTTCTGACTGGAAACGGTTATTGTAATTTGTACTTACGTATGCGAGGAAAGATGGTGGTGATTTTATTTCATAAAGTGGTTAAAGGGGAAACTGGTGCTAGAACAAGCTCCAAGTATTTCTTTTTCCCTACTTATTTTTACCTGAACAGTTAGAAGATTAACTTGGATATATCTGTACTTACATGCATCTGTACTTACTACATGTGATGCTCGAGTCTTCAAGGTGAGCTTGCCTGCAAAGTAGTGGTGGTTCTGCTCTGAGAGCTGTCTCCCACTCGACTTAATCGTGGTAGTATCTGTAGCAAAAGATCATTCAAGATTTCTGGTCCTTTGAGCATAATGTTTTTCTGTTCACTGTCTTGCGTACTTGTTTTGTGCTCTTGCCAAAGCTCTGCATGTTTGAGCAGTTCATAAATAATTTTTGGTTGTCCTAAGTGTGGTTCATTGGTGCCTGTTCTACTTTAAGTGCTGCATCCTGAGATACTAAAGTCAATTTAGAGCTGTCTTAGGCTAGTGTAAAGATGCAGTTGAAATAGAGTATGTGAGAGAATAAGTAAATGAGATGCAGATAAATACAGTAAGTGGTAAACTTTGTTTTAGTTTATTGTATGTGGTTGTTTAGTTACTAATTTTAGATGCTGGTTGCATATCTGTGTGACAAATAAAATAATCATATTCTCTTTAGCATGAAAAATTAGAATTATTTGCTTTCTTCCAAGATCAGAGGAAATGTGAAGTATGCTCAGTTAGATAGATGCAGTGACTAGGTCTGCTTCACTTGTGTTTAAGTACTACTAACAGTTTGAAATCTGTTTCACCTGCCTCTTCAGACATCTCTTTTATAGGCAGTGTCTTGAGTTCACTCCAGCAACTATTCCTTGCCTGACACTTCTGTTGCCCATTGGTAAGGCAAGCCTAAGTGTTGCTTTTCAAAACAGTATTCTTAATGCAGCTGTTTCTGAGTTCTTTAATTACTGGCAAAGAACCTGTACTACAGACTTGGTTGGTTTGGTGGAGCATACAAAAGGGCCTTATTACCTAGAGAAACCTTTTTTTTTTTTCAATTTATGCATTAGTACACATAGGAGAATGGTGCTATTTCTCTATAAAGAAAAAAAAAATTATCTGGACAGTTTGTTCCTGAAAATGACCTGAAGTGATTTGCATTAGGATGGCTCATCAGATGAAGGTTTTTCAAGTGTGTGAACTCAAAGCAGTATAAAAATATTTAAATTTAAAGAACAGTGCTGGAATAAAATTAATATTCTACTATGACAAATGCAAATCAAAATTAAAAATAATGAAATTGTCCATCAGTTAAGACTATTGAGTCTGAGCCTACAGACAAAACATCTTTCAGAGTAATTCTTCTACAGGGAAAAATGCCAGCAGTATTCAAAATGCAAATATTGAACTAATGTATCACAAATAGAAGCAGACTATAAAAAGCTATATCTGAGTTTAGCGTAGAGGAAATTTTGCAAAATGACGTGTGTTTTAATATGCTTCAGTATAAACACTGTTTTGACTGTAATTTTTACTGGAATTTGAAAATTAAATGATGATATTCTTCCAATAATGAAATACTTCCTGTTGTATTTGCTCTATGTGACCTAAGTTTTAATGTCAGAAGCATATTTGTTTTAGCCTTGCATTAATCTGTATTAAAGTTTGGAATGCTTGAAGAAATATTTTTCAGTTTTTCTGGCCATTATCATGTATCTTTTGGGGGTTTTTTAACTGGGATTTCTTTGTATGGAGACAGTTGTCCAAGCTGTGTGGTCTGAAATTCAAAGTGGGACTTGTCAGTGTGAATACTGCATAGTTTTTATGAAAATCAAAGGGAGGAGGGAGGAAGAGAAGCTGTTGTTTGAGAAAATATATGATTTCTTTATTCTGTCAAAAGTAATATTAATAGCCTTTAAAAATTTTATTTATTTATTTATTTATTTTTCTGTTACATCTGCTCTGTCTTATTTTCTTCTAAAATAAGATAGTTCTTTGTGTATAATGCCTTTTTTGGGGTTGGTTTTTTTGTTTCTTTTTATAATGTTATTGTTAAGATTTTTAAATACCTAGCAATGTTTTTTCTCAGTTTGTTAGAACAGAGGGTGAGTCACTTGGTTAGGGTTTGTAAAGCTAAAGCCTAAACTTAAGTTGTAGATAGAGTGTGATTGTATGTTCAAGCTTATTTCGAAAGGTTTTGTACAAAACCAAACTGTGCTGAAACTGTGTTCTCCAGTGGTGGAGCAGAATATTTGACTAGAGAAGGAGGAGTAGATCCTGTGTATTTCAACAAGAGCTTTTGGCACACACTGGTGTGGTCTACAAAACTTAGTAAAGGAGGTGTGTCTCAGACTGACGTTTCTATATGTTGTCTGGAAAACTGCAGTATGAGTATTTCACTGTGAAACTGTAGGGGAAGTTACGTGTTTCATATGCATTTTCTTGAGCCTAGTACTCATCAATACTTTCCTGAATTATTGGCTGAGAGAACAGAAGGTAAATGTACGCAGTTTGCATAAAAAAGCAAATACAGAAGTGCCAAACGGTACAAATCTGTGATGAGGAGTACTGCTCAATTAGCAGTGAAGGAGGTAGTGCTTGTAGTGAACAGTAAGACATTCAAACCTGCAGTATGTTGTTGAGGAAAGGAGGGAAGCTGATAACTGTTCTGGGATGTATTCATAGGACTGTGTATGTCCAAACAGTAGGGGAAAAACAGTGGCTGCGTTCAACGATGTTAGGACCTCACATGGAACGCTGTACTTACAGAAGTCTATTAACTGTTACAAGGAATGGTTCTAGCAATTTGGACCAGAAAAGCTGAGAGGAAGAACTGTAGCTGTTCTCTGCTGGGAATGAGTACAATAATTAGCCTCACAAGTGCAAAAGGAAAGTGAGAGCAAAAGGGAAGGAACAAGATTGTTTTGATGATTTGTATGAAAGGGTTTTCAGGAGCTTGGAGAGAATTTGGGTAAATGTGATTAGATGCTGGGGATAGGTTCCTCAGGGAGGTTGTATAAGGGCTCTTACAGGTTTGAGAGCCATTTAATGGTGTTACCCAGTAGATACTGGCTCCTACCTTCTGGAGTACTGGAAGCTCAGGAGCCAGAAACTACCGTGCAGGTTATGAGAGCAACTGCTCCTCTTGAGTATGAGGTATCTATTTGCTAGGGAGCATCTTATGTTTCCTGCAAAATTTTTAATAAATAAGTTAACATCTGATCTGGAAAAAAAGAATACAGTTTGATGCACAGCCTTTTGGCTGAAGAATTCTCATTTCCCATAAAACATGGAAAATGAGCCCTGTAGCAAAGTGTTTTTAATGAGAATAGTGTTTGTATAGGTGAACTAGACTAATATTTGGATTAGCATGGTGTCTTCTTAATATAACATTATATACATATGTAACAAAAAATGAAGATTGTCATTTTCTCATCCAAAATGTATTTATTTACAATTTGGTTTGGCTATATTCCTCTCAAGTCCTGCATATTGGTACTTGTGTAGGGTCCCACTCATGCTTTATCAGTCACTGTCCTAGGGGTGATGGGACTGGAGTGTTGTGGAATTTCAGCAATAGTGTTTTAATTGGTCTGGTGGAGTTCACATTGTAATGGTGTGAGATGCCTTTCTTCCAGTGGAACTGAACAAAAGGCTGCTTTGGTGTAGTTGGTTGATGTTGTAAAGAGAGGAGAGGGAGGAGCCGAGTGAAACCCAGCTCCTTCTGTGACACTGCTTAGAGAGGATTTGCAACCCAAGCCCTTTCCCTTCCTGCAAGGCAAAGGAGCAGTCTAGTTTTGTGTTGAAATTAGGAAACTTTAGTCATTATGCCCTAATACCAGTTGCTTATGCTGTGATTAAGTTTGTCATATCTGTTCAGGAAAAGCATATATTCTCTCCAGTTTCTCTTATGACTTTATTATTATTTGCATGCCAGCTCTGGTGCATGCTTCCATCAGTAGGTTTATAAGACTCATCAACAAGAGCCATTCCATGTGTAGCAAGTTTGAACTTATGTAATAAAACAAATATAATACAGTTTTAATGATTACAATGTTAGAAGAAATACTTAATATTGTCAAGTACAGGGATGCTAGAACTGAAATTGTAACATTTTAAGGCAAGTAAAGAAAGCAGCATTAGTGAGTGTGAGGTGGATTTAGAATGTACCCAGAAGGGAGTTGTGGAAGCTGTAAAGTTTTATGTCCTACTTGTTGTAGCTCCTGAAGGATCCAGTCTCTTTCCAGACAGAAGGATTGTTCCTGTAACACTTAGGTGGTATAATTTGTACTTTTTTTTCAGGCAATGAAGTAATTATAGAAATCTCTTCCTCAGAAAAAGAAACCCGTGGGTTTGCCACTGTATTTGATACCACCTCCATTTTGTCAGATGGAGAGCCAGCTGTCAGACACATCCTTGTACCCAACAGTGCCAAGTCACACTTGCTTTGGGCAGCAGTATTGCTCTTTGCTGGTGCTGGTGAGGGGAGAGTGTCTGGATTATCTGGTTACATAACTTGAGAGGCCAGGTTTGTTCACAGAACCAGGGGCATCTGAAATTTTCTGTTGTGTGTATGTTGACTTTGCAGCCTTTGTAAGTGGAAGGAGGAAGACAGCAATAATTTGCCTGCTGTCCTACTGTTTCTTTGCTGGATGTGATGAAGGCTGGGTGTGCTGTACAGTGGTGTAGCAACATTGGAGACAGCAACCTGTCCTGCTTTTCTTCCTCCCATTGCCTCACTATTGTCAAATTGGGTTGTGTTGCATGGTGCACTGAACCTGGGGCTGCGCTTGAATTGCTCAGGAACCACAGGGCTAACTGCTGTGGGCCTGGGCAACTTGGTTGCTTTCTTCAGGCTTTCTTCTAGTCTGTGTTTGGTGACAGCCTCCTTGAATAGGTCCTCTAAAGTGTTGGTGCTTCAGGAATAATTTCACTGAAGTGTTTTGGTTGAATGGCTTAAAAAATTTGCAGAAGAAGCATATCCAAATTAGTCAGCAAATCTACTTTAAAATATTGCCACTTTTCTGAGGTAAGGAACCCTAGGAAAGTGTTGTGAGAAGTGATGATGCAAAATGCTTGGTGGAGTTCAACCATGCAGCTGCAAGACCCACACCTGGTTGTGTTATGCCTCTTCTGCACATCGCTCTTAGAGTGTGGATGTGCTCTTTGGCTTTTTGGTGAAAAAAAATTACAACTTTGTGATTGTGTGCAGCAGCAGGTTCCTTTTCTAGACTCTGAAAGGTCACCGTCTGCTTTCCCAATTGCTTTTTGGTGTTTTTTGTTTGTTTTTAATTATTTTTTTTATTTTTCTTCCCATTATTTTCTCAGTAAACTAAGTTTTCTGTTGGGGGTGGTTTATCTTTTCCTTCTTCTCTTTTGGATTTGGAAATAGGGATTCTGTGTTTTCAGCTTCTAGTTTTGTTTTTCCAGTCGTCTCTGAAAACTGCTGGTTCATGAATTTGAACTTGTTCTTTATTTGTCCCAAACATTGGGTTTGGAAGCATTTCTATTTTTTGTAAGGAGGAAAAGTTCCCTGTGAGGTGGATAACAGAGTTCTCAGTATTCAAGTTTTGTTGAGGTTAGCAGAGAATAAATTATACACAGCTAAAAATAACTTAGGGGGCATTTGTGATTTCTTATGTGGTTTTCTTATGAGGCAAATCTGTATCACTAGAATAACTTGTCTTTACAGGATCAAGGCATCTATGGCTTTCTGTTTGGAGAAAGGATCTCTAGATACTGTTGATCTAGATTACTCTGCAGCCTTTAATTTTTTTTTCTAGAAAAAAAGACCCCAGCACTTAACTGGCTGATCCATCTTTTTCCTACATCTTCAAGCGAGTAGTAATTTTGTTTTTAAAATGAAATTTCTGTAGTAAATGACTCCTGCTTTAGTTTGAGTGTGACTGTTGGTTTTCATTGCATTTAGGTTTTCCTTTAAAAGTACTCAACCTTTTTATTTTAAGTTTGTTTTCATTTTACTTTCAGTATATACAGTACTTTCAAATGGATTTTTTCCTGTTTATGGAACAGTGGGAATTGTAAGAAGGTTGGAAGATAACAGTATATTCTACTAATAATGTTTTATCGATCTACTTCATTTACAGGAAGCGGTCATCATTCAAAATTTGCTTACATGAACAGAGACAAAAAATTAATGGGCAAAAGTACAGTGTAGGTAGGTTGTGATTTTCAGTGTGCTTAAGGTTCTTTGAGGAGAACCTTATTCTAAGAGAGGGGCATTAGCCCTCACAAGATTTTTGTCTCTAAAATATTTAGGTAGTATATTCAACAATGAGGTGCTGAAGGAATTGGCTTTGAAGTATATTAATATGATCCTTACCTTTTTGACTTTTTATTAAAAGGTGACGTGGAATAATGTGTATGTGCGTTTGAGTGGTCGAGAGAAATTAAAAAAAGTCTGTTTATTTTTGCCGGTGCTTTAAAATTCTTTTACAAATACTTTTCTTTAAGGTTTGTGAACGCAGCGTTCCCAAAAGTGGTAGTGTTCCCAAGTTTGAACGTAACTATGTAAAGTGGTTTGGCACAGGCATCTTTAGTTGTTGATGGACGGTGTTTTACTACATTCAGTGCATTGAAACATGGTGCAATAATTGTTACACTTCAGTATCATTTAATGCAGTTTGTAATCATAATGAAAGTTAGTAAAGGTTCGGTGATTGTAAATTTGCAGCAGCTGTGCCATACAGTGAGTGGATGAGTTCTGCATTTTGGAATATGAATAAGAAACATGTTTTGTTTATCCCTTTAAAAAATGAAATAAATACTGCATATTAACAATCTGCTTTACACATATAATGTTCTTTGGAATCCCTAGTGTTCCTTCAGCTGAAATGGCAAAGGCTAAAAATATCCACAAAAAACCCCCTTGGTTTTGCTCATACAGAAATATATGTTGTTAATAATTATATTAAATACTTTGGGATAGCATTGCATTTAATTCAATAAAGTCATCTTTGAAGATGAAAGTTTCAATTTAAAGACTGTTTTGTTTTTTATTTTAACATCAATAAGTAGAAATTCCGTGGCTTTGTTTTTTATTGCAAGTCTCAAACTGTGGTGCTATGTAGTGTAGCCAGTTTTTGTATTTATGGCCTAAACATAGAGTGGAAAGGAGGTGATACTTCTAAATTAGGTATTATGGCATTTTAAGTGTAGAATTTGTTACGTTTTTGTGAATTACGAAGGAATTTGAGTGGACTGCAGTTTGTGGGCTAGTAAAAGCCAACATATTATTGGGAAAAAAATGAATAAGATAAAGCACTAAGTAGAAAACAGATGAGTTAGCTTTGGGTTTTTGCCAAACCCTGAAATATTGGATTTGAAAGTAGCATGGTCACGTTCCCAGGAACATGTCATGACATGCTTAGGATTCATTAAGCTAAGATGAGCAGAACAGTCAGTAAACCTCAAGAATAGCTTGCTTTTGTGATTACTCTGTTTTACATTTTGGCAATATGTGTTTGAATTTAATGTTACACTGTGGAAAGTCCCAGAAGTAATTTTGAAGAGTTTTTCCTTTCTGTTGTCACGTATTGTTTGTTATGCTCACTTAGAATTCAGTTTGAGGATTTAAATGTGAATGTGAATTTTCTCCTATGGGCTCCTAGCTCATGTCCCAGAATCCCAAATGATTGGGAAAAAGTTACACTTGGCACAGGCTGGTTTCTTGTTCCTCAGGGTAATTTATCACTGTGCTGCTTTTGCATCCCTGATAGTCTCCAGATTGTTTTGGCTTTCCTAGAGCAAGTCTGCGTAGGTAGTTTGACATTAGAGACTGTGGCTTTCACCAGTAGTTTCTGAAAATTATTTTTGTGGCAAAGTGTGTTTCTCTTCAGTCTCCTATGTAGTGCTTAAAAGAAGCTGAGACTGGAGAAGCCCGTGGTATGGAATTGCAGTTTCCTGTGCAGGTGAGAGCCAGTGTTTAAAGTGCAGCAATGGAGCATGCAGACTGGTAACCAGGAATTTGAGAAGTTGTAGTTCCAGATACCCTTGGCATCAGGGCAACAAAAGTTGTCCTGATTTAATTGCAGTGATCAGGAAGGCAGATGAGTGTTGTCATTCATGAATTTATGTATTCTGAACCAGAAATATTCTGGTCCCTTTTTAAGACCAGTAATGCTTGAGACATGTGCAGGTACCAGGGTAGGAGGAATGAGGACTGGTAGAGCTTGAGAGCCCCATGGATGTGATTCAGCTTATTTAAATTTGGACTAGATCTGATACTTCATGAAGCAGTACCAGACAGACCTGTTTTGAAAAACTGGATCCACACATGAAAAGTCATTCACTTATTGAGAGTAAACTTCAGCTTTGTTCTTTTTCAAGTATTAAAATGGGTTTGCCTTGTAAAAGTAACCTTTGGTTTTGCACTTCTGTATCTATGTTGTCTCTCATTTCCAGTCTAGCACTTTCTGTACCAAGGAGTTTTACAGAAGCTTTTCATGCAAGACTGTATGTTTTCTTTAAAAGTAGGTTTTTAGAACAGGACTTCGAACTGGGGGATGTTTTTGTAAAAATGTATTAAATCCTTGCTAACAGATATGTTGATTTGAACAAGAATGAGAAAGTTGTATTTCAGAGCCCTTGATTCAGAAGATACGTCTGTCCTTACGAACATGTATGGGAAGAGGGAGCAAACTATTAAAGTTCCACTTTAATATAAAGTGCAAGGCTGATTATAAAATTTAGTGATCTTATAGAAAGGCACTGGAAAATTGCTATAGATAACTGCATGCATACTTTGCTCTTGATGAGAAGAAATTCAAAAATGTCAGTGCAGAGTAGAAGATCAGATAAGTATTGAAAATCACAAAGTTCCCAGAGGGGGTCTTGTCCTTCTCCTAACTAGGCTGAGTCACAGCTTTTTTTCCTTGTTTGTTGGATTGCTATATATAATTGATATTTGTAATAATTTTTCCTCTGAAATTTATCAACATTTTAAGAAAGAAGGTTGTTTAACTGGAGCCATAGTATACTGAAAGTCTTTATAGAATTAATCCTTCTGTATATAACATGAAATGTAGAAACTTGTAAGTCCTTTTTAAAAGAAAATTTACAGCTCCTTACTTTTATCTGCTTAATTAGGGCTATGCATGCCCAAACTAGCTATCTAAGCATTTAATCTAAAGTTTAGCAAATTTATTAACAAAAAAGGTGCTTCAGAGCATGCATCTTTTCTCTGTATGTTCTTCATGGCTTGCTGACAGATTATTTTTCTGTAGTGTTTTTGGATCATTAATTAACAGGCCATGGTCAATATTTTGTTCTTTCCAATTGAAATTTTAGATGGGGTTAATGTTTGACATTATGTGAGAAGTGTGAAGGTAACAATGGTTAAGATCTTTTAGTACCTGTGGGTTTATTAGGGTTTTGTTGTCATTCTTTCCCAGTGAAAAGACAGTTGAACAAATGAAGAAAACCATACAACTGGCACCCTGTGCAGGGGGAGTGGGATGGTGCATGTGCTTACTCTCCTTGGCTGTGCTCTTGCTCTTGTCCCAGAGGTGTCTGTACTTGCTGTAGAGATGTTGGACAAGGTATTGTAGCAAATCCTGTATGAGCTCCAGTATAACCCACCAGAAGTAAATAGGTAGTACTTCAGTTGCTACTTGTGTTTGCAGCTTGTCAGCAGCCCCTGTGAAGAGGCATGACGGAAAAACCTAGAATTGCAACTTCACTGGTCGCCCAAGTTCTATTTTACCACCACAAATGATCAGTTACATATTAAGCTTGCTTAACAGTGTTTTCCATCTTACAAGAATTCATCCTTTTGATAAAGTGAATATGGACAACAGGGTGCTTGCCTTGATCTTCAGATACAGTTTCTTGGCTGTTAAGATACTATAGATTGGGGCTGTGGCTATTACATTTTCCCACCTGCTATGGCATAGTGTAACTGGAGCTGTAACCACACAGCACAGCTGGACCAAGAACCCAGCTGGCTGAGAGCTTAAGGAGCCAGCCAGGAGCAGGACTTTGACAGTAGACTTCACTGCTGTGAAACATTATGCCTTGTGAAAATCCTGCTCAGTGATGATGGACGCTGTAGTGAATCTTTCATGATAAAACAAAAATTTTTAAAAATCTTCCTATTCAAACCCTTAGTACATGAATTATATTCTTAATGTAAGAATTGTCCACGGAACGTGTTGAAGGTTTCTCTCTATCACTTCAAAATCCAGACAACTTGCTTACCATTAAAATTTTCTCACTGCAGCCTGTGGAGGATCATGGTTATGTGTTTGTATTCCACTTTCCCTGTGACTGATTAAATGTCATTTTTAAACTTATTTTAAAGTATCCTAAACAACCTTATTGTCAAAGAATGCTTTGAGACTTGAGTAAACTGCATTCTACCAGCTATCCGTAGTATATCTGGTTTTCCTTGTTCTGCTTTCAAAGCTTTTGTTAGGTGTTTGGTTTATTGAATCATCTGGACCTTTCTTTAAAAGTTGTTTAAAAAAATTCAGGTCAGTACTTCAGAAGCAGTGGATCCTTCTTTCCAGGAATCAGTCTCCAGTATTGAGGGCAAATGGTTTGTGTGCAATAGAATTTGCTTGATAACTGTTTAAGTACAGATTATTTTTAAAAAATCATGTGTTTGTGACTGATTTTTTTTTTCTGCATTTCACTTAAATGTGGGTGATACAGTCTTGTCAAGGTTTTTTCCTGTTAATAAACAAAAAGTTTTGATGTATAATATATATCCAGTCACTATATGAAATATATATTTTTTGCTCTTTTATACTTACCTGTATACATTAATAGTGTTGCTGCTTCTGAACTAGTTTGAAGATAAATGCTGGTCAGAGCTAGGAAAACATCTTTTTTGTGTGCGTGGCTAGGTTTTGGGAGTTAAAAATTGTGCACCATGCTTGCTCTGTAGGCTGTTCATGTATGCTGCCTCTGGGAACATTATTCTTTGCAGCAGTAAACATTTGGGTAAGTTCCCTTTTAAAAAGGGGAAAAGGGTTAACAAAAGCTGCAAGGAATATATTTGTTTAACAGAAAAAGCTTATGGCAGCACAGAGATACATAAACAATTTAAAAAAAAATGACAGTAGTGAAAGAGATCAAACATGAAGAATACTTCAATATTTGTAAACACTTTTGACATTTGCTGTTTTTGAGAGCTAGTTACTGTACACTTCAGTCACTTAAGGAGACCTGCAGTATCTGGGCAGTATTTTGTTTAAATCAAGAATAACTATAAATTTGTGCAACATGTAGCTGCCTCCAGTTATCCAGTATATAGGTTCATGATGAAATGTATCGCTCTCCATATTCTTGTCAGCGTGATGGTAAGAGAAAGACATATTCATGACTTCAGAGTATTCATTTAGATTTTGAAAATATGGTAAAGAAATTAGTCTTTATCTTTCTTGAACAGGATTTAATTCTGGAACGATGTTTCTTTTTCCAAGCAAATCTTTTAAGATTGTGCTTCAAAATTGTGCAGGCCAGGGAAGGGCAGGAAAAGGATTGTATCACTCAAGAAGCAAGAACTACTTTCAGGACTTGGCTGACCCTGACAATACTTCAAAGAATTTGGCATCAAATTGTGGTGTAGTGATTTAAATCTTCTGTTTTCCCCATCTGAAATACTGCTAAAATGTGTTGAGACTAACATTCATTTTAGTGTTTTGCTATTGCAAGTTTAGATGAAAGCAAAGTAATGTTGCTGGTCAGGATGACTTCTGAATCTTGTGGAATCAGAAGCAGGAACAGTGAACAAAGTACATTACATTAGCTAAAAATTGAGTAGTCCCAATTTCAGTAAACGTACTACTCTTTATTTTCCTTTTTTTTTTTTTTTTTTTTTTTTTTTTTTTTTTTTTTTCTTAAATGAGTCCAGAATAACAGGAAGCAATGGCCTGTTGCTTGTTTAACCAGGCTGTTGAGGCACTAAACATTGCTGTGCTGTTTTGGATCTCTAAATACAACTGTTTTCTGAAAAACTGTGAGAAAGGTATGAGATGGAGGTGACCATCCTATGTCTGGGGCTTGGGCCAGGTCTCAGCAATATTTGCAGTCTGAGCATAGACTGCCACTTTGAGGTAGCTCTGTTTTAGAATGTTGGGTGTAAAGTCCGTCCCTTCCAAGAAGAGTTGCTTGTTATTTAAAACTGGTGTTATTTCAGTTTCTGATATTTGGACAAAGTTTACAATATAAAGCCAAAGTTTTTTACAATATGGAAATCTGACTGAAGTCCCTGTGCATAAATGAGAGGGTGCATAGCTAGTCTGATTTATTTTTTGACAACTTTAATGGACAACAGAGTTATGGGAGGGGTTTAAAATAAACGTGTGGAAGATTAGTACAGTGGAAAGGCATGATAGGTACATTTACCACTTTCTGAGTTTTACTTGTTGATTGCATTTGTGCTAGTGTGGTAGAGAGCTCAGTTTATAATTGATCATTTTCCAGTGTGGAGTAGTATCACTTAACACTTAATGAATAATAAAGAGGAATTGTGATTCAGAAATCTAAAGTCCTAAGTAATTTGGTATTTTTCCGTTATCTTTGTTAAAAAATCAGCCTTTTTTTTGAGACTGGTTTGGCCTTGTACTTCAGATATGATATAAAAACATTCAAAGTTGTTTTGTCAAACTTTATTTTATATCTGAACCTGGTACAGCTTTAATCACAACATAGCCTGGCTGTGTAATCAGAAGGTTACAGGAAGCAGGCCCTGGAATATTTAGGAAACATCTTAAGAGTTTAATGTAAAAAAAAGCCCCAGTAAATAAATAACTACAGAGTAAAAGTCTGTTACTTTGACTCGGAGTTTTATATGAATCACAGACTCATATGTATGTTTGAGGAGGACACTCTAAAGAGCCATAAGTGAATTTAACCTGTCTGTGCTCCCAGGAAATGTTTCTGCTTTTGCAGAGTGTAACATTGGTCTGAAGAAGGAGAGTCACTGAGAGGCAAGTGTGCTTCAAGGAGGTTGTGGCAGCTCGTAAATATTTATTTTCCTTCAAGGATTCAGTATATTAAACATACTTAATGTTTTGAATTTTTCCATTGTGTTTTAAGGTAAGACAAGATGTTTGATGTGCTGTGTGTGCAGAATAAAATTTTTGGACAGAATAGTCTCAACTATTTCTATTTTTAGAATACCTCTGGGAGAAAAAGAAAACCCAAACCAAATGGAAGCCTGTATTTCTTAAAATTCAACTTAAATTAAAAATACTGTTATTACCTCTTTCTTGAGGTGCTTTAAACAAATGGTTAGCAGCTTACGTTAAATACTGTGTGTGTGAATGTACTGGTAGAATATAAAAAGTAGCTGCTGTCTTACTCAGGTAAAAGTTTTGTATACCTTGTGCTCCCCATACAAAAAGCTCCCCCAAACCACCAGCAATATACTTTCCCCCACAACCCTCCCTGACAGAAGATGGACTAGAAATGGGTCTAGTACTGATTTATTTACTATCAACAAACTCCATCAGAGTAATGAAAGAAAAAATATACTGTTGTTACACTATTAATCATGCTGTGCATATGACCATACAGTGCTTAGCTGCAGGAAATACTTGGGAACCAGGGCTTATTTAAAATACAGTATTTTAGATTTACCAGGCATGAAAGTTTTGACTCTATCCAGTAGGAAATAGGCAGTGCAGCTGTTAGTGGAATTGGTGCTGTGCTTACAAAAAACCCAAAACAAATGAAAAACCCAAACAGAAACCCAACCTGCAGTATTCCTGGAAAGAAGAACCTGTTCAAAAGCATCATGGAAATGACCCAGCTGTAGCAGTAGTTGCTGTTTTAGCTGAAGCACAGACACAGAAATCTAGCTTCCTGGCTGAGAGTCTCAGCTGAAAGCAAATAAAAAGTCACAGGAGCTCTATTCTTTAACTTTTAATCTTTTATTCTTCTCATACAATAAAAGAGATTTGACATGGTGAAAACACTAAAATCGTGTGATCATGAACCAAAATTGAATCCACACTTCAGAGTTTGTTTTTTCTGTTTGGTTTACAATCTTTTATCTCCCTGTCTGATAATATAGTGCAAAAGTTTTTAAACAGTAAATGAACCAACCAAGACAGTGTCCAATGAACAGATACAGACTACCTAATAGATACTGTGACATACATCAGCTAATAAGACTTAATATTTTACAGAAATACAGATCTTGAAAGCTTATCAATGGGCATTTTTGATTTCAACTGATTTGGGTTGGGAGGAAGTACTAAATGCTGCTTGAACTGTATGTAAGGTAATGCCTCTACAGAGAGAGCTGGAGGCACTTAGCAGATGAAACTGTGTCAGCTTGGCTTAGGTGTGGTATAAGAGACCACAATAAGATTAAGAGAAATGGGAAAAAAACACTCTCCCAGCAATAGAGCAGGCCTGTGCTCATCTTACTTGCTTACTGACGAGCATATCACCACTGTCCTTGTAATCATGTTCCCTTGCCTGTGAGGCTCAGCTGACCTTCATGTTTCCAACTCATCCATTTCCATCCCCATGCTACCATCTTCCGCCCTGACAGTGTCCTTGGTGCAGGCCATTTTCACTTTTGCACCCCCTGGAGGGATCCAACCTCCCTAAAATCTGAGAGTGTTGTTTCCTCTTTTCTCACCAGCAGCTTTTCTTGTGAAAATTTCTGATTTGGCAGATTCTGATTTCAATGTAAATGGTTGCATGTTACTCCACCAGGGGTTTTCTTCTGTTTTGATAGCTTTTTAGAGGACTTACCAACAAAAAGGTTTTTGAGATGCTCCTACAACCTTTGTATCATTTCTTTGATATTGGGAGCAGTTATCTCTGCTTCAGAAGTCAGACTGTAGTGCTGGCTTGGACTAGATGAGGCCCAGGTTTGTTTTCCAGTTTAAGCTGTGTTGGTCCATTTGTGTATCATCTGAGTTGTCTGTTGTTTGTGGAAAAAATTGTTGAGCAGCTGGGAGTGATGCCAAACATCAGAGGTGGCAAAGTATGTCATGCTGATAAGGAAACTGTAATGCTTGATAGGGAAGAAATACTTTAGCACTGCAGCTTTCTTAATTGTGAAGCTGGAGTCCAAATTACTTAATCTTGGTTAGTTAACTTCTGTTATAATTGCTATTAAAAATGTCTTTTTTGAATATGTGATGACTATTAAATACCAGTGATGAATGAAAAGTCTTAAAGTGTTTTTCTTGTCCCGGAACTGTTCTAAGCTTTTTAGCAGAAGTCATGCTGTATTTCTTTGTATTTTTTAACATATTTGACTTTCTGGGGTTTCAAAGAGTTAAGATGCTAGAATTCCAAACCTGGCTTATGGCCTGTCTGATTATCACTTAACCTGCTTAGCTCTCTTCATAGCAGTGCATTTATGTGCCTTAAGAATCTTTTCTCTGCTGCATGCTCATACACGTGTCACGGAGCATCCATTAAACAACTGCCCTGCTTTGGCGCATTCTGGCAGAGCGGGGAGTACTACCTGAAGAGAGGACCAGTACTCTCCAGTCAGAATGGTATGTCCCTGTTAAAATCCCATTTTTTGTTTTCAGTACAAACTACAGCAAATTTTTTCATACTCAAGCTTCTTGTTCCCTATATCTGCTTTGCCTTGTCTTGGCACCCTTCTTTCAGTTTTCAGCTGGTGTTACTTATAACCAGTTCTTATGACTTATTTTTTGCAGAAATGAGTTTTTAGTGTAGGGAGTGCAAGCTTCTTTGAACTGTTGGCTTTTTTTGGACACCATTTGCTTTTTTTATTCCATGAGAAATTTATAGAATCTGTCACATTTCTGAGAACTTCCGAACAATGTGCATGTGCTTAGTGTGATTTTACTTTGAGTTCATTACTCCAGTTACCTGATCCAGCTTTCAGACTGCACATGCATCACGTGAGTTTGACCATATGCACAGTTTGCTACACCAGAATTTTGCTGAACACAGAGTTGCATTTTTATCAATTTGCTCTGAGGATTGCAACATTTAAGAAAATGCCAAATTCTGGCTTTTTTCTCTGGGGCCTGGAGGGAATGGTAGGATTTTGTTATTTCTGAAGAACTTAGTGTAATAGGGATTTTCAGGTCTTTTAAAGCTGAGCTTTACAGTTGCATGTGCTCTGTTGATGAATTCTCCAGAGGACATCTGAGTAGATATAGAATTTCTAATTGGGTAAAGTATCTTTTTATTTATTTTATTAAAAGAGCATGCTATGAAGCAACAAAAAAGGCAAGCCCCATGTATGAAACTGGAAATAAAGTAGATATACTTGCTGAATAAGAGGTTCTCTAATTCTAATTTGTTATAGAAGTGTAATTTCTGAAAAACAGCAAAACTTGTTGTGTCAACAGTGAATACTCAAAAGTAGTAATGCAGTTCAGATGGCAAACTGCAATGTTTTTCAATTACAAAATCAAGTTTAATTTAAACTGCAAGTAGTTTTCAACCAGTATGGTTCTGAATTACATAATGGGATGAGTCAAAGGTTATGAAGCAAAAGAGGGTAGGATGAAGTTGTCATTCTGATGCCTTCCAATGGCAGTTTTTTATTTTGGCTGAGGTGTAAAATACTGGTTGAGAGAAACTCACAAAATAAACTTTTGAGGAGCCAGGAGAGGTGACACTGTAGTAATAAGTTTATTATGAGAGTATTTGAGGACATTTCATTATTTTTCTGTAATGGAATTTTGAGAGTTTTTGCTTATTTATTTACAAATTGTACAGCTGAATTTCTCCTGAGATTGACTCATTCCTACATTAATCAAGTACCAGTTCTTATAGGGAAAGTTTATTTTTATAATAATATCAGACAAGTATTCTTTGTTCCCAGTGGACAAAATTCCTAAACCATGTCCTTGACAGAAAATACAGCTGTGTGTTTTACACTGTGTGTGGGTGTGCAGATGTGTGCAGTAGTCAGGACTTGTGACTTCTTTGCTGTGTCTACGAAGGAGACACACTTCTCCTTCTCATGTCATTCAGTGACTAAGGTGGAGTGCACGTCTCATCATCTTGATTTCTCCCCAAGCTGCTCTAGATGGAGCACAAGTTTGTTTGCCTTTATTGCTTCCGCAAGTCTCTTGCCATCTTTCTTCTCTTTGCAAGTCTTCCTCATGTGTGTTTGGATTTCATTGAATGGTCTGTCAGAAGATTACTTTCTTAACAAGTATAACTCACTGATCAGACCCATAAAAGGCATCCAACTTAAGGAAAAGTCATATCCCCAACTACTGTTGGTTTCTGATGTATTCCAAGTGTTGTGCCTGTGATTAATAGGAGGAGAACCTGCAGGACTCTGCCCCAGGATGGGCATAGTGTCAACCATGTTATGAGACCAAATGGAGTTTCTTGTAATCACTATTTTCAAGTTCAGCTTTAGCAATTTCAATGTTGGTTTTGTTATTTTAATGTAGGATAGTTTTCCCTACTCCTCCTATGGTGTTCTGTTTCAGAAGTGTTTTAAAATGTTTATTTCTTGAGAGTTAAAGATGGTTAAAAACATCTTTCTTAAGAGTTAAAGATGGTTGAAAGCATGTTGAACTTGTTCAGGAGAATTTCTGTGGCTTGTTTGATTTTAGGGACTGCATTTCTATGATATAATTTGCATATGTCAGAGGTTTTAGTGTAGCTTTTGAAGGAAGTATTATACTTCATAGAATACTTGTAAAACTTTACCCTGTAGATGATTGTTCTTGAGAATATGACTGGAAGGTACTCTAAAATCATAGCTATATGTCCTTTATTTCCTTGATGCTCAAAATTTTTGTGTGGAATTCCTGCATGTAGGTTGCTGTACCTCTTGTCTGTCATAGTTACTTTTTGAAAGGAAATACTGTGCAGTGTTTCAGGGAGATCAGCTGCATCTTCAACTACTCGGAGACTTGACCTGTTTAAGTCTGTAATTGCAGTTATTTTCTACAATGCTGTGTGAATTTGGAAAAAAATCAATTTATGCATCATATAACACAAGTATCTGGAGTTTATTCTAAAGGCTGTCCAACTTAATAATTTTTTGACAGATTTGTCTCTCATGTTGTGGTTGTCTTTTAGTCTTCCATGTTTCCAGGATTGAAACTTACAGACTCATGTAACTTAAAATAATATGAAGCCAGTTGTTAAAGATCACAGAATCATTAGGGTTGGAAGGAACTTCTGGAAATCATCTAGAGGAGGTCACACAGAAACAAAAGATGAACAAAATACCTGTTATACTATATTGTATTCCTACAGAGGGTGCAAAACTGTGCCAGTATTAAGCTAATCAAGGACAAAAACCTTTCAACAAAAAGAGAAATATAGTGAAGTATTTTGTTTTCCGTGATGATGTTCTTTTGGTACTACAAAGTTGTTGTTTGAGGGACTGTTGTAGCATAATCATACAGTGTACTGGTAGAGGTTATCATTCACCTTGGAGAAGTGGACAAAGTGTGATTGTGAAATGAAAAGAGAGAACAAAGGATCTCAACTTCTAGTTTTGTTTTGTCTTTCATGTAGAAAATTAAATGTATCCGTACCAGTGTACCTTTTTTTTTTTTTTTTAATATCTTTAATTTATCACTGAAGGTTTGGGATTTGAAGGATTTTTTACATTTAGCAACTTGGTAATGTATATTCTATTGTGTTATCAGTTCCACTTTGGGCTAAATAGGAATTATCTTTGACATTAAGAAATAGGACCATAAACAGTAGTATTTTTTGCTATATATTGAATTTATGCTAGCTGACCAACTGATGGAATTCCAAATTCTGTATTTTGACTGAAATTGCAGGCTGATTTGGTGGTTCACATGATTTTTGACAGGCATTTTGAGACACACATTTGTCACTGAAAGGCTCATTAAGGGTCACTTTTTCAGATACTTCAGATGTGCAAGTATATTAACTTACGTGAAAATAGTGATTTGTTACAGAAAAGAAACAGAGTAAATTATTGCCTTTGCTTAATAAGACCTAGGTAGCAAGATCAGAAACAATAGTATATAAATGTGTAGAAGCTCTGTAACATCAGAGTGAGATTACAACTTTTTGCTTCCATGTAATGACTTGACTGCATGCATGTAGTCACTGGAGAGGCTGGAAAGGGAAAGTATTTTGGGGTTTTTTTTTTAAGCTTGTATTGCTATGTATAGTTTTCAGCTCTCATGAAGATGAGTTTAATCAGTTGTAGTTCAATGTTGCTTTTTCTTATTTTTTAGAGAAAAACTTATTTTTTTCTCTATGGAAAATTAAAAGTGTTCATTCTCCCCTGCAACATTTGTCATCTTAGTTTAGATTTGGCTGTGTTAATGGTGTGAGTGAGCTCTCCTTGGGCACTACCTATAGTAATATGGCAAAACAAAATATATAATTTGTTTTCATTTTTTAATATATAGTATAATTTGCTTCAGGCTGTTAAACTAACATAATAATATGCAATCATTTACTTTATAAGTAAATTTTGAAGATTTTCTTGCAGCTTAAGACAAAATTTTTAATAGTTTTTCCATACAAATTCAGTTTCACAAAGATATTTTCAGTTATTGGTGACACATTTTTGTGTGCTGAAATATGCTATACTGCAGTGTTCCTCACAAATAAAAATATTCCTCTTTAAATCTTTTTAAAATAAGTATTGTTTGCTGTTTTGTCTGACCACAGCAAACTGGTTATTAGATCCTTCAAGTTTGTAACATTTCTACAGTTCTAGTTCTCCTGTAGTGATTGTTAGGAAATGTTCCACAGAAGAATTTAAGGGTCTTGTCACGTTTCTGACTGCATTTTACTTGATTAACATTAGCTTGAAATTGTGAGTTTTAAACACAGAATCATAGAGTGGCCTGGACTGGAAGGGACCTGGAAGATTATCTAGTTCCAAACTCCTGCCATGGCAGAGGTACCTTCCACTTGACCAGGTTGCTCACAGCCCCATCCAACTTGGCAACTCTGGGGATGGGGCATCCACAACTTTTCTGGGCAGCCTGTGCCAATGCCTCATCACCCTCACAGTAAGGAATTTCTTTCTTACATTAATTTAAACCTACTCGCTGTCAGTTTAAAGCCATTCCCTCTTGTCCTGTCATTATATGATCCATATTTTGTGCAGGCTCCCTTCAGGTACTGAAGGCCACAATTAAATCGCCCCCAAGCCTTTTCCAGGCTGAATAACCCCGTTCCTCTCAGCCTTTCCTCACAGGAGAGGTGTTCCATCCTTGTAATCTTCTTGGTGGCCTCCTGTGGATCCATTGCATTAGGGCCGTGTCCTTGCCGTGCTGGGGACTCCAGAGCTGGGTGCAGCTCTCCAGGTGGGGTCTCACCGGAGCGGAGCAGAGGGGCAAAATTCCCTCCCTGCTGGCCACTCTGCTTTGGATGCCCAAGATCCAATTGGCTTTCTGGTCTAGGAGTGCACATTGCTGGCAGGTGTCCAGCCTCTCATTCATCAGCGCACCCAAGTCCTTGGCAGGGCTGCTCTCGATCTGTTCACCTCAGCCTGTGCTGATACCAAGGGTTGCCTTGACCCAGGTGCAGCTCATGCTTTGAAAGAAGCACATGTGGTCACTTGATCAGAAGTGGACGTGATTTGTGGCCATGTGTCCAGTTAGTTCTAACTCCTAACATGTAGTTCCTTTCCTTTCCTTCCTCTGCCACCATGAATATTTTCTAATAAAATTTTGCATGGGTCTGCCAGTGGGAATTGTAAGTACTCTTGCAGTACTACGCTAAAGGATGAACTGACCTGAATGCACCATTTTTGCCTTTTTAATGAATGGTTACACTGCCAGTGTGTCTTGTGCAACAGAGAACTGAGTTCCCACAGTAGAACAGGAAGAGAGAATAGTTAGAGGATTAGGAGAGAGATCTGTATGACATTAATCTGAGAGACAAGAATTCTTTGCTTAATAAAATTGCCATGCAATTGCCATACCATTTCTGTGAGATTGTGTTGGCGTGTGTGTGCCTGTGTATGTATGAATGAAATACAAGAGCTGACTTCTATCTTTCTTCACCTCACCAGTCTAGACCCTGTACCTGAAGGTCCAAAACCTCAGGTCACTGTTACTTTCCAAAGGGTTTAAAATCTTATTTGCAAGTGCTGCATGAACTTTGCTGTATTTACTTTCGTATTCGTAGCTGATTGGACAGTGATCTCTCAGTCTGTGAAAAGGGAGCTGCAGTCTGTGTGTGAGGTTTCCTGGTGGCTTCTTGTCCTAGGAAGAAAGCAACCGAGTTCCATCTGCAGATCTGCCTGCATTTGGCTCAGACCCAGTTATTGTCACACCTTCTTACAAAGAGTACCACAACAGTGTTTTTCCAATATCTGTGCATATGCTTGTAGCATGAGCGACTAATGAGTATGGTAGTGAATACCGGAACAAGTTAACATGGGTTGGAAGGTGCCTGCTGTTAACCTGGCAACGATATGACACTGTCATTGCATAAACCTGCTGTAATATAGAAGTGTGCATGGAGATAAGTGCTCTGATTCATAAGTCTTCCAGTCATTTACTGTCACCAGTGACTACTGGGAAGTAGATAAATTGTCTGCTGGTTTTAGCTGCAGAATGAGCACAAAGTAAGCAACCTGGCTACAGTGGCTGCAGTTTAAGTCTCTAATCTCCGTTCCTGCTCTTTCTGTTACTGGTTTTTAGCAACTCGCCTCATTTGTGCTGTTAGTTTTGTGACAGGGCTGGATAGCCGTGTGAATTGTGCCACCACATTTCTCTGTTGTGATCTGTGCTGTGGTTCACCCTAAGAACAGGTGACAGCTCTTTCTAGTAGAGTGCAATCCTGTTAGGGGTGCAGGCAGTTCCAGAATGCCTTCCAGTGCCTGTACCACTTACCTCAATGGGAGTTTGGATAGCTTGAACATTGCATGCAACTGCTTCACTTGCCAGCGTTGAAACAGCCCGAAATCACTTAAAAAATGCTGCTGTGAGGAAGTGTCAGTCTCTGCAAAAAGTTTTTGGAGGTCTTCAGGGTGGTTGGGTGCTGCTGGGTAACAGACAGGAGCACTGCAGGCTCCTCAGCCTTCCCTTCTTCCCCTACAGCTGCAGCCTGCTCTGTTCTCTGGAGTTCATCAGCGCAGTTCTGTTAGGTGTCATGTAGAAATATGGATTTCCAATAAAAATATCAATATTTATCTAATTATTAAAAGTTTTCTTCATTTTTTTCTTAATAACCATGCTCTTGTCAGATTCCTTATTAATATCATTGTACTTCATCAGTCTTCAAGGCATAGCCTTCATTCATTTTTTGGGCCACTGTCATACGTGATTATCAGTATAGAAAATAATCTTCTAGAAAGTTTGAATTCAGTAGAGAATTTAAAATAGCTTTCAGCTTTTCAGTAGAAAGTCTTTATATTTGGACATATGAACTTTCTTGCAGCAGCTACAGACATATATTTTGAGAGCTGTGACCTGCTGACTCAGAAATCTTTACGGTGCATATGTAGCCAGCCAAGTGTAAACCTTTGCAGAAATAAGATCAAAATCTGTGGGTTCAAAGACAGAATAGTTTTTTCCCCTTATATAGCTCCTGTATTGTAGCTCAGGGTTAGGTTTTACATTAGTACAATACTGTGTGTGTGTCAGTGACTTGCTTGATGATATATCACAAGAAAAGGTTATGTAGCAAAAAAAAAAATTTCTTATCCCAGGTATTGTTAAAGGAGCACCAAAGAATTCTGTGGGACTTGTGAGAAGCTGCTTTTCTGCTTCTCAAGAGCAGTAGCTCGATGAGACTCCAGCTTCTCTTCGTTGCTGAAGATAGCTTTACCAAAGCATTTCACTATCCTTTTTACTGCAGTTAAAGGCAACTGCTCATCTCTCTGTGCTTTACTCAGGCAGAGCAAAGGACAAGATAATCCCCTTAGCCTGTTAAATGCTCCATCCCATCTGGTAGGTGATAATTGCATTGTAAGGGGATTAACACAGTGGGATATGCTTACAGTGTAATGAAAGCTTCACTATAAGAGTGAAAGTCAGCTGATGGCATTCTAGCACTTTGGGACCTTATATTTGCACCTCTTTTATAAAAGACATAAAGTACAAATTCCATCTGGGGAAGGTATACAGTACCTCTACATGCCATCCTTCATATACTTGTAACAGATTTTACATTTGTTATGGAATATCAGTAGTCTGAATATCTGAAATCCTCTTGTAGGAGTAGTGCAATAGACTTGTGCTTAGCCAAATGTTTTGAGAATTCAGTGAGTATAGCTGTCTTGAATGCATCCCAGGTTTTGACTACTTTAAAAGTACTATGACTTTGAAATCATGGGGTTTAGTTCTTACCAGTATAGGAACAGCCATGTTATTTAAACACTGCCTAGAAATCTTCATCAGTAAAGGTGAAATTTGAATAAGACACATGGTGAGGAACGTGACAGTACTTTTGTGTCAGCGGGGATTTCTGTCAAGAGGATTTCTGGCTGAAAGTAACTCTTCTTGCAGCCAACCAAAATAAATATTTTGAAATTTCAGTTTCAAGCATGAGCCTAAGGTAGTGCAAACTCTCAAAAAAAAGTTAAAAATCCTATGTTTTTTACATTTATCTAATGCTAATGAAGTTTTTAAGATTATCTAATGTAGTGAAGATAGTAAATCTTAAGATTCAGAGCATTTCATAAGCTAACTGTACCTTAGCTTCCTTACCTTTCAAGATGATAAAGATCCTTGTGAAGATAAATTATGCAGGGCAGTAGCTCAGGGTTGATTATCATCCTGTTGGTTGCACTCTCTCCAGTCTCCCCATATGGTACAAGAAACTGGGCAAGTTGCTCTGTGCTGACCCACATGTGCTGCTTCACTGGTTTGAACATTAACCTGTTTGGTTAAAACAGGGCTTGGTTAGTGCACCCTGTGCTGGGCTATAGCTTCATAGTCAGATGATTAAAAGAGAGTCAGGTATGTAAGTACACACTGTGTGCAGTAGATGCTTTAGTGACATTGTATGACCTTGCTGCAGGATTAATATTTCTAATGAATTAAGGTTCTGTGACCAGCTGTGTGGCTGCTGTTTCTTTAGTTTCCATTTCCTGACTTAGCAGCTCTGTGTGCGTGTGCGCTTCTGGGAGTAAGGGTAAAATAAAATCTAGTGGGCTTTTATGGGCTGTCTGCAGTAACTTTGCCAGTCTGTGATGAGGTTGTTGAGTGTGGTTAAGCTCAACCTTCTCTTACTTAATCAGGATCTGAGTTGGGTTAAGTAAAAAGCTGGTGTTCCAAGTTCTGGTGATAAGACATGGAAGATTTCACAGATCTTTTTTTACTTCTTCTCTCTTTTGTTTTTCTTTTAAGGTGGCTGAGCTCTAAAGAATGTTCCTTAATTATTTCCTTTTAACTTGAAAATGTTTACCTGAGGAGAGGAAAACTAGGGAAGTTTGCTCTTCTGTTTTCTGACACATTGTAGTTTTAAATAAGCTTGGGTGTAAGGTCATGGAATTTAAAAAACAATAAACATAAGAGCACCGTCCAAAAAATGAAACATGTTCCCTCTCCCCACCCCAGTTGTTTCTGGAATATGAGTTTATGTCACATGAAAATCCCTCCTGAAAGAACCATTACACTGGCAATATAAGGCAAAGTCTGTTTAAGCGGAATTTTCAGGTATTTAGAAACAGGGGTTTTAACAATCCTTACATATATATATTTAAAATATATACCAACTATGTAGCAAACCAAATCATATATGGTATATAATAAGTTTTCTTCTTATTTAGGTGACAAACAGCATGTTTGGTGCTTCAAGGAAGAAGTTTGTAGAGGGGGTTGATGGTGACTACCATGATGAGAACATGTACTACAGCCAATCAGCGATGTTCCCACATCGGTCAGAAAAAGATGTAAGTTGAATAAACTTATTTTTTCTTCTTTCAGTACTGAGATAGTTTCAAGTATGTGAAGTGTACGTGAGGAGGGGCTTCATTTAGCTTTAAGCTGTATGTGGCTGTTTCCAGTGGCACGTGCTTTAATTTTAGAATTTATTCATGTGAACTTCAGCCATATTCTTGCAAGTGGTTGTTTTTTTTCATCTTGAAGAACTGTATTTGTAATTTAAATTGAGTTATTGATTATATCTTGTGCTTACATGCTGTGTCTAGAATGTTTTTTGTTGTGGTTTTGTGTTTTACATCTTCAGCCATTTTTAGTTTCTGAAAACACCTTGCGCAATTTGTTTGCTAAAGTATTCTAAATTAGGTATTTCTCCTATTTGTAATTACAGCCACAAAGTTACGAAACTAGTAATTCCTAAACTTTTTTTCCCCCTTGAAATGATAAATTAGGCAGTAAAGTATTTCACTTCTATATGGAGTGGCAGGTAGAAATACATAGAGGACTTGGAAGTGTGACTTGAAGTTCATGTCGCTTGCAGGTCAGTAATACCATCTCATGGCAGGTTTGCATTTAATATATGTAGGCAACATATTCTTTCTAATTAAAAAAAAATAGATATCCGTTCAAATTTTTACAAAGGTGCAAATGCTTCAAGTTTGCCTTCAAGAGTGTCCAGAAATATAGTTAATAGCAGTTGTGAACATAGTCTTGCTAGACCTTGGCCTGTATCAACATAAGCATATACTACAGACTCTTAGCTGAATTTTAATTTAGATTTTCAAAGAGAAGGAAATAGATTTAGAGAGTGGAAGGCCTTTTCAGACAAAATAAAACAGAAAAGCGTAAATACAGCTTTCCGATTCAGTTCCATAAATTGATAAGAAATTTCAGATGAGCCAGCAAAGGATTAAAATGTAGTACAATATAAAAAAACTAAATGGGCTGCTGTTTTCTCTTTATTTTGATTACATGTGTACATGTACCACAGATGCACATAGGCACAATGGAGTATATATGATGTTGAATATACATCCCTTCTGTGGTCACCATGAGGTGCAGCTAGCACTCTTAAAACCAATAGACAGTATTTCTCCAAAGTGATTTTTGTACATTAAACCCCCAGTTTTAGACTTGATGTACTGAGGGAAAAATCATTATGGTGTAGTAAGAAAGGTAAAGTGAGATAAATGCTGTGCTGGAGAGTGTACACAGTGAAAGCTGATGGCTTGGCACATTGCTGACATAGTGAACGAGTGTTTTAGTTGCCTACTTTTTCTGTAGGCAGAGTTGCAGAAGTGAGTATTAGAATGGAACTCCAAGGGAAGGACGGAGGGTGTGTTCCAAACACCAGGAATGACAAATGAGAAGTCTTGAAAGCTTGTGGGAGAAGTGGGGCATAGAAGCCTACTGTAGTTGGCAGAAGAGTGATATCATTCCAACAAGAAATAGAAGAGTAGATGTGCAAAAGCTTTTAAATATTTTATTTCCAAATAATTTTTAAGGTTCCCTGAGCTCCTGTAGCTTCACTATTGACCATTACAACTTGCTGAGTTTCTGCTTATGAAATTATAAACTGTTACATGCTATTCTAATTTTTTTTACGTTTTTATCAAAATTAATTTATGGTGGTAATACTGACTGTACACCTTTGATCACTCATGTATAGCTAAATGTGTATTGTGTATCACATGTTCCATTTGCTGTTTCATTGGGCTCACAGTAGATAAGGGTTGGAAAGGTTGTTACATTCTCTTATTTTCCAACTTCTTTCGCTGCTTTGAAAACCTTTTCCTGTTGAAAATAACCATGTTTTCAAATAGTCTTTCATCTAGAATTCTGCTAAAAATGTTGTATGTGAAAGTAAATATATTGACTCTTGTTTAGATAACAGTATTGACAGGCTAAAGTAAAATTGCTCAGAGTTTTCTCCAAGTAAGCTAATAAAGACTAATCTTCAAAACCTAGATCCAGTTTTATGAACACCTGGGTGAAAAATTCTAGCATTCTAGATCTTGAAGCACTTTGAGTCTTTCTGTCTGCACATCTACTGGGAATAAAATAAAGGTAGAAGAAATATTGGAGAAAGAAGTAAATCACTCTTATATTGTCTAAGCAAGGTGCAGTTTTTCTGCAATTTAAATTACTCCTCTTTTTTCATTTTCAGCTTCGTTTATGTCTTTATTGAAGGTGGATAAAATTAATGTTGAAGGGTTTTGCAAGTGACCTGTAAAAAAATTACTTAAATGTTAATTTTTTTTCTCTCCAGTGTATGATATGTACATATGAATGCTGAGTCCTTCATTTATGCTTCATTTATCTTCTAGTGTTCTTCAAACTGAATTAGAATGCTTTTGGTGGAAGCCTCTATGAATGGCCTCCTTAAGTTTTGTTCTTCAGGAAGGGTTAAAGCTTGTTTAGTATTTCCCCTTATACTGGATATAACCAGGGGTTTCTGTGTTTCACTTTGTTGAAGTTAACTGATTCTGATTTTGAAAGTTACTACTTTCCAAGGAACTGTTGCTGCTCGTGTATATATGTATACTCCAAGCAGAGGAACGTAGGGAATGGTGAAATCCTCCTAAAATTTGGAGTAAAGACTGTTACTGCAAGCATATTTGTATGAACTTCAAAACTTACTTTTCACTTTATTTTTACAGTAAAGTAAAGCCAAGTCCTGTCTTAAACTTCAAAGACTTTTGACATGGGGAGAAGACTAGCAGCAAATAATTTTGGACATGTTACTTTTGTTTCAGCCTCAGTGTAGCTAAGAGCTAAAAGTTTTCTTTTAAATTACCTGGTTTCTCATTAGAGAAAGTAGTTTTAGATAAACAGGACTTAATATGGTAATAGAAATGGAAAAGTTGCATGTTACTCCCATGCACAAATGTTTCCAAGATCATACGGATACTGATTGGATAAGTTATTTTAGGCCCACAGTTATTGTTCCTTAGATGAGATTACATCTTGCTCAAGCCATTTTATGCTTCTTTTTTACTAAGTAAGTTGCTTTGCTTTGAATCATCACACGCTTGCTGAGCTAACTAGGGAAGTGGAACAGAGTATATGCATGAATGATCTGGCTGTGAATTTTTCTGCATTTGGTCAGTGCATGATAACCAGGTCAATAATCCTTTGACAAAGAAATTGGGTGTTTTATAGTACTTTCAGAACACAGAGCAGGTTAAGAGAGTAGTTTAACTTTTGGCTGGAAACAAGTGGGTTCCTTGTAATATAAATTGACAAGATGATGCACTGTGTGCCCACAAAATAATTGCTGAGCTTACTTGTGGCCAATTTCACCAACTTAATTGAGCTGTCTGTGCAATCAGCAAAGTAATTTTCAGGATATGGATACATGTATTTTTATTTGGATAGAGTGCCAGTGGTAGAAATTAGTAACTCAAGGCCCTTCATGTACTTTTGAAACTGCAGTTGTTAAATGAACAAAACAAAAATGCAGATGAGCTTTGAGAAAAGATTAGAGCGATTCAGTCTGAACTTCTTTGATTTCTCATGTATGAGAATGTAAGAAGGGCTCCACAAGGTTTGTACCAGTCTAGCCCAATCTACTGAAAATGTGTACATGAGAATATAAGATCAGGGCATCTTCTGTTGCTCTGAACTGTAGTCATAAATCTGACAGTAGGCAGACATGCATTTTAATGAAGGTCTGCCCAATAAGGAAAGTTAGGAGATTTTTTCATTTAATTTTTTTTTCAAATCTCGGCCCAGTGCTTTACTGTTCATTTTCTTTTCCAGTTGCTCAACAGATAGTCAAATGCTTGCAGTAAGGTAGTAGTAATACTTCTGATTTTTACTTTTAATTGTGGCGGATGAGATCTAGCTTGAAAATTAGATTTGTCTCATTGCAATTGGTTATCTAGCTCCCTGTAACTAGAAAGTTCCCGGGTTTGGATACTGAGTATAGAAAAATGGGTTGCTTTCCTGAGGTTTCTTCCATCCTGAGCTGAAGCATGTCTGTGGTGGATGAAATTCAGGGGTTCTTCTGTCATGAGAGGAGGCAGAAGGCAGATGTCAGTGGTGCTGGTAAAACAAAGGGTGGTCAAAGGCTCTTTACTGTGATTCTATTAAACTGATTTATAGAACCTTTACTTCTACCGTGTTTTGAAATACTTGGCCTTACAAGGAGATGGTACTCTACAAGAGAGAAAACCCTGAAGGCTTAGCTTGCCATTGTGATTGAGATCCAGAATCTTGCTAAGTTTTGGAAACTAAATGTGTAAGAGTTTAGTCAGTCTTCTGGAGACAACTTTGGCTTTAAGGCTGCTGAACCTCATTGTTCCAGATGAATTGCTGACTTTCTAATGCTATTATTTTATGATTCTGAAGAAGCCTATGGTATTTTGTTTTCTGAGGTATCTTTCTTGCCTTAGTCATAATTTTACTTCAGATGCTTCATATGGAATTGTATGTATTTAAGAATTCCCGTGAACCCCCCTTGTGTCAGGAGCAGTTGTAGCATTCACACCAGTGCTGGCTGGCTGAATAGAGACACTGTACATTAACCTAACTTGTAATTGTCTGAATAGTTTTGATCCATTTGTGGAGTGAGAAAAAGCCCTAAAGTTTATTTTAAATAAATAGATTAATGTCTTTAATTGTTAAAGTGGCAAATGAATGTTTTCACATGCATTACTTTGCATAAACATTCTTGTAGATTTGACTGAATAGTGAGTTGGTTTGCCCTGCTTGCTTTGTGAAACACATGGCTTAGGCTTCACTCTTTGAAGTGTGAGTTACAAAGCAACAGAATTACTTTTCACCTTCCAGAAGAGTGATTAAACATTCCTTGCATGTGTTTCTGAGTACACAATAAGGGGTTTTTTTAAAAACCCAAACAACGAAAGAAAAAAAAAGGGCAAAAACCCTAATGGAAACTAACAAACTTTAAATGTATGAAAGTTGCAGTGCCATTGATGAAAATAGATGGAAGGACTTGCAGGGAATGAGATCAGTAAAAATTCAAGGAACTTTGTGTTTTATTGCAGTTCCATCTCAGAGCCTATCATCATTCTGCCTGTAGCATGCATTTTCATAAGAAAGTTATACAGTATGCTGAAAGAACAAAAAAATTCCAAATATAAAACGCACCCTTTACTTTGTCACCTATAAGTTTGCACCTAGATGGATTTATCAAATAAAACAATACATCATAAAGTAATTTTGCCTAGGGACAAAAGTGTGTTTTTATACTGTTTCACACAGTGTGAAAGTATGTATCTGACAAATAAATATCTGAATATAAGTTAGTTCACATCCCTTTACAATTTGGAATTATGTCACAAGGAAATTATTTTACTATTGATGACTGTAATATACACTGGGAAATTTCACTGAGTTTGTATTTAGGCTTTTTATGGAATAATTAATGACTATGCTAGGTGTTCTGTACTTTTCTGTGCTTCATCTTCACTTCATCTAGAAGCTTTATTTTACTGCATCTCCACTTCACAATGTATAATAATTTTTATATGTCAGCTTTAGCTTTTGAAGTGGTGCCTTGAACTAGCTTAATTCCATGCATAAAATCGTGTGCATTTTCTAGAATGGGAGGGTTATGGTTTCTTACCCAATAACTCAGTTCATTGAACATGCTGCTTTGTAATATTGATGGTTTATGGGCTCTGTAGTGGGCATTTTGTTTGGGTTTTTTTGTATGCATCTAGTTATTTAGTTGGTATAAAATATTTGCTTTGTTGTCCTAGTTCTTAATTGCTGTGGCATTTTTTATAGCATCTTTCAATGAGCTTTCAGTAGGCATTTGGCTCATTGATAAACTGTACTATCAAACAATGTCTCTACACAGGGAGAACTTTTTAGAGCTTTACTTGGGTAGCCATGTTAACCTCACAGTAATAATGTCATTGTCATTTAAAAGCAGTATCTTGTCTCTAAGCTTTTGAGATATTGCTGCCATCAACAGTGTGATGGCACTCCTCCTTGTACTTCCCAAGTGCTGCTGGAGGCAGAAGATCACAACCAACCAGAAATGATGAAAGATGATAAACAGAATAAAATTTCATTTATTTTTCAGTATTGTATTTGGATTTATATTTCAAAAATTATTTACATCAGTAGTAATTTTCACTGGCAGATAATAGCCTGTATTTATATATGTATACAAGGATTTAATTGATTTATGGTACTGAGATTTGGAAATACTGTCCTGTAAAATGGGAATTTTGTGAGTGCTTTATTAAAAGGTGCTTTAAAGAGGAAGACTAATAACACTACTAAAAACTGTCAGTCTAGAAAAATATGTATTTTTATCTGTTATTTGTTGACTTGTTTTACTACTGTTTTTTACGTCAGTATAACACTTTCTTCTTCTGAGGCTGTGGTTCACATGTTGTTATTAAGTAGTGCAGCACAGATGGCAGATACCAGAAATAAAGCAGTGTAAATACACAATGATGCTGATGTTTGCATCTGTGAGAAACCCATCATTTGTCAGGCCTGATATTACTCACAAACTTGCTTATTCTAACACATTTTGCTGCTAGGAGTTGACTTAGTAGTGCTAGATCAATGTATTTCAGCTACAGCTTACCTCATGTTTAAGAAAGTAGCTGTGGGCTGTAACTACCTAATATAGCAGTCTTCACAGAATTGCTTTACTGAGTTTTCTTGGTGCCACCCTGCCAATGTGTGCTACCATGGCAGTGATGGTGACAGGCAGCTGTCCCCACACTGAGCTGGGGCTTTGCTTGGAAGAGACAGGATGCTGCAGTGCATGGGGAGGCAGGAACCTGTTCAGCCAGCTCTGCTGCTGGACCTCTCTCCCACCACCTCCCTTCTGCTTGGAGGAAGGCTGCAGCCCATGTTCTCCAGTCTCCTCAGAGAGTTGCAAAGTGCCGCAGTTTTTTCACAGTTCTGGCAAATGTAAGCTGGTGCTGTTTGTTTG
The DNA here is from genome assembly GCA_013399225.1 of Rhipidura dahli. Classification (NCBI taxonomy): domain Eukaryota; kingdom Metazoa; phylum Chordata; class Aves; order Passeriformes; family Rhipiduridae; genus Rhipidura; species Rhipidura dahli. The sequence continues at coordinate 1,609,794 of VXAC01001162.1, forward strand.
AGATTTGTTGACACTCTCAAATGAACTTACTGCATTGAACTGATCAAGAGTAATGAAAGCAGTTACAGTAAAATCTTGTTCAGCACTAGGGATAGGAAATTGTCTGATAGCCCCTTACAGCTTATTGATTCTTGGTGTGGACCAGTCCAGAAAATTGGGCCATCTGCTTGGATCATCAGTTGGTTTGAGTTTAGATGCGTAATCTTCCATGATCAGAATTGTGCTGTGACTGTTTGAGACTCATGAGTAAAATGATGTCCATGTCTTGAGTGTCATCAACTCAGTCTTTCAGCCTGCCAGTACTGTGTTGGTCTTTCCAGTATGCTGGCAGAGTGCACCCTTCATGTTACACAAGGTCTTTTTTGCTCACTTGTCTCCTTGTTCCATGGGAGAGGCAAGTCTTAGGCCTCCTCTGTCTCCTAGTAACAACATAGGGAAAGCTAATTGAAAAAAATCTCCCTAGTTTGGTGGTACAGCGTTGGAAAAGAAGAAATCCCATGCTGGGTTTTTTGGCTGTTAACCACTAGCAAATGGATTTAGGTTGTTACAGCTATAATTCTGAGCATTTTTACCCTATGATTCTGACATAATTGGGTAAATCTTAACAAGTGGAAGAGGCTTTAGACACCTTAAGTCTTAGTCTGCTTTGGTTTTTATTGAGGTTATGACCTTTGGCTATTGTAGACTGAAAGAAATTCAAGTGACTTCCAGTCACAGTTGCAAGCATGCTCATGGAGAGTTCTTGTATCTTCTGTGTCATGTAGCAAGTGGCCCAGTCAGATGAAATAATGATTGCAAAATGCCAGAAGGAATATTTTTAGTAATACTAATGCCATTCATCTTGAATCTTCATTATCTTTGGTAGACCAAGTTTGAGTAGACTATGATAGCGATGCAGAAGGTTTGAATGCAAATAAGGTTCTGGTAGTCTAGGTTAAGGTTTTGTTGAATTTAATTCTTTTTCCTTGGTCTAAATTGTATGGAAATAATAGAAAAACAAGACAATTTAAATTGTTCCTTACTTACATATGACAGAAAAAGGTGTTTAATAAAGTAGAGATGGAATAAGTGAGATACATATACACTGTATTCGTTACCCATGAGAACTGAGAAATGCTGCATTTAATCTTCCTGAAACAGATCCACAGGATTTTTTCTTGATTTCTTCTTGAGGCTTGTTGTCTTCGATGTTCTAAGCATGGTATGACATTAAGTTATCAGACTTAATGAATTTAACACTTGGCCTTCATTATGGTTTTCTATAAAGGTTTCTCTACAAGTCATTTTGCAATTAACTTTTAATGTAAAAGTAAGTAGTGCAATAGATGTGACCTATTTTGCAATGTTTCAAAAAAAATCCTCTTTCTAATAAGCAGTGTTCAATAAATATTATTTGCTACTGCTTTTAAGTGAATTTTAAAAATCGAGTAGTATTCATTGTACAAGAGGTGGGATTCTTTTTTCTCTCTTTAAAGTAATCTAGTGCCTCTTAGGGGTTTCATTATGGAGATTTTTACTCCAAATTGACATTAAAAATAAAAGATTTTTATGCTGAGGTCTGTACCAGCTTCTGCTTATTACATCACTTGCCATCACAGCAATTTTTGAATTCCCTGAGCAGCTGTGCTTCTGGGAGGTTCTTTTTTGGCTTAACTGCTTTGCTTATCTGTCCCAAAGCTGGTAGTACTTTTTGATTGATGTTTCTATCTCAGTGTCTGGTTTGTTGGTTTTTATTCTTGAATTTGTGTGCTTTATCATTGTCTGTGAAGGTGTCTTGTAACTTTCTGCCTCCCATTTTTTCCCCATAGAATTATAATTTTTCACACCTTGCAACATGTTCTAGGATTTTCCAACTTGTCAAACTTGAATGTTGCTTTTTTTTAACCTCACCATTTTACTTTGTCTTTCCTTTCTTAAAACTACTGTGTCAGCTTGTTTTATCAGTGTTTAATGAGCATCGGTTGATTGGTTGGGAGGGAAGTGTGCTTTTGAAGTCTTGTCTCCCAAGTGTCCCCACTTCAGTATGCTTTGATTCATGTTGCAGAGCAATATTAGTGTGAGTGAATTTTATTCTTTCTGAATGAAAACAGGTTGGAGGTGGTGTTTCAGCAGTGCACCAGACATGCACCACTCACTGATGGACATCTAGTCCGTGGCATCAAGTATTTTAGTTAGGAAAGCATACAGTAGTTGTTAGGCCCCCAGAACCAACTCTTTTTTTCCAAATGTACTTCCCTCTGACTGCATCACTTACTGATGCAGATATGGCCTGTGAACCTGGTTATATGAATGCTGAGCTGAAGCCATTGGTTGTTACTTAAAGTGGGTTTTTGTTCAGTGAGTTGTTCATTAAGAAAGAAGATCTTGTCTTGCTATTTCAAATTGCTTGTATACACTATCATATCTGTGTACAAGCATGAAAGTAGCTCTTAGGGCAGTATATTATAATTTTAACAATGGAATCTTACCTGAATTTCATATCTGTTCATATAGATCTGATGCTACATATCCACTCATATTGTAAACAATAATACAAAACTTTCACTTGAGCAGGAATTGATCTGGTTGTATGAGACATGGTTTGCAGAAGAAAAAGATCTGATTTAAGTAAAGGAGTATTTCTTTTTCTGTAACGATGCATCTTCTAGGTGCAAGGGCAGAAAACCTGAAGCTTTGAGATCTTCTTGCCCTTTGTTGCAAGTAAAAGTCTGTATTTATACAGGTGAAGTCATAAATTTTTATTGATGTGTAATGCACTGCTGCATGTGTTATTGTGCAGATATTTTGGGGAGTTTCTAAAATTTTTCATGACTTCAAATGAGTTTTCAGTTGTTTTGGTTTTCTTGGTGTGGCATAGTGTTGTAAACTTCCAGAACAAGATAGCACAATATCTTTATGTCTTTAATAACCTCTTATTCTTCTTACATTTTAGATGCTGGCATCACCATCAACATCAGGTCAGCTGTCTCAGTTTGGGGCAAGTTTATACGGGCAACAAAGTAAGAATTCTTTTTATTAATAATATGTTTATTTTATGCTAAATATGTCACAGTTTGAAACTCTGGAACATGCAGATGGCTTTGTTTTCTGGTGATTGTAAAAATGAGAGTATGTCTCTCTATGTACAGTTATTTTAAGATACGTGTTTGCTTAGTATGCATTTTTGCAGTGTTTAGTGTGCAAAATGTCACATATGTCGTAACTGCTAAATATCCAAATATAACCAAATATATATATATAACCAAAGATATATATATATAACCAAATATATATCCAAATATACTATTATCTGTGATTTAATTATCTGTGATTTAACAGACTCTCTGAAGGAAAACCTAAAGAAAGAAAGCTGGGCCAAAATGAGCCTAGTTCAGAAAACTATACAAGGAATAGAAGGAAGTTATACCTTAAATATAACTGGTATTTCATGCTCTACGGGAGCGCAATAAATCTTGTGTACATGCTTGGCAACTTGGATTTGACAAAGAGATATGCCATTAAGATTATTGCTTTCTGCATCACTGTTTTTTTCTTTCCAGTACCTTGAAGATTTCATATGGACACTGTTGCAATAGAAGAGCTATAGCACAAGGGTCACAGTGTAATGCTAACTTAAGGACCGCCTAACTTAGGGCCAGCACTGAGAACTGAACCTCCTGGTAACCAAGAGGTGCACTCAGGCAGTGACTCAATATCTGAGTTAGATACAGTTCCACAAAAAAAACTGATTGTGAATATAATCTCTCCTTTGTCACTGTATGCTTTTGAATGTTTTCTCCTGTCTTGCTAAGTGCATTTGACTCAGACTCCAAGAAAAAGTGTCTTCAGAGTACTTTAGAGAGTCTGGACTTCTTTTATCTGGACAAACTAAAAGCTTTATTTGCTAGATGCATGGCCTTCCTGACTTCTTCCGGCTTTCTTGAAATATTTCAAAAAATGCAGTGGGGTTCTGGGGGTTCTTTTTGTTTGTTTTTAGGTGGTGGTGGTTTTTTTGAAAGTTTTTTTTCCTGTCTCAGTGGCTGTTGATGAGTGACCCTGTAATATGAACAGCTGTTTTTATGCTACTGAGATTTATATGAGCAGCTTCTAGCCAGTGTGAGAGTCACATTTGACTCTTGTCTTTTAGATGCTCATTCTGGCACTGTTGAACATTTCAGACTTAACTGTATACAGAAACTGAAATAGTTTATTCATTCTGTTTATCACAGTTATTTTTTGTCTATTTTTTAAGGGCAACTTTTTTTATCAACTTGGTTGTTCATTCAGTTGGTTGCTGTGCCTAGTATGTAATCTCTGTAACATGGAGACACATATGCCTAAAACCTTGAAAGTAAATATTATCAGGTATCAGTTTCTACCTGATCTTCAGTAAAAGGGACAAGAGACTTTTGTGTTAATGTCATGGCTATGATTAAAATATACTTTGGAAAAACAAAGCTGATAGTGCCTATGCACTTTTAGTGATTGGTAGCTGTCAGTCATTAAGCAAGATGTCATGTTACAGCATTAATGTAACTTAAGCTTGACCAGTGGGAAGGAAATCAGCCATTTCATTGGTCTGTCTCCAACATAGCCCAAGTAGATCTCTTGTCTCATTTAGGAAAGTGGAAAAAGAAATAGTGAGAAAAAAGGGTTTGGGATTTTTTCCTTCTTATAGTGAATATTTCACTGCCCCTCCTTGCCAGGAATATGGTTCTACTTCACTGTGGCACCTTTAATCATTAAAAATTATAGTTTAAAGAAAGCCAACAAGAACAAATAACCATCAGTCTAAAACTGGCTTTGCTAAAACAAATGCTTGCACAAAATTAACTTGAATATCCTAATTGTATTTTTTGGTGTGCTGTATCTAATTTGGAAGTCTATGTATTTTTTTCTGTACCATTTTATTTTTAAAACCTCATGTAATTGTTAATCAACAGGAAATATTATTTATAATATATATTTATGCTCATTGAAATTATTCTGATGCAAATTACCAAAATATTTACAGTGAACACTGTGATGTAATCAACTTTTAATGAAATGTTAGGATGCTTGTTATAGCAAGTCACACTATCTCTTAATCTGAAGGTATAGAGATAAATCTGAGTGTTTTAAACACTTGAGTTTTACTACAAACTCCCTGGATTGGAAATTTTAGGGTACAACACAGACTGCAGTTCTTGAAGCATAAAAACTGAATGACTGGGAGGGTTTCTTCAGACCTTGTCCATGATTTTGAGCATATGCTCTGTCTGTTCTTTGCATTTGTAGTATTTCACCGTGTTATACACTGGCATATTCAGCTCTTCTGCAGGGGTGTTCTGCCATGGGAGAGTGCTGATCCATCAGAATTTTCTTTTGTTTGGTCTGCAAGATAAGATTTTGAGTTCTGTCAGTCTGCCTCAGTAGCCTTATGCCAAAGCAATAGGGGCTGTCACAGCCGTTGTTATTTATATGCTAAATTTGTTATTATTGCCATGTTGCACTAAATGACTTTTTCTTGTCTTTGAACATAATTCAGAAACTTCTTAAACACAGAAAAGTGATGTGAGAATGATGAAAAACTTCATAAAGTTTTTGGACATTTTGAAACAGGGCAGTAACTGGCTATTTTCTGCTGTTCTCGATGAAAGTAATTGAATTTTTTACCTCACAGAAGTGCTTGTTTTATTCTGTCACACACAATTGTTTGTGTAGAAAATACTTCTGATCATATTGTTAGAACTCTTCTGTTTGTTTTTAATTGCTAATAGAGGGCCATTGAAATTCTGCTTGCTTTCTTTTGTAATAAGGTCAAACTTCATCACAGACACTGAAGTACTGTTGCCATAAAGAAGTAACTTAAACTGTAAAGAGGGAATTGGCCTCAAATGTTGCTTTTGTTGTCCTAAAGATGTTGTTAATTAAATATCTATCACTTTTTTTTTTTATCAAAGATTAGCTTAATTTTTAGCAAGACAAATAAGTATTCTAAGTACTGGTCAAATACATACTTATTTGTTCAAAAGTAATTAGAGTATTTCCTGAGTGCATTTACCAATTTTCCTAAAATGCTGCCTTCTTTTGAAATAATTTGTAGATTTTCATGTCCTGATCAAAAAACTCAAAATCCAGCCCTTTATCTACAGTGTATGTCTGAAAGGAAACAAAATTTTGTTAGTGGCTTCAAATAGAGAAATTCCTTAAAGAGCCTTTCCAAAGTTAAACAGAAGTTGGGCTAAATTTGATAACTGAGTTTCTACTATCCAAACAAGGACTTGGTTTTTACACTGCACTTTCCTTCAGTCTTTACACTTTTTTGTAAGTTGTCAGCATAAATTGTTTCCATCTACACCTGATGGAGAAGATCTTGTTCTTGATTGCTCTATATCTCCACCCCTCTGAATTTTTTTTCAATAGGTGCACTAGGCCTTCCAATGAGGGGAATGAGCAACAATACCCCTCAGTTAAATCGCAGCTTATCACAAGGCACTCAGTTACCGAGCCACGTAACGCCAACAACAGGGGTACCAACAATGTCACTTCACACGCCTCCATCTCCGAGCAGGTATTTATCGATAGCCGGTATTTCTGCGTGTCTTTCTGCAGAGCTCTTGTTAAATGTTCTGCATATTTTGTCTCATACTTTACAATCTGATAAATTAAAAAAGAAGAAAAGTACTTTCTATGGACCACTGCCTGTGTTAGGGAAATAATACCGTAGAAAAGTAAGGATTTACTATAAGACAGTATTTTATTTCTGTATGTAAAGGGACAAATTGCTGACAAATTCTGCTTCAGAATGTAAGAGGTTGTTATTTGATTGTACAGTTAAAATGTTGGTATGGTGTCATACACCATGTAAGAATATAAAGATAGTAGGTCTGAAGTGCTCATTAGAAAAGAGCTGTAACACCTTTTCATATGTATAATACTTAAGTATTTATCTAAACCTGACGAAGGACTTGATTACTATGTACTGGGTCATTTTGTATTTCTGAAGAAATCCAGAACTGCATTAATTATAGAGAGTAATTCCAAATGCATTGTTTGGTCGCTGAGCACAAATTAAGTTGCAACAACTCGGAGTCTATCCTGCATTAGTAATCTAAATGAGTAGCCAAATACTGTTGTACAGATTCATCTCTGTGGATGGTTTTTCTCTTTCAGGGGGATATTGCCTATGAATCCTAGGAATATGATGAACCACTCCCAGGTTGGTCAGGGCATTGGAATTCCCAGCAGGACAAACAGCATGAGCAGTTCAGGGTTAGGCAGCCCCAACAGAAGCTCTCCAAGCATAATATGTATGCCAAAGCAGCAACCCTCTCGACAACCTTTTACTGTGAACAGGTAAGGCTCTTTAACTGGACCATCCCTGTATAGCCATAGACACGCTGCTCTGGAAATGTAATTTTTATCCATTAGAATAAATCTTGAAACCTGCTTCCTGTACTCATGTCTGGGTAGTAAACTTTGGAGCTCCTTGTAATATTCTTGTAAGGTCTTTGAGGCCTTTAAGCTAAGTTCTTTTTCTTACTACTGAATTTCTACTGCATCTGCTTTAAAATATGTGATGTTTCTCAGATATTCCCAAGTTTATTTTTGAAACATACCTTAAATTTTCAGCATATGCATCTGTTTTAAAACTGTTCATCTATGACTTTGGGAAGAAGGAAAGCAAAATTTAAAAACACAATAGTTATTCTGGAAGAGTAATAAAGTGATTCAGACACAGTAAGGATCTAGAATTTTACTTCTTTTAATTCTGGAATGATACAGAAAAGAGTGCCTTGCCATTCACTTAAGGACTTAATGCTCGTTTAGGTGCCAGAAGTTTCTCAATTGCTTCTTCTCCTTTTCTAACTCTGGGCAGGATACTAACATCATAAATTGTTATGCTTTAATTGTGTTACAGTACTGTGTTTATGCTTCATTCATACTGATAAACTTGTAGTAAGTAGTGTCTTAGTTCTAATAGTTTAATGTGTGTAGTTACGGCTTAGCATGGCTGACTGCTTTTGAGGCTTGGTTCCATTACCTCATGATCCTTGTGCTCCCAGTTAAGTCCTTTTTCTCCCTTCAGGCCCTTCCTTAGAGGAGTGCCTCTTAGATGGAGCACAAATAAGCTCATGGCAGTCAGGTGCCACCTCTAACCCAGTCTAGTATTTTACAAAATAGGTAAAGGAAAGTGAAAACGAATGTCACAGTTATCTGAATCTTAAGCAGGTTGTTTAGTTTTGTAGTTTCACAGTGATACAGGCAACAGATGCTGTTCTCAATCACAGCAAATAGTGATCCAGTACTAGCAGTTTGTGGTCTATGAGCATGAAAAGACTTTGTATCTTGCCTCTCTTTAAGCAGAGTTTGCCTTTTCTATCCTGTATAGTGGCAAGTAGAGGTGATCATTTTAAAAGAGAATATATTTTAAAATATTTTTGAAATGTGAGATCACAAAAGGATGAAATAGTAAAATACTTAAAAACTCTGTGTGTAAAGGACAATAATAGTGGATATTGATACATGTATACAAAGTACTTGTTTAAATATCATTCAGCTGTAGGGTGGATAATGAAATCCCTGCATGTAGGAATATTTGAATTAAAATGCTCATCCTTTACTGTTTGCATTTCTCACTTTCAGTAAGGTACAAGTTTTACGAATGGAGAAGGAAATCTCTCTGAAACAATGACTGGCTCTTATTCCACAGTTTATTAGCCTGTGGAAGTATAGTAGTAGTACATATCCAATGGCTAATTGATATGTTTAACAAAACTTGGAAATTACTTTTGGGAAAAAGAATTTATGGTATTTCCTTGTCAGTTGCATGCATTATGTGACTTTCAAGAAGCATTTTCTGGATAGTTGCTTAGTTGGAGCAATGAAAGCTTTTAGGTTAGGTTTTTGAACATGAAGCATTTGAAGGTATTTCAAATTAGAGTTAAATGCTTCAGATTTGTAACTGTGTAAAAAGTTCACATTGGTAAAATTTCCACTAGGGAAGCATTTAATATTTTTCTTTATGGAAACTTCCAAAGAATCAGCTTCTATCCTGTTAAAGGGGAAAACTGGATGTTGTGATTTCCCGCAGGGCAGTCATTTAAAATTTCACTTATCTGGGCCCTACCTTTGGGCTTCTTGACATCTCCAGCTCTTGCGGGCTGAAACAGACTATTTGTGAAGGTGTCTGGGCAACCACAGTAGTCCTATGCGATATTTAGGTGTTTTTAAATGTTTTTGCCTGACTATACGGAACTTTAGCTCATCTCTTGACAGAGACCACCCCTCTGCTCACAGGAATGCCGTGTGTACATGGTCATGATTGCATACCATAACTGTTCAGTTTATAAATGAGTCACAACAAACTTGGTCGTTTTCATGATCCAGCTTCCCACCTGCCAATGAATAGATTACAGCCTGACTTTTAACTACTGCATTTACTGCTGCTTCATTTTTTTATATGAAATTATTGAGTATGATAATGTTTGTCATAATGTGTTTGTTGACAGATGTCTTCATACACAATGGCTATTAAAAAACTAAGCTATTTTGAAGTCATCCCGGTTGACCTGATTGAGCAGTGCCTGTTGCTGCTGCTCAGTGTTTTCAGAAAATAATTGAAAACCGAGTTTAGGCTAATGTGAGTTGCTTAGGCTTGTAATAATTTCAGGTTATTATTCCCCCTCAATATCTTCCACTGGAAATAGGAAGTATGTATATCCTTTTATCTGACTTCCTGGATTTTTTTCACAGTATGTCTGGATTTGGGATGAACAGAAATCAGGCATTTGGAATGAATAACTCCTTATCAAGTAACATTTTTAATGGAACGGGTGAGTTTACTCTGTGTAATACTGATCTTAAATAACAGTAGAGGTTTTTTTTAATAACTAATTAAAAATACTTGGTTCTGTTGGAATGCAACTTTCTAATAATTTTCAGTTGTTCCATGAAAATGGTGCTCCAAGAGCAATACTAGATAACTGGTGCTACTTTATAGCAGTGGATTTTAATAGTTCTGAAGACAAAGTCAGAGTAGTTCTTTAGTATATTTGCTGTATGTCACGTGCCTGTAGATTATACCTGTTCGGTTAGAAATACAAAATAGCTCTTGAACCTGAAAAGGGTATCGGAGAAGAAAAGATTTATCCATTTCCTGTGACAACATTAGGTATGTAAAAGCAGTCAGAAAGCATTTTTTTTTTAAATCTCCAACTTTTTGAATAGCTGGTTTATCATATGATCCTTTCAGTCAGTTATTTAAATTGTGATTTTTCTCTGGGAATTACTTCTTCACCTGAATTCAGTGAACTAGAGAGGGGAAAGTATCTTTTTCCATAAATGGTTTAGGTTCATATGCGCTGATGCTTCTGTTTGTGGCTGCATATATGAAGCAACCTGAGGTGCTGGTGACATCACAAGAGTGGAAGGGTTTGGGCATTCCCTCGGACATTGTGACATTTTTATAGAGCTGTAGCTGTGGCCTCACCTATGTAGCGTTTTCTGCTGCAAGTCAAAAAGTGTTGCCATGTAACTTGCACTGCATTGGCTTTTCAGCTGCTTCAGCTTTATCTTACCTTATCTAAGGACAATAGAGCTCTTTGATGCTGCTGCTAATATGGGTTATTCTCTCAAATTTCTTCTTGATATCTCTTCAAATTTAAAGCAGATTTAAAAGAAATTTAAATAGCTTTTATAGAACAGTAATTTTGATAGTTTGCCAGTATTTTACGTGTATGGTCTTTAATTCAAGAGGAGTAGGCCTTACTAAATGCTATGGACTAGATGTTGTTTGAAAGCGAACTTCAAACATCCTGATGCTCTTTAGGCTAGTCTTGTAATACAAAGACTGTAGTTGCTTGTAATAATTATAGAATGAGAAAAAAGATCAACTTGAAAGAAAATATGTCCTACATTTATCTTGCACATAATGAAGTCTTTGAAAAAATACATAAGGGATTTAAAAATACCTGTTTTTATTGTAGATGGAAGTGAAAATGTGACAGGACTGGACCTCTCAGATTTTCCAGCACTAGCAGACAGAAACAGAAGGGAAGGAAGTGGCAATCCAACTCCATTAATAAACCCTTTAGCTGGAAGGGCACCCTATGGTAAGACCATACTTCTGGAAGCTCTTTGAGTGAAATGAAATTTGCTTGATTCACCTTTTTCTGTTCATAAGACAATAGTCTTTTCAAAAATGCCAGACACATAAACTGCTAAGACTAATTTTAAAAAATGAGTAATCAATATCAGTGACTGGAGACTCCCTTTCATAAGTATTAGAACTAATCTGCTTTAGTTTCACCATCAATAGGGATTGTTGGGGATTTTGGTCTGTATGATTGCTCTGAGGCTGCTCACTCTTGAAATTTCTTAGGTAATAGGTTTTATTCTAATTGCATGTATACAAGAGCTGTAGATATCTGAGTAGCAAATTGCAGGAGTAGTATTTGATTAGTAGAGGTGTTACTGTGTAAAAAGTCATAAGCTGTAAACATATTGTAACTTTTGCTGTTTCTGGTATTTGCTGCCGTACTGTTCACTGTCACCCTTATGATTATCAGATTTCAAAAGAATAACCTGTAAGCATCAATTATTATCAGTCAGATTCCAAGTATGTGTCATACAATTCTTGCTGTACAGGTTAAAAAATAATAAAAGGAAAAACCTTTAGGTGGATACAAATCTTATTATTTGGGTCTTGAAAAAATTCAGGTAAGCTTAGCGTGAGGCACAAAACTTTATTTTTGCTACTGCTTTAGTAGATTTTGTCATGCATGTTGCATCAGCTACTGTCAAAAGTTGCTTTTATAACTGTAAATTATTTTTGTGACACTTGTCAAATTTTGAACCAAAAGTAACCTAGTGTTTTCTAACTATAAAAAGCTAGTGTTTTTCAGAGATAACTCCAACTTTAATTGGACATAATAGATACCACATTATCAAGAGCAAGTAGCCTCATGGATTTGGGATAACCAGGGCCCTCTGCATACGATATCTGTGAGAGAGAACTAAACGAGTTGAACTGAAGTATTAAACACAGGAAAGAAGTGACTTCCCCAGATAAAGACACTCAAAACTCGCACCAAGCGTGAGTGGAGACTTAATACAGCTAGAGGCTTGCGTAAGATTTTGTCCATCATAGAATGGATTGGGTTGGAAGGACCATCTAGTTCCAACTCAGATAAAGAAGACAGTATATGAAAACCTGTTAGAACATAGGAGGGAGATCCACACAGGTGTACTTCAGCGTGGAGCTCCAGTTCAATATTAAACAGCACTGCAGCATAAAAGAATATATAATTGCTCTTGTGTTTACACCATTTCCCTGTTTTGGTGCTGGCATAGCTGTTTCGCATGACTGCATGGTGAACCATGGAATAAAGTTCTCTGAAGAGTTACCCTGAGCATTTGCTTAGTGCAGCAGATGGTATGGAGGTATAAACAATCAAAAAATGAAAATGTGAGATATACAGGATATACTGTCTTCCAGCATAAAATGTGGAGAGCACTTTTGGTTGTGGACAAGAAAGAGAAGATTTGAAACAGAGCAGAGACCTACTTTCCTCATGCGTAGTTATTCAGGAAAATTATACTTCAAATAACTTTTAGATGGAATAAGAATATGCGTTAAAGTTAATTCATTATCAGTTTTATTCATCCAGTGGAAGAAACTGTAATAACTCTAGATGAAAAGGCTGAACAGCAGAAACAAGATTAACTCAGTGTTGTTTTTTTTTTTCTTAAATAATGGAACTTTGATCTCTAATTCCAGAGAAAGTCATATGTTGTCATCTACTGAACTGTTTTAGTCCTATCCATTTACTAAGAATCTTTGAAAATTAGGACCTAGACTTCTTCTGTCTTCTGTTCCTCTAGTGCAGTGGTCTTTGCAACCAAGTCACTGTATTACTTCTCTGTGTCTTAGTAAAGTCTGGTCACTCTTGGGCGTGTGGTGTGGCTTGTTCGGTTTGGTTTGGTTTGAACTGGCATTAAAAAAGTTCCTGTTCAGTTGTCAGAATCCGTGTTCAATGTGACTGGCTTGCTTTTTTTTAAATTGGGGTCAGAGCAATGAGAGTTGCAGGCTAAATGCTTTCAGTTTTCATACTGAAAGTAGGAGTCATTTTTATGTCACAGGCAAGTATTTTATTGTTGACATGTTCTGCTGCCAGTTAGCTGGTTGTCCTTTGAGAATACATGCTTGTGCAGAGATTATGCATAAAAATTCTTCATGCAATTAGGGGACAGAGAAAAAACTTACTATACTTTTAAAAGCAGTACGTCCTTCATCAGTGGATTTACCTAAATACAGCTTTAATAATGCCCGTAAAGATTATTTGATTATTTAGATAAACCAAACAGGTGCAGTGGATGTGTCTATGAATTTAACCCGGAGTGTTTCTCAGCTCACACATAAATAAGAGGCTTTAGTCTAATATGTGTGGATGTTTTGAATGACTATGCTTTGTTTTGCTTTACCTGTTTTTAAGTCACTGCTATACAGCTTGCACGTAATGAAAATGGACAGTAAACAAGATCAGCAAAAGAGAAATTTTTTACTTAGCAGTCATTTAATGTTATTCCTGCTTTCATTTTGACAACAGTTGGAATGGTAACAAAACCAGCAAGTGAGCAGTCCCAGGACTTTTCAATACACAATGAAGATTTTCCAGCATTACCGGGCTCCAGCTACAAAGATCCAACATCGAGTAATGATGACAATAAATCTGTAAGCAAACCTTAAATCTTCTCTTATTTTCACTGTTCATACTTCTTTTGATGATTATATTTTAAAATGGTTAGTGATTATATTTGTAATAAGAGATTTTCAAATTTGCCCCTCTAAATTAATAACAGATTTTGTATAAGCAGCATTTGAAATGTAACTATGTAAATGGAATTTCTCAGCAAGTTTTTTGGTCCAAACAGTCGCTCTTCTTGGATATGTCAAAACTTATTTTTGAGAACCGATAATATTTTTTAAGTTTGTGATTTGTATTTTTTTTTCTATCAATTACAGCTCATTTTTTGCTACTGATGCCTCTCATCAGTAGTAATAATTTATACACTGTAACATTTTTCTCCAGTTGTCAAATCCTTTAAAAGTTAGGTGGTACAATATCACTTGAAGGTAAAATTCTTAACGGAGATGAGGAATCAGAGGGAACAAGCTCTTTTAATAGAGTACATTGATGGCTATATTGTAGACTAGTGAGATACATTATATCTTAAGTATTGGTATAATTATTGTGCATTAGATATATAGCGTAGATCATAGGAGTATGGGCTTTTCTTCATTGTTTACTCTGAAAGATTGTAATAAATGCTGTCTTATGCAAATGGAAGGTGAATAAAATGTAGTTGACACAGGACAGTTTCCTGCAGGATTTGACAAAACATTCTAGTTTCTGATTGTTTTATTACTTCTAATTGCAAAAAATATGTTAATGATAGTGGCATAAATACTGGGGAATAAGTAGTAGACATGACTACAGACTCATGTAAGAACTAAAAAATGAACTGTCCAAAAAAAGGGAGGTTAGGAAGTCTAGCCCTAAATGTTGTGGGCAGTTTTATCATGAGGAAAATGATCTGATATAGTTAGTGCTGAGTATAGTAAGGAGAGAGAGAGGGTAAATATGATTAATTGTATTACTATAGACTTGTTGTAAAGAATAATGAAGAGTAAGAAATTATACATATGGCAAATACATGTTGTCTGTATATAGGTTCCTGGAGCATAGTCTGTGTTCTTGCCAGACATAGTCTGGGATGGTGTTTATATCGGGCATAGTGTTTACATGTCTTTCCTGCTAGCTGCAAATGGGCTAATTGTATATTGCTTGCACCTGAAATTGGCTTGAGTATTACCTGTTACTGTGTCATGGAGTGTTACACAGGAGCAAGACTATGGGGAAAGTCCATTATGTGGTGAGTCCGGAAGAACCGCTGGTCACAGGCACTTGGGATATCCACTGTGTATTCCAACTCAAGTGTAAAATAATTTATTATTTTAGACTGGAAACGTTTAGCCTATTAATAGTAATTACTGTATGGCAGACATATTTTGGAAAACGTTAAATAGTGTGTAAGGTTTGTTAGCAGAACTCAGAAGCTTCAGCTTGGTGCTGTTTATTGGAGGGACTTGATGTACTGGCTTAGAATGCTTGACTGAAAAGATGTCAATAAGTATTTCCATTTTGGTTTGTTTTCATCATACGAACTCTGCAAATTGTTTTTAATAGAATTTGAGTACATCAGGCAAAACATCATCCAGCACAGATGGGCCCAAGTTTCCTGGAGACAAAAGTTCAACTACGCAAAACAACAACCAGCAGAAAAAAGGGATCCAGGTGTTACCTGATGGTATGTGTCATTCCACTTTCTCTGTTTTAAAAGTTTTGACAGTCATTTAGATCACCTTGTTGATTCCTCCACTACTTAAAAGGAGAAAATTAATTTGTTCTTCTTATCCAGGTCGGGTTACCAACATTCCTCAAGGGATGGTGACGGACCAGTTTGGCATGATCGGCTTATTAACATTCATCAGGGCAGCAGAGACAGATCCAGGAATGGTACACCTTGCATTAGGAAGTGATTTAACAACACTAGGTCTCAATCTCAACTCTCCTGAGTAAGTCTTTGTGTTTTAATCTTATCTTCAGTTTTGGTTTTATTATGCTGTCATTCATAGTACATTCACTTAGCTCACTTGACTGTCAAACCCACAAGATATTTTGCCAAATGAAATTTGAAAATGTAATGACAGTAAAATAAAATTTTCATAATGAAGAGAATTGTGCTTCATGGCAAGCTTTCAGTAAAAATGGCTTTGCTTATTCTCCTAACTTTTTTAGGACTTTCTTCAAGGAACTGATAGTATATTGTTTAAAAGGGTAATGTTTATATTCCTTTACAAATAATATTTCTTGGGGATATCTACACTTAACTCTTGGCAATTTGGGGATAATTCAATTTATATTAGTGTAATGATGAACAGAACACCTGCAGTGTTAGGCTGCACTGAAGAACAGTTGAAAGTGGAGTTTTATAGTTAACTTCCAGTGATTCACTTCACCTAAGTGAACTAGTTTAGTCATCTAGGTTTGCTGTAGAGGCAATGGGGAGAAAAGTAGTTAGTGACTGCACTAATGGTAGGAGAAGTGCTTACAACAGGTGAGATGAATAACCAACCAACACAGGGTGCTGCCTGTCTTATCTTTTAGGTGACTACAATGGTAAGAAAAAATTGATTTCTGGTGCTCTGATTTTTGGCTGAGAATCTCACACTGTTTTGTTTCAGCACAGATTTATATAGTGTTAGCCTTACAGACAGAGTAGTGTATATATATATCAAGATTTGCACTTACTGTATTTAAAAAACAAAGACCAGACAGCATACACACATAGCTTCCATCTTTCATAAATTTATGTGGAGCTATATGTAATCAGAGAAGCTTGATGAATGTGGATATCAAACACAGGAAAAATGGTTTCTTATTATTCTGCTTTTTCTTCACAGGTATGCTGTCAATAACTGTGTTTTTAGTATTTAATTACTGTATATTGGATGGAGAGGATAGGGTTTAACATTTAATGCAGACAGTTCCTATATTATAATGCTGGTTTTACTTTAGGCTGCAGAAAAGCTTTGCAAATAGCCCATGCAGACCTCAGTGTTTGGCCTGCCATCTTTCCTGGTGTTAAATGTTCTTTGCTTGCCCTATGAATTGTTGTTAGAAAAACTAAAAATATGTCACATATGAAAAGGCAAATTTTTCTGCCCTCTGTGGTAGTTTGTTGGTAAAAATACCTGTCTGATGTAAAAACTTAGCACAATAAATGTTCTTTAGAAACAAAATGCTAGAATTCTGTATATATTGCTAGTAGCTTAAATTAACCCTTCTGATTCCTGTTTTGAAGAAGAGTAAAATCTTTACTGGTTAGTTTTAAAAAGCAACCTGCCACTATAAATTTTTCCTCCCCTTTTAAATAATAGGCTAATAAATCAGAATGCACTAGGCTTGTGACAACTATTTCTAGTTAAGTTGAAATCCTGGATAACATCGGATACCTGGAAAAGGTTGGGACCTCTGGCACCCAAGTTGAAGGAAAGATAGATTTAAAAGGAAATCTTGACCCTGTAGTTTTCCATGGCAATTTAAACGCAACCTTGCTCTGCATATTAAAAAGAAAATTAATAGATGTAGCTGCATTAGGAAGGTTTCCTTGTTTCTTCTCACCCCAGCTAGGGATAAGGTTGTGTGATACAGCTATTAAGTTTGAGACATTGGTGATGGAGGGTAGTTGTTGGTTGGTTGGTTGGTTGGTTTGGGGGTTAATTTTTATAAATTTATGCTTTTCTTTTTCTTCAGAAATCTTTATCCCAAATTTGCATCCCCGTGGGCATCATCACCTTGTCGACCTCAAGACATAGGTAAGAGAGAAGTAACTATTGAATTCAATATCAATATTTGCAAATTATGTTCATTTACATGTCTTAATAGTTGCATCAATTCCGATTCTTTTTTAGACTTCCATGTTCCATCTGAATACTTAACTAACATTCACATTAGGGATAAGGTGAGTACGTGTGTGTGTGCGTGTGCATTTTTTGTTAATTTATTGCCAGTAATTTTTTAAATTTTCTTTCAGATAGGTAATGTTCTAAATCAGTGCATTTTGTGCATGTCCTCATTCTTTCTAAAAACAGTGGTGTGTTAACAGGCTGATTGGATGCATCGAGCACCCATTATATCTTATAAAAAGAGAATGGCCATGCAAAAGAATAGCTAAAAAGCACAGTATGTTTTTAAGAGTTTGCCCTTCACGTGAAGATGAAGTTTTTTATTATACATTTCAAATGCCAAATTAAATGGAGGTATTTTTTCTTGAGATAAGCTCAGAATTGTGTTCTCATTTATCTGTTGCATTCCATATCTACACAAAAGGGGATTTTTTGAGATAAATTTTCTTTCAACTCTTTGTAGGGATCATTGAAAAATAGCATAAAAAATTTTAGTAATGTTACTTAATAGGGCGTGAAGGGAGCAAAGCTGTTTTGTTGGGTTTTTTCAAATCAAATAAGTAGATGAGGCTACACAAATATATACAGGGAGAAAATTCTGTCTTGCTGATTTGTTACATCTGTATTTTTCTATTGTATCCTCTAACTTGGAAATGTTAACTAAAAGTGAAGAAAAAAGATTGTTTTAACAATTACTGCTTTCGTTGTATTAGAATATCATTTTCAACACACTTAGAATGGAAGCATGGAAGTTCTGGATGTATCCTTATGTTATTTAAGTGGGATAGTGTGTTTTAAGACATTTATCTATTGTGATTTTTCATCCTCGTTTTCTTCAATCTTTTGCAGCTGGCTGCAATAAAACTTGGCCGATATGGAGAAGATCTCCTGTTTTATCTCTATTACATGAATGGAGGAGATGTATTACAGCTATTAGCAGCAGTAGAGCTGTACGTTCAAACTATTTTGTCAGTCTTATATGAGTTAATCTATTGCAATAGTAAAATAGAAGATGTTAAAAAAATAAAAACTAACAGCAGAATACCCGAACAAGTTAGACACTGAAAGCAAGAAGCTTAGTTGATCTTGAACTGTAAATCTTTTTGTAAAATACCTCCTCCAATCTTGGTGTCATTTTGCAGAGTTTTTTTACATTCATGTAGTGGAAATCAAAAGCCTGTCTTACGTATTTTGCTTTATGAGGCACTGTGAAAAAATGGCAGGTGCCAGTCATTATTGCATGTGTAACTTACCTATCATCAACAAAACAAGAACCAGTAAATACTCATAAAAAGAGTTTGTTGTTTGACCATACAAGATTTGAAGTTTCTAATGTGTTTTAGTTTGAGGTGTAATAACTGTACGGAAGAGGTATGAAATCACAGGTTTAACAATGTCGTAGAAATTTTGTTTGGAATTTGAATGCATTGTACAGTTCTGATTGAAACCTTTAAAATTAGTTTATTAAGTCAATTTCAGATAACTAACACTAAAAATTATTTTTCATTTCTATTAAAAATGGAAGATTTAACCGGGATTGGAGATACCACAAAGAAGAGCGAGTATGGATCACCAGGGCACCCGGCATGGAGCCAACAATGAAAACCAATACGTACGAGAGGGGAACATATTACTTCTTTGACTGTCTTAACTGGAGGAAAGTAGCTAAGGTATCTCTTTTCCCTTGTGTAGGTGTTTTAAAGTCTATCAGCAATGTATTTTTACAAAGACAAAAGTAAAACACAAAAACCTTCTTCACAAAAATCTCAGACTTTTTAACCTCCTAGTGTTTGGGTTCATTACCTTAATTTCTGATGTCTGAGAGAATGAAAGTGGTCTAAAACACTGGCTTGCTTGTGGGAAATAAGGAGCTGTCTCTCTTATTTCAGGTTTTCTTTGGCAGATAGGAGGACATGAAACTTCTTTTAGGAGTTTTGTTAAAATTGTAAGCTCTTCCCACTGTATAGAGTTACAGAATGGAAGGCATTATTTGGCATTTTAGAAGTTGTACTTCCAAACATTTTATTACTTTGCTTTAGAAAACTAAATAGGATGCTACCATACCTCACTTTGGAATTTGAAATGGTTGTGGGATGGGTGCAGGGAATGCTTTTTTTCATTTTTGGGTACAGACTCTCCTTAACCATATGTAGGAATTCCATGCTCTGTTGTTTGAAAGTCAGTGTTCTTTGAAGTGAACTTCTTCTGAGCAGGAGGCATATTTCCATGATGCTTGTTTTCTGTATTGCAGACCAAGAGGCATTAAAAAATCAGAAAGCTATTGCTTTTTCCCTTCCCAGCTATCATAATCTCTTTGTCCCATTCTGTCCATTAATGCTGTCAATAATGTTCTATGTCCGACCATCTGTAGATACAGTATCACACTCTTATTTTCTCTAAAAAACACTTAACAGATCAAATCAGATTAACCTCGAAGCCTTGAACTCAACAAATGTGATTCCAGCATGTGGGAGCTATATTTTGTGATTCCGTGTGCTTAGGTATTTCATAGAATCGTCTTTTCACCTGCAGCCCAATTTATGAATTATTTGCTGAAAAGGCATTTCAGTTCTGTGGGCAAGTTGTATCTATATACTTGGAGATTATGAAATATTACATTAAATAATTACATGTTTGTTGATGTGTTTTTAAACATCCAGTTTCAAGACAATGAAGTTCAGTGTCCTCCTCTGTCTATACTGAAGTTTGCCATCCAGACATTAACTAGATACAGGCTATTTTTATTTCCCTCCCCCACTCCCTGCACCCAGTAATTTTGCATAGCTTCTGCAAGCTCCCCTCAGAAATTAACATTCTAGTTGCCCTGAAGGATATGGGAGGTTCTTTAGTCCAATTGCACGTGTGATTCCTTGACTCTGCTGCCACAGGAAAACACAAGAATCTGTAACTGACAGTTTCAATGGCAAGCCCTGCTTGTATGGTTTTTCCTAAGTGCAAACAATTCCAAAACTTCCAAACAAAAGTATCACTCCTCAAAAAGAAAACCCAAACAAAAGGAAAGTTTTTGTTTCTACTTGAGTTATTCATTTGCTGTGTTCTATGCTTCCTTATGTTCCCCCAGGAGGCTGTTTAAAGCTATTTTATTATTGCCTGAAATCATCAGAGGGGAAGTAATTACCTTTTGAAAGGATAGATTTCTTTTCTGGAGTCAACTGAATATGTTCCATTTATTTACGAGCAATAAGAGCCTCATATAGTTTCATATATCAATGGAATTGTGGTTTTAGCTTGTGTGGACACACAGCATTTCCTTTTACTAGGAGGAAGTGGTGCCCATTGTATAAGGATAGTTACCTCTTCGATGTCTCCTTTTTCTACCTGTAGTAAATGTCTGCAGCTGCTATTTGATGCTTTAGCATGACTTTTGAAGATAGTATTGTCTCTATTTGGAATCCTTAGTGCTATTCTGAAACTCAGCATCCAGTGCTTGAGTGATACACAGTACATCCTCCTGTTAGGCACTCCTGAGGTGCTGGAGAGATAGGAATCACTACTGTTCTCTGAATGATTTTTCCCAACATCTACCTAGATTCACTTCTTTTTATTTGCATGCTGAAAATAATTCCCCCAACATTAAGAAACAATTGATAGCTAGTAAGGAGAGGGATAGTATTTTCTGAAGTTTTGCACTTGCAGTGGTATTTTAACAAGGAATGTGATTATTTTATTTATTCCCCCCCAATGCCCATAAGAAGCAATATCTTTTCTTCTAGTCTTGTGTATTCCTTAATGTAAAAAATTTAACTGGAATATTATTTTGAGATTTTTATTTAACTTTGAGAAGGCAGATTGAGCATTGGTTACAGGAAGCTAGAGAATGATTTTGGGGAAAACTGAGGTTTTTGTTGCGCAGAAAAGGAATTGCATACTAGAAATAATTCTGTGTCATTTCCACCTTTGATAAATAAATAAGAACTTAGGTGTGTGTCATGTGTGATCTTAGCATCCCGTGGTAATGTTGTTACCTCTGGTCTTAATTTCTGGAGTTGACATTTCCTCTGAGGAAGACTAATACAGACTCATCCAAACAAGAACAGCAATATTTGATAATACTACGTTACTTTGAATGCAAAGAAAAGTATGGCCAAGTAATTTTTTTCTAACAAATGCAGAAGTAATTAATAAATATTTCAAGAAATTAGACCTATGAGAAGCTGGGAAAAAAAGGAATTCTCATAAATTGCAATCTCTTCTTAAAACTGCTACATTATCAGTGGATTCTGGGAATATCAGTTCCTTAGCAGGCCACAATAATAATTACTGTTTAACAGTTTCACTAGTCCTTTTTTGAAGCAGTCACTACTTGCTCGTAAATTGTGGTCTCTTATATGTGCATATTCCATTATTTTTCGAGGTGCTTTATGAATTTGATTCTTGTTCTAGTGTAGATGCTCAAATATAGGGCAGCATGTGCTCTAATGTGTTGTGCTTTGCAGATGTGTATTTTGCATTATGAGCTTACCTGTTTATTGTACCTATTTTAAATTAGTCTGCAGTGTGAAATACTGCTGCAGTGAAATACAGCAGTTTACTTCAGATAACTAAATCTTACGACTTACATTTGTAAAAACATAAACCACTGGTGATTTAGTAGATTTAGTGTTCTAGATCAGTATTAAGAAAAGTGAAGAAGGCTGAATAACTTCTTTCAAGAAAAATCAAATAATGTATTTATCTTTTTTATTAAACAGTAGGCTCTCATTTTTATATTCCTAATAGATAATAGAGTGAAGAAGGAAATGCAGCAAAGTAGCTCAGTAGTGAGAATTTCTTAATTATTGGGAAATAAAATCGAATTGATTCTATTTTGACACATGGTAGTAAATAGTAAAAAAAAGACGAATTATAAACTTCAAAATCACCTTAAATGCAAAGTAAAATGCAGAACAATTCTGATACAGATGTTTGTTATATGGTTTTTCATTCAAGGGCATGTGGAAGGTACACTGAGGTTAAAGACACTTTGATTTCTTTTCACTGAGGTTTTGGCTATGGTTTGCTGCTGCTGAGGAGACAGGAGAGAGAGGAAGGGAAGTAGATCTGACACCCAAAAGTGTTTTCTGTGATTGCACATTTACTGAAATCCTGGTTTAAGTTGTCTGAAGTAAGCTGTGTAGAATTTCTCCTTCTTACTTTTCAGTAAGGAGAATTAATTCATTTAAGCACAAGATTATAAAACCTTTTTACATAGGTGTTACAGTTCTAAAACATGGAATTCTTTACGGGAGAGAAAGTTAAATTTCTATGTGTTTACTTGCTTGTCCGGGTTGCTGTCTAGATGAAATTATTCCCTATCCTTTCAAGTTCAATATTAATTGAGATAGTTTCATAATTACTAAAAGTTAAATTTATTATTCTAATAGAGATGTGCCATAGTATTTCAGCTCAGCCCCTGAAGTTGGGGGTATACGTCTTTAAGTCAGTATGATTGCTACTTTGAAGGTCTATTTGGAATTTTTAAACTAGACGTGGGATTTCTGCCCTTTGCTCTGATGTATTTACACAGTCCAGAATATTTTGTCCTTGGGATACTACCTATTCTGCTAACTTTTTTGTTTAGTTTTACTTTAAAAATGCCATGGATCATCCTAAGCAGTCTTCTTCTACCTTAAGTGTCTTTGCTGTTACTGTCTGTACATGTACAGATTGATGTAATTTTACTATCAAGGCAAGTTTTCAGGCTGACATGAGAAGTAATTATTTTCTTTGCATAGAACAATTTTATTTAGTGTCAAAGATGCTGAAAGTTTTCACTTACGTTCAATATTCATTATTCCTGGTTCATAGAAGGTATTTAAGTTTTAATAATCATCTCCATGTGGAAAAGAAAGCAATTTAATACATTTAAACTTTTTACTTTTTTTTTAATATTTTTTTATGTTAAATAATACCATTGCCACTGTTGACATCCTAAACCACAGTGGCAAAGGCAAAAACATAAAGTATACTTGTAATGTAGCTATTTCCCTCTGTGTAATAAATAATTATTGTTTAGTTTCCAGAAATACTTGGTCAATGAATTTTTTTATGTTTTGTCAGATAAAACTTTAGGTGTTCTTACGCACTACTGAATATTGAATTTGAGCTTTGCTGACACTGGGATGCAAATCAAGAAGGCTGTTTTAATCCTGTGTTTAATTAAACAGTCAATGGCAGTTTGAAATATGAACTCACATAGGTCTAGAGAAGATCAGATAGGGAAACATATTCCTTCTGAATGAGGGACTTGAAATTCGTGGGACACAGAGAATTGCTCAGCCTCTTGAGCGTTTATTCCAGACACCTTGTGTATAGCTACCACTGCCAGTAGAGGCTTGCAACCAACCTTAAGTTTGGAAAACCCTTTTTTAGAATACTCATACTGTCTTGTTTCTGATACTTACTGTATCTTACCAGTTTAATTAGCAGTTTTCCATGGATAATTTTGAAGGCATTTCAGAGCTTGTGGAAGTTCAGTTAACTGATTGAAGCTGACCATAGCTTGATGTATCTGCAGGCCCTTCCATGATTATGTGCAATATAGAAACTTTGACGGCCATGAAAGGCAGAGAAAGCTTGAGTGGTATGTTTTATTATAAAATGACTGCAGAATTACTGGAGATCATGGAATCGTAGAATGGTTTGGGTTGGAAGAGACTATAAAGACCATCTAGTTCAACCGCCTTGCCATGGGCAAGAACACCTTCCACTAGACCAGTTTGCTTCCAACCTGGTCTTAAACACTTCCAGGGATAGGGCAGCCACAACTTCTCTGGGTAACCTGTTCCAATGCCTCACCATCCTCACAGTAAAGAATTTATTTCTCATATCCAAGCTATATCTTACTGTTCTTCAGCTTAAAGCCACTTCTCCATCTCCTATTACTGCATGCCCTTGCAAAAAGTCCCTCTCCACCCTTGCTGTAGGCCCCCTAAGATCCACCCAACCTAATCCAGCCTTTGACACCAAAGAACATGCATGGGCTTGTACCCCTTGATCTTGCTCTTACCCAAGGAGGGAGCAGCATCTCTTCAGTCTCAGCATGTGTGTGTATCTGCACAAAAAGAGAACGTACACCAACTGGCATGCAGTTTTTATTAGGAATGCCAGGAGCAATTCATTTGCGTATACATGACGTAAACCTAAATCAATAAATAAACAACCCCCAAAAAACAACCAGACAAAAAAAACCCTGAAAAAGTCTTTGGTTGGAGTAGGGAGCTGGGAACTAGAAGCAGATGTGCAACATGTTCAGTGCAGATGGCTATACCCCTACATAGGTTTTGCTAGGGTTTTCCAGTTTTAGGGACAGTATTCTCAGGAATACAGAATGCTTCACATTTTCCACTACTTTGTTTCCTTACCATGCTGAATGTTCTTTCTGTGCTAAATGGACTTTGTTTTGACTTGAAAGAAGAGAGGATTTCCTAGATTTTATTTCTGTTCTTGCATTGATTTAGTCTTTGATTTAGTCTTTAATTTAGTACAGATTAACATGTACTGAAATATTATTATACTATTTAATCATTTCGGAGAGTGTTGTAAAATAATCTCTTCATTACTCTGTTTTCTTCTCTGTGTGAAAATAGTGGGGTAATTTGTTTTGCAGATACAGATGGTGTTCTGCTGAGGTTCTCCACCAAGTTAGGCAAAATAAATTAGCTGTGTATGTCCAAGGTTGTTGTTGAATTACCAAGAACCACCCTTAAAGAACAGTTCTGAAACTTCTGCTTACCCTGTTTCTTGAGTGAAGATAAAATAGGGATTAGACGCAATTAAACTGCTGAAAGGGTCTGAAAAATACAAGCTTTCAGGTTTGGTGGGTCAGAGGCTTAAATATGAGTATGAAATGTGGTGGAATATTTTGATAAATTTTGGTTTAAGTGGGTCTCAGTACTTTGTCTCTAGCATTTTAGGCAATGTTTCCAAAGGTGAAACCTGGACATTTTCACAGAATCATTTAGGTTAGAATAGACCTCTAAGATCAAATTCAGCCTTTGATTGATCACCACTCTGTCAAACAGACCTTAGCACTAAGTCCAATTGTTCCTTGAACACCTCCCTGATGTCCAACTTGAACTTCCCCCGGTGCATCTTGAAGCTATTTGGTCTGGTAGTATGACACAAAAATATTCCCAAACTTTAGTTCATCCAGAATAAGCCTCTGTACTCCTGACATGTTGAAAGACAGCTCGTTTATAATTCAGCTCATGCTGTGATTGTGTTTTTTGTGTATGTGCATGTATCAAATTGTTTGAGATTATGACAAGGGTTCTGAGGGCTGTGTAACACTGAAAAGAATAGGAGAGCATACGTGTCATGGGTGTAATGGCTTAGGATTGTTGTAATTTACTCCTTTTTTCTCCTTAAAATATGGAATCCAAGATGGCAATGTCATGTGGTTTTGCCTTAGGATAAGTTCTCCTCTGTATTTGTGCTTTTCGAGTATGGCTGGTAGACCAGGTCCTGACTGGCTAATGCTACATTGCTTTATTTTGTTTTGTCTTTTTCTTTTTAATGTAGGAGTTCCACCTGGAATATGACAAATTAGAAGAAAGGCCTCATCTGCCATCAACCTTCAACTACAACCCTGCTCAGCAAGCCTTCTAAAGACTTCCCTTTTCTTGGGGTATGGCTGTCTCAGCACAATACTCAACATAACTGCAGAACTGATGTGGCTCAGGCATCCTGGTTTTAATTCCTTGAGGATCTGGCAATTGGCTCATGTGAAGGGTCACCATTTGAGGTCCTGCCTTACTAATTATGTGCTGCCCAACAACTAAATTTGTAATTGTTTTTCTTTAGTTTGAGCAGGGTCTGAATTTTTGTTTCTGTTTTCTTTTTTGCCAGCAGACAAGCTTGGGTCTGTAAAGACAAGCGAGTACACTGACAAAAGTTTACCACTTAGTTTTCCAAAATGTAAAAAGAAAAAAAAGGAAAAAAGACAAAAAATTAGACAACAAAATTTGCATTGTTCATTGTAGCACTATTGGTAATAAAAAATGTTTGTGCATTTTTATGTGAAGATCCTTCTCGTATTTCATTTGGAAAGATGAGCAAGGTTTGCTTCCTTCATTTTACTTCCCCTTCTGTTTTTGAAAGGCAGTTTTCGCCAAGCTTAATGCAAGAATATCTGACTGTTTAGAAGAAAGATATTGCCACAGTCTCTGGTTAGTTTCCAGAGTTGTGTATTACTGAGCTTCATCTTTCCAGAATGAGCAAAACACTGTCCAGTCTTTGTTACGATTTTGTAATAAATGTGTACATTTTTTTTAAATTTTTGGACATCACATGAATAAAGGTATGTATGTACGAATGTGTATATATTATATATATGACATCTATTTTGGAAAATGTTTGCCCTGCTGTACCTCATTTTTAGGAGGTGTGCATGGATGCAATATATGAAAACGGGACATTCTGGAACTGCTGGTCAGGGGACTACTTTGTCGCCCTGTGCACTAAAGGGCCAGATTTTCAGCAGCCAAGGACATCCATACCCAAGTGAATGTGATGGGACTTAAAGAAGTGAACTGAGACAATTCACTCTGGCTGTTTGAACAGCAGCGTTTCATAGGAAGAGAAAAAAAAAAAGATCAATCTTGTATTTTCTGACCACATAAAGGCTTCTTCTCTTTGTAATAAAGTAGAAAAGCTCTCCTCACTGCAGTGTTGACTTTGATTTGAGATTGTGAAATTATTTCTTCAACAATGAAAAATGGAAAAAAAATTGAAGTATTAAAACTGTTGAGCTGTACAGTGGTTAAGACACTTGAAGAGTCTTTTTGCTGCTGACAAGTAAATTTATGAGAGTTTCATATTCTTTTCCACAGTAAAGTTTCCATGGCCAAAAAGTTTGGTTAACCTTGGTTTCAGATCCCCTCTCTATAATAGCAAATGATTTTTAGAAAAATGGGTGGGTAACATGGCAAATGATAGATGCTTCAAGAATTCGTCTTTTGGGAGAATCTTTGGGTTAGAACTGATCACAGCTTAGTTGCATGTTGATGTTTCCCCACTTAAATCAGAAATACATTTCATTTGGTGATCGCTACTCCTTGAACTTCCGGATGCAAATAAATGTGAATATAGACTGGGTCTGAAAACTGTAGCTGTTCTGAGCGGAGGAAGAAAAACTTGAGTTGTTGGGATGGTTTCCTTTTTCTAGATATGGTTGCCACTTCTCAGTGAGTTGCCTCTGGTGATGCAGATCATTGAAAAAGACCTGAAATTACCAAAGCAAGAAAAGATGTGTCAGTGTAGACTGGGATTTTGTTTTTACATTTTGACCCATTTTTCTGTGTAGTGCAAAAGCAGCTTGTTTGCATGTATTGAATTGTGCTCAGAAATTGGACCATTAGTGGCCTTGCTGTGGTTCTGTATCAGATGTATGGCGAATTTTAAATTCTGAACTTTAATATCTATTTTAAGATAGTAAATATAAAAACATAAGCCTATTGATATTTTTTTCTATAATTAAAACAAAGTTTTTCCAGCTTGAAAGAAGAGGATGGGTATAATCCATATGATAGCTAACACAGCTGAAAAAGATGGTGGCTTTTTCTCAAACCAAAACTGATTCAGACATTTATTCCATTATCCAAACATAAATTTCTAAATTTTCAGAACGATAATTTCCGAAATCATCGTGTTCCCTCCTCAATTAATGTTACATTTTTTACTGTCAGAGGTTCACTATGACCTTTGTTCCTTCTTTTTTTTTTTTTTTTTGGGTAAGGATTCCTGAAGTAATTTTTCCATCTTCAAATCAAATGTAGTTCTTTCTTATCGTGTTCATGAAAATTTACAACATATAGTAAAGGGAGCAAGATTAATTACATTAAAATACTAAATACCTGTGGCACTTTAAAAACAATTAAGCTGAAATTGGGAACCTAAGTTCTCCCAAAAATACTGATAACACAGTTGTATTCAACTGCCCTATCAAAAATGTGAGCTGCCTGATTTTGGGAAACTTCTCACCTGTGAGCATGGAACTGGTGCTTTGCTCCTTCCAGGTGGAAGAAGAGTCTGGCTCTCATTTATCAATTAAATAAGCATATATGGAGACTTCAGAATCTGTGACTTAATTTCATATTACACTCTGGGTTGAAGCAAGAGAAACACTGAAACAGAAAAAAAGGTGTAAGAGTGAAATCACTTCTTAACTGATACCTTATTAATTTTAAAAATTGAAAAAAAGAATGTACTGCTTCTCTTACTGAAAGGAAGAAAACCTCATCCCTCATTTAAATACTCATGTGGCAGGTGGGTGACTGAATCGACCTGGAGATTTTCAGACTGACAATTAAGGTCTGAGGCTTATTTAATAGGTTTTTACATTCCATTAACACTATGAAGAGGGAGATACTAGAATACTGTTTTTAAAATACCTTTATTTGAGGTGTTTTTCTCCATAACTGTAGTTTTGTACAACAGTGCACAAGGTAAGTTCTTAGTAGAAAACCCAGTGTTCTTGGAAAGAAGTATTCCTATTTCTGGCCTGTCCAACATGCTGTCATAGTCCTATTGCCTATTGTTTACAAATCTTTATTGAATAGTTAGCTCCACTTTCTCTGCAAATCTGCTTCTTCCTACTTTCAGGGTTAACGTGAGTTTCACTGATTTGATTACACCTGGTATTGCAGAAAACACTTCCTGTTTTAACAATTGTTACTCAAACCATGCTTCTTGTGGAAAAATCAAGGGTGTTCCAGAGAGTCATGGAGGAAAGGGCTGAGGATGCTCCACTGGGGTGTTTAAAAATGAACAAACAAAAAAACCACCCAGCACTCCATCTTCTCCTCCTTCGTGCCTGGTGCCACAAATACATAAGCACCTGAGAACCTTCATGGGTTTGATTAATCTAGTTGAAGACCCAAGTAATCCAGGGAAGCCTGCAAATACTCACATGGGTAAAAATATTTTTCACATGTCTGTGACCTTCAATGAAGTGTCAACTGCACCTGTGTTGGGATTAATGACTGACCACAGCACTCCCTGATGGATATGATGTTTATACACTACTGAGATGTATAATCATAGCACTTGGCTGCATGTTGTGTCTGAAATCCTTGCAGTCCCCAAGCCAGTACTTCTTGTACTTGTCTGTTTCCATTTCACAGTTTCCGTGAAAAAAATAGGGAGAGTGTACCCAAATAAGAACTTGTGTGTTGTAGTCAGATGCAATATTTTTTGCAGAATCTTGAGGGACTATTTCTGTTGACCGTGAAGAGAGCAGAAACAGTCTTTGGCATGGCCTAGGCAGTGCTGGGAAACAAGTCTGTGAGGCCAGCAGCTTGGTCCTGAGTGGCTCATAGGTGGCCAGGGCTCTTGAAGAAGGCTGTCCATCTTCTAAATAATACTGTTTAAAGTTTCTATGCACCTAAAAGAAACTTCCCCCCTTCCTCCCCTGCCATCCNTATGAAACAAAAAGGAAAATTTGATTACTATCTGTCACACTCAAAAAAAGCTTCTAAATGCACAGCTTCCATCCTAAGCATGGGATAGCTGGACAGTGCTTTTGATTTAAGATCCTAAATATAACCATTGCTTCTATTAAAGCAAAAATTCTGAATGTGCTTAGTTTTCAAGTACCTTTTCATTGTGTTTCTCAAAATTTGCCCCTGCCCAAAATATATGCTAGTAGAGGTTGAATTCTGGTAGTGCATTAATTTGGACTAAGTGGTTAGTCTGGATTGGCAACCAATACTTTTGTTTTCATATATAGTATGTGAATTTAAAAGTCTTTGTTTCTTTATGATAAGCATGCATGCTCTCATTTCCATGAATCTGAAAGCTTTCAGTACATTAAAAAGACCTGAGGAAATGCAGCTGGATAACTTGCTTCTAAATTTTGGCTTTAATTGTTTCAGTAGCATTTCCACTTAAACCACTTTACTACTAGAGGTAAACTCAATTTTTTTAAAGTAATGTTAAAGCAGATTGAACAATAATTTTGACTATTACTGGTTCAACTCACTTTTGGATTAGCAGTGCTAAACCAGTTTGTGTATTATTTTCCTAGGCTTCAATTTGTCATTTGCATTTCATATTTTCTGGATATTATGTGTGTATATGTCAAGTTTTTCCTGCTGAAACTACAAAAGTAATTTTCTGTAAAATGACTTTGTTTGAACTCCCTCTGGTTTAGCAAACAAGCCAGTGAAGTAGCCAGTTTTCATGAATAGACTGTCCTGCATCGGCTGCAAACAGTCCTGATGAGGAGTGAAAGGAAGGCACGTGTCCCAAAGCTGCTCTGGTGCAGACATTGATGAACCTCTGTGGAAACCTTTCAGTGTTTTCTAAGCTCCTGTTCTTGACTAAAGGGCTGCTTTGGTTGTTCCCCAGGGATCTTCCCTTGGAAGGCCAGTTTACTTCCTGATGGGCATCACAGTACTGGTTTTTAAAAAGCATTCTGTTGTATGTATAGACATTTACTTTGGGAAAAGGCAGGTCATTAGTGACACTTTCCTGGAAGAAGTGCAGTCAGTATCCCAAGGACCACCACCAGGCTTGTGCAAGAACACAGAGCTGTGAGCCCAGTGCCACTGAGTGGCCTGGGTCGTGTGGTGGCAGAGCCGCACCGTGGGCAGCCCAGCCTGCAGGTGCCTCACCAAGGCAGAGCTGTTCTCAGCACTGGCCCTACCAGGTGGGTCATCTGCAGATGGCCACAGGTAAGGCTGTCCCTTGCTTGTGGGGCAACGAAGGGCCCAAAAGAGCAGGCAGCAGCCAGTTCTGCTGTTGAGATTTCATACAGACATGGAACGAATGCCAGCTTTCTCAGCCCTGGTGGCTCATGGTGCAGCCCATGGTCCTGGAGCCAACATCCCAACTCCTGCCCTCAGCAGGTGACAGCAGAGCTAAAATCTTCACAACAGGCCTACAGTACCCAGCTGTATGCTGCTACATTGATCAGGCACTGATGATCATTTTTCACTTCCAATTGACCCAAATAGACTTTGAGTCTTGCCTGAGTCATTTGTGCAGAAGTTCAAAATCAATGAGGTCACCTGGCCAATGCTGAGGACCATTCCCAGCAAAAATACAGCTTCAGCATCTCCTCCAGCTGTGGATTATGTAGGGGTTGGATGCACACAGGAGGACTAACTCAAGGTTACTCTGTCACCCAGTGAGCTGTTGCCTTAATTTTCGTCTGACAGCACTTTATGTACAAGGGAGTGCAGGGAGTTGAACCAAGTACGGAAGGCCAGCTGTTCAGGAGGTAAGACAGAAGTCACAGCCCATCTACACTGAGAAAGCAGAGCTGGAGCTTCCCTTCAGGTGGTAAGTGACCAATCAACCTGATTGTAATTTTATTTTCTGTGTTATGAAAGCTGTATGCAACAAGCCCCCACCATCAGAGACTGCTGTCACCACAAATGCTGGCAGCAAAGCCTGATGATGGGAATGGATGAACAGAGCCAAGGACTAACCAAGATTAGTTCTGTTTCCAGTATAAACACCTATGACAGGTTTAAGTAAAAAAACCATAATCCCAGGCTCAGAGCTGATAGACTTTTTCAGAAACCCTTTGATATCAGGGCAGGCTACTGCAAAGCAGCTGGCCTGAGAGCAGTGTGGTGGTGCCGTGGTGCAAGCAAGGACAATATTTACATCATCTATATTCACAGCACAGTGTGGACTCTTGAAAGCCTTCCTGCCAAACCTTGCTCAATAGTCCATTTGGAGAACCATGGATCAGCTTCATTTATAAAAGTTCAGTGTTGCACTCTGCAGTGGGAAAGTGATTGAAAAAGAAAAGTGCTGTTTCCCAAACTTTTTCTGTGTTTCTGTACCTTCCAGTCTGCTGTGTCATCAAGTTCAGCTACCAGCTCTGAGGTTCACATTTTGTTCTACCTAATTGCCTGTGATAAGGACTACAGAATAAAAATGTAAGTGTTGCTTATGGTACTTTGGCACCAAAGAGCTTGCTGTGTTGCCACAGTGGGAAATGCTGGGTAATACCAAAATTTATTTGCCAAATAAATATATTTTCTTGAATCAGGTGCTTTTCTTGCAAACCTTCTTGGAAGAGAGCACTTCCTAGGGTGAAACTTAAAAGGTCAAAACCTTCCTGTTAAAAACAATTCCTGTGTGTGATAGCTATCATCTTCCTTATCTGTTGTCTCTGTCCCTGCTGTGCAGATGCTGGATTTGGGGCTGGCCAGAACACTTAACCCTGCACCCTAAAAAGGTTAAGATTTGGCCAATTCCCATTATGTCCCTTCTCACTTAATAAGGTGAAAATAGAAGCTGCCTGCTCACTTGTAGCTTTAATTTCTTTAATTTCAGATCAGTTTCCTCCTCTATACATGAGACCTCCTCTATACAAGAGACTTTGCAGACTTTGATGCCTGGGGGTACTAAAGAGGACTTTACACAGGCCCTCCAGGACTTCAAGTCAGTGGTGAGAAGTTGCCTTAGAGGGGGAGCACAATGCACTCAGAGGGCCCCACCCTCTTCTAGATTTTGTACATTGCATGATGGTATCCAGTATTAATCCGAACTAGCCCTCCGCGCAGCAAATCTCTAGGGTCAGATAATCCCGTTGCAAGCTGTCCCTTTCCACCCCCGGAGGGCCCTGAATTAGGTCAGACGGGATTAAATTTGCGTTTCATTTATTTATCCTTTTTTTTCGTGCTGGTTACACGCACACTCAGCCTCGGAGGAGGCGGGGAGTAGGAGGCGGGGAGCGGCGGGAGCTTTAGCCGATGGCAGTAGCTGCTGCCCGGCGGCGGATGCCAGCGGCAGCCGGGCGATGGCGAGGAGCCGGGCGGCTTACGAGTACACGGAGGCGGAGGACAAGAGCATGCGGCTGGGCTTCCTCCTCATCGCCGCCGGCTTGCTTTCCCTCTTGGGTCTGGGTTGCTGCTGGCTTCGGCCGGCGCTGCAGGAGCGGGGCGGCGGCGGCTCCGCCAACTGCACGGTGCTGGCGGTGCGGCAGCTGGGGGAGCGCTTCGCCTGCACCTTCTCCTGCGGGGCCGCCTGCCGCGGCACGGCCCGCTACCCCTGCCTCCAGGTGCTGGTCCGCACCTCCCGCTCCTCCGTGCCCGCCCTGCTCCATGAGGACGAGCGGCAGCTGCGCACCAACCCCAAGGTGAGACCCGCGAACGCCTCTTCTCCTCAAATGCGGGGCGGGGGTCCCGCCGTGGAGCTCGGTGCCCTTTCACGGCCCCTGGCGCCCGCCCTCTGCTCAGTGCGGGGCTTCCTCTTTCGGGAGGTGGGGGGTGGAATGTGAAGTGGGGGAGCATCTGTCCAAAATGCCGCTCTGCTTGTTGCTCAGCAAAAAGTAGAATATCTGTATAGTGCGTATCTATAAACATAGTATACGCTGAACATCTGTCTTTATACGCTGTGTTCATATATACAGAGCATCTCAGGGAGGGTTTAGGCTCGATACCCGGAAAAGGTTCTTCACCCGGAGAGGGGTTGAGCACTGGAACACGCTCCCCAGAGCAGCGGTCACAGCACTAAAGCTGTCAGAGTTCAAGAAGCGCTCGCTCTCAAACACATGGTGTGATTCTTGGGGCTGTCCTGTGCCGCGCCAGGAGTTGGACTTGATGATCCCTGTGGGCGCCTTCCAATTCGGGATATTTTGTGATTCTATATAGTATAATATAACATACTCTACATGTATATTGTATAGTACCCTATATAGTGTGTTACACTATACTATGCACTAAATATGATTCATGCACGCACACTGTGCACACACACACAGGCACTCACACACACACTTCTTCGCGACCAGCCCCATTTCCAGTCCGTCCCGCCCGCGTCCGGAGCGCAGTCCCCGGGAGGCACCGCAGGGAGAGCAGCGGAGGCTCTGCTGCCGTTCCCCGGCCCGCCCCGCCGGAGCCCCGGGACGCCGGCGGGGAGACGAGGAGAGGCTCCTGCTGCCGGCGGGGAGCTCTGTCTGCCCGAGCGCTACTCGGTGCCGCTGGGTTGCGCGTCCCGGAGGCTGGGGGGCTTCCCAGTGCCGCTCCCCGAAGCGCACGGGGAAATGTTATTGGAGCCGCTGCTGGCGGGGCGCTGGAGAAGGGGCTGCTACATGAAAAAGAACCAAACGAAGAAGTGGTGGAAGTTGCATCTTCCAGCAAACTAGGGAAGTCTGAAGGCAGTGTATGACTTGTGCTTTCTCTTTCTTTAAAGGTAGTTATGCTGCCTTCTCCTTTTTCTTTTTATGATGGGTGAAGATGGCCTTGACAGCACGTACCTGAGTGGAGGAGATCTTATTAAGTAGTTTGCACAAGGAAAAAAAATGTGTCGGAATCCTCCTATCCCTGAAAGAACTTGAAATTGGGAGTGTACTGGAGAAGGAAATTTCAGCTCTATGACCGAGGTGTGGGTATAGCACAGTGCCAAATGTCATGCTAAGCACGATGCAGGGGTCTGCTGGCTGGGGCCAGGAAGCATGCTTGGGTGTCCAGCTGGGATGTACAGAATACTTGGGTGTTCAGTTGGGATGTACAGCCTCACATCTTCTCAGTCATACTTGCACTGGTGTTCTCTGTCCCTTGGAAGGCACCTTAAGTTTCACACTCAGAGTTTGAGGGTTGCTTTTTTCCCCTTGGCAGCTTGGAAGGGTGGTTGGGGCAAAAATCAGCAGAGTAAGTAGCAGGATGGTAAATCTGACAGGATTTGGATTAAATTGTTGGCACCGCTCAGATGTGATGAGTGATGATGAAGCTGCAGTGCTGGATGGTGCCTGATCACACAGCAGATGAAATGTTGGCCTGTGAGGGAGCTTTGCAAACCTTTCATTGGGAGTGCTGCTGCCAGGCTCCCTGTGGGGAGGGGTGTGGTGGCAGAGGTGTGCTGGGAGTGCCCCAGCTGTCTGAGCTCCAGGACTTCTCTGAACATCTCTCCATTTTCAGGGGAGCAGGGGGAAGCTGGTAAAATGCAGGAGACAAGGCACCTGTTTGATAATGGGTGATGTGACCCTGCAGAGGGTGCAGCATGGCTCTCCCTGAGCACAGCCCTAAGGCTCTGTCATGGCCATCTTCAGCATGGGGGGGAGGTGGGAGATGGAAGGTGGGAGATGGGAG
The DNA here is from genome assembly GCA_013399225.1 of Rhipidura dahli. Taxonomy (NCBI): domain Eukaryota; kingdom Metazoa; phylum Chordata; class Aves; order Passeriformes; family Rhipiduridae; genus Rhipidura; species Rhipidura dahli. Next base: position 1,645,338 of record VXAC01001162.1, read on the forward strand.
GCAAGAGCTGACCCTGCCACCAGAATGCCTGGGCTCAGCAACTCTAGCAGCAGCCACAGGTTCAGCAGTGGCTTTCAAATTGGACTGCAGCTGCAGTACCTTTCTGCCTTGTCCAAGCATTTTGTTTTGTTTTCACTTCTTGATCCTATTTTCTTCTGCCTTTCTGGAAGTGTGGTGGGAAGAGAAGGATTGCCCCTGCCCAGGGGCTGAATTGCAATTGCAGGGAGGCAACCTGAGCTTCAGAAGTAATGCCTGTAAATGTCACTCAGAAAACTTTTTATTTACTAATTAATTTTATGTTAACTATTAATAAGGAAACAGGGCTGTGTATTGGCAGTGTGTGGTACTATCCTGCTTTTACAAACATAATCTGTTTTCTTTATCTTCCACCTTACATCCTTAGGTGTGGGCTGTTTATCCTGGGATATTGATTGCTGAGAATTAAGTCTGATTTACCAGATGAGACCAAGCAGAAAAGATGCTTTTTTTTTGGATGTAACTCTTTTCTTTGGTAGAAATTGAATTTATCTCAGTGGGAAACTACGTAGAAAAAATGTGCTCTAATTGTTTTCCCTACTTTAAGAGGCTTATATAAAACAAATACAAAATAAGAAGAAAGGTTGGTTAGATCTCATCAAGTAAACACACCATTGTAAGGCACTGAAGTCTGTATCTGTTGCTTTGGTTTTCCCTTTTTTTCCCTATTTCAGTGTCTGGGGAGCCAAACAGTTATACTCTCCTTTAACATTTTTTTTGAAGTGTCACTGTCTTTAAAAGCTTCCAGGATTTTATGCTGAAATATCTTAATTAGAGCAACAGAGTAGGAATCTGCTGGATTTAATGCTTGGGATCCAGTATGTATTTATGAACAAACACTTAGGGAGCTGTTTAACCCTTCCTGTTCCCATCATGTTTTTGCTTTATGTTTCCTTGTGTTCATGCACTTAGACATATATACAACATGCTAATCAGTTCCAACTAGCTAGAAGGGAAAAAAAAGACCAATTTTGTTTTGAACAGTCTTTTAATTTTAATTTCAGCTTAGCTGCTTCTCTTTGTAGGGTAGCAATTTTTCCCTGTAAATCAATAGTGTGGAAAAGGCAAAGTTCAGGCTCCCTACAACACACAACAGTACTAAAACAGTTGGTAGCTTCACTCCCCCCAAAAATCCCCTGTGTCTTTGAGTAAAAGTCTTCTGCTTTCTGTAGTAGAGTGGGCTGAATATAAACATCTCACAGCAATGAATCTGTCTGTTCTAGTGAGGAAAAACCTTTTTCTAGATGCAGGAGAAAGATTTTTTTTTTCTTCTCTTGCTTTCTAAGATAATCACATCATTGTACAGCCCAGGATTCATTTTAGCTCTTAAAAGATTATATAGCTGGGTCAGAGTTAATCCAGGAATGTATATATAAAGCACCGGACATGATTACATTTGTGTTCAGTCTGAGTGATCTGTGGATTTCTTTCTTTTTTTTTTTGTTTTTTGTTGTGTTTTTTTTTTTTTGTTTTTTTTTTTTTTTTTTTTTTTTTTTTTTTTGATTGCTGTCTCAGAGGAAGAAATTTCATTGGAGTGGAGTGACAGTAGCCTTTCTTCAGCTGCTTTGATAGCAATAATAATCTCTGAGATAAGGCTTAAGCAGGATTAATTCCAAAGTCAATTTGTCACTATCACTCTCTGGCCACTGGGTACGTTGGTGGCACATACAGCCAGCTCAGGGACCAGGCCATGAGTCTGCCTGGGGAAAGTGACAATGGAGTCTGTCAGCTGCTAGGAGGTCTGATTTCTGGGTTTTTAGACATTTCCCTTTCCACATCTGCAGTTAAGTGCAGGGTTGGAAGAAGTTGCCCACTGTTTTTCCCAAGAAGTTTTTAGGGCAGTGACTGGTAAGACAGATGTTAGCAGCTGTACAGCAGGACCTGGTTCTCCCCATCCTTCTCCCTGGGCAGGGGAGCAAACCAGCTGCTGCTCCTTCTCTGCACTCCACACCTGCCTGTGCTCCTGTCACATTTCTCTCTGTAACAGCTCCACCTGACAAGGTGATGTGCAGTCATCTCTTCTGTGCACTTGTAAACAGGATTTGGCTTAATTTTTGGACTCTCTTAAATATGGCCCATGACAAAGGAGGCTTCATAACAAAATATAACTTCACGATAATTTTGTGAGAGTCTGGTGAAGCATTCAGATCTGTGTTTGGGCTGGTGCCTGTGACAGGCAAACTCTGCAGATGCTGCCTAGCAACTCCTCTGGAAGCAGCCCCAGGGGCCATGGATAAACCCTACCACCCACTGGTCCCACCTGGGGCACCATTCCCAGCCTCAAGCCTCCGTGAGGGGTCATGGGTTTGGTCACTCCCCGTAGGTTGTGCTGCTGCTGGTCATCTGCCCTGACAAGTGCAGGTGGGAGCTGGACATGGTGCTCAGCTCCAATTCCCTCAGTTCTCTCAGCTGGGAGGGGGCAATGGAGTGAGTCCACCTGCTCATGTCCTGCCCCAGCGGGATGGTTGTGGCAGCACTTCCTCCCTTCCATGCCATGAAGGTAACCCAGTAGTGAATGGAAACACTCACAAAGCTAGGAGAAGCTCACATATTGCTTGGTGTGGTGGGTTGACCCTGGCTGGACTGCAGGTCCCCACCAAAGCTGCTGTATCACACCCTTCCTCAGGTGGACAAGGGAGAGAAAATGTTATGAAAGGCTCGTGGGTAGAGATAAGGACAGGGAGAGATCACTCACCCTTTACTGTCATGGGAAAATGGACTTGACTCAGGTAAATTAATCTGCCTTATTGCCAGTTAAATCAGAGAAGGGCACTGCATAAATAAAATCAAATCTAAAAATGCCTTTCCCCTACCCATCCCTTCTTCCTGAGCTTAACTTCACTCCTGACTTTCTTTACTTCCTCTTTCCCACCAGCACAGAGGGACAGGGAATGTGATCTGTGCTCAGTTCATCACACATTGGCACCCCTTCCTCTTCACACTCTTTCCCTGCTCCAGTGTTGGGTCTCTCACACAGGAGACAGTCCTCCATTACCTTCTCCAGTGTGGGTCCTTCCCACAAGCTGCAGGTCCTTACAGAGAGCTCCAGCATGGGTCCCCCACAGGATCACAGGTCCTGCCAGGACCCCACTGCTCCCACGTGGACTTCCCTCAGAGTCACAACCTCCTGTGGGCATCCCTTTGTTGTGGTGTGGGGTTCACCCTGGGCTGCAGGCGGATCTGAACTCCAGCTCATGTTGTGGGACTTTGCCACACCAAACAAATGGTACGTGCTCTGGCCCATAGCTCACCAGGAGCCAGGAGGATGCTCCCTGACATGTCACTTGGAAACTGAGTGTGAAGTCTTGCTCCTGAATGACTTTGGTTTGTCTTCTGTAAGGCTGACTTGCTTCTACTTTGGGCCCTGATGTCTCTTTACATTTGAAAGTTTTTTGGACTTGACTTGTAGGCTTACGAAGTCTGTCTTCTTTTAAATTAAAAAAGTGACTGAATTAGGCAAGAATTAATTTTTGAAAAGCATAAAATACAACCTGGAACTTAAACCATAGTCAAGAGTTCATGCATCTGTTCTTTCTCTGTGATATGGAAGGATATCTGCCCTCATGAAATGTTCAGAAGGACCAGGAATCTTCCCAGGCATCTGCAGGGACAATGAAGTGGGATTATCCAGCAGCAAACACAGAAACAAATCCTACAAAACCTCAGTGTAAAGATGTATTAGCTGTTCACTGACATTTTTACTGGTGTCCTAGCTTGCTTTCAGTTGGCATTTGTTTATGTTTTGATGCCAGTATTTCGTGCCATGTCTTGCAAGAGAGGACTGCAGAATTAATGTTTCAGAAACTGTTTATTGCCAAAGTGGAAGTTATTTCACATTCCCCCATCAACTCACTGCAGCAAAATTTGTGAGGTTATGGTTCCCTTTTATCTGTCCACTGACTCTGCTTTGGAGGGTGACACAGCTGGTCAAGCCAAGTGCCCCAGAAGTGTAAAGGGAGATCCACTCCGTATGAATCTGAAAGGGACAAAATGCACCTCGGGTTAGTGGGGGCTGTGCTGGCATCCTGGGGAGGCAAACAAGCTCCAGTGCTTGTGCAGCAGCTGGTATGTTCACATGGGATTGCACCTTGGGAGTTCTCTGTGGCTCAAGGCCTTTCTCACACTGAGTTGATGTTTTAGGGTAGCCCCTGGGATTCATATTTGGACGGGGACCACTCCTCTCTTCGAGACTGTTAATCCTCAAGAGGCTGAAGCAGAGAGGTCACATCAAATTATGGCAAGACCCTGGGTGTCTCCTTTGTGTTTTCCACATGAAGATAAAGAGGAAGAGGTAGAAATGTATCCAGCATGCTTTCTGTCAGCTGGGATTACTTGTGCAGAGAATGATGTGAAGTTTGGGCTATGGAAAACATTCCCTGTTGTGCCCAACTTCCAAGTGTCCCTCCTGTAGGTACTGGCAATACTCCTGTACAGTGCTGTGCTTTGGCATGCCAAAATACAAAAGTGTTGCCTGGAGAAACTGTCTGTGGGCCCTTTTACATCTTCCAATCAAGAAAAATCTCTACCCTGAAAAACTCAGTATTTTAGTATCTTCATATTGAGCTAACAGCATGGGGATTAATGGGAAAAAAAATGTGAAGTACTCTGTGATGAAATGTCCTGGGAGACTCTTAAAGCTTGATACTTGTCTGTTCAGATGGACATCTCTTGGGGAAAGAGACCTCTCTGTTTTTTTCTAAGCCTGAAACTCAGGATGCAGCTAAACAACAGTTCACCAGGTTATGAACTTTGTGAAAGATTCAAGTCATATTTTGTGGGGGTGGAAGGTCTCTGAAGGATCCAGAGAAAGTTTAGCCAGGAGTGGTGGGGTGGTTGCACTTTCATAGCAGAGGACACCAGTAGGCTCAGCCAGGAGAAAGAAACATTTCAGAGGATAGAGGAAATACGTGTACTGGAGCCAGTAACACAGGAAAAGGAGTTTTCAGATGGCTGAGTGAATTTAGGCAAAATAACATATATTGGTACTTAGCTGTTTTGTCTTGTTCTGCATTTTTTGTGCTGGCTAAATAGTGGCTGGTTTGGGGGCTACCTACAAGCTGGGTGCTTGGGATGAGCAGGGTGGTGACTACAGTCAGATGTAGGCACTGAGTGCACAACTGATGGGATTTGGTGCCATTTCCAAAGCAGGAAATGCTCCAAAAAGGAAAACGTCAGGGTGGAGAGTGCTGGAAAATGTTGGAAGTGCTGGACCCCGGGCCAAGCAGGGAGGAGGGGACCAGCTGGGATGGTGCAGCACGTGGGTGCTGTCAGGGGGGCAGAGCAGAGCCAGCAGTGCTCTCAGGTGTCTTCGGGCCAAATGTGCTACCTCTGCCCAGCTGCTGCACAGATGTGTTTATGCACTGGGAGTGTGGAGGAGAAAGGGAGCTGCTTGATGCTTCCAAAGTAGGCAGCCAAGCCAAAACCACTGCTGACCAAGGAATAATATCTAAGATGGCAACAACTGTATGTGGTAAATCCTCCACTCTGGTTTCTGAAGTAGAGTGGTGTTGCTGCTCGTCCAGGTCCTTCACCATCAGCAGTGGGACAGCCTGTGCTGAGGGCCATGTAAACAGGGAACTAAATGGTGCTCTGTGCCATGGCAACACCAGACAGCAGTCCATGTGAAAATGGGCATCCCTGCATGTGGAAAAGGTAGGTTTCAGTTCGGAAGCAACAAGAAAGACCTTGAAGATTCTTTCAGTCTGAAGCATGCAAGATGCTGGCAGCAATTGCAGGTGCTGACAGAAGTGGTCAGATTTTACATGGTCAGGGAAATCCTGACATTTCTCCCCTCCCCTTGGAACAGCAAATCTTCAAGCTGTTGTATGGTGGGCATGGACTTGTAGGTCTGTGCATCTTAGGTCTAGTGTGCAGCTGGGGGCAAGATAGGCCCCTGTGAAACATCAGCAGGAGAGGAAGCACTCACTGGGCACAGTGAGTGATCTTTATTCTCATATTAGAGAAGGTATCACTCTCCTGGTTGTTACTGCCTTCAGGATACTGTAGAGAAATTAATGTTGTGATCATATGTGGGCATATGATCACACACCCTTCACCTCCTGCTTCACGTCCTGCTTCCTCATCCTTCCTAAGTAGGAGGCTTTTTAGCTACCTTCCCAGTCACACTTTTTTTCTGTTTGCAGCTCCCAATTTTAAAGGAATTAAAATTCTGTGTGCACACCTGGAACCTTGGTGTCCATACGTCCTGCAGGGCAAAAAGCCTTTGTGTTACCAGCGGATCAGTTCAGCTGTGTTACTCAGTGTGGTTCAGCATCTCCTAGCACGATCTGCATGGATGCCTGGTAAAAATGGGAGGGATTGTGCTTGGACACTGAACTCTGATAGTGCTGACACTTAATTCAGTGCACTGTTTGTTTCCTGTTGTTTGCCTGTCTGTGGCTAGGAGGTAAGGGTGGTGTGTCATAGACTTGGAAACAAGGTATTTGTGTGTGTGACCCGAAGGGAAGCCTCTGAAAGCCCAGTCCCAAGGGCACCAAGCTGGGGAAGGAATTTCCCTTGATCTCTGGGCTCTGGAGCAGATGTCTGAGGGTGAGATCTGCAGAGAGCTCAGCTGCATGCTCAGCTCTCCTTGACTTCTGCACAGCAGAAGCAGATGCTGAACCTTTCTGCTGAAGCAAGGCTGTGAACCTTTTTGCTTGCTTCCCTGGGCTGTAGCAGTGGGAGGATACCTTCCTTTGTCAGTGGACATCAGCCAGATATCCCATCACCTGGGAAAGCCTGCTGAGCTCTTTGTGTTATATATTTGAATGATACTTAAAAAAACTTGTGATTATGTGCCTCCCTGAAAATAGGAAGCTATTCAAATCCAATCCATGCAGCTGGCTAGAAATACATCAAAATGAAATGATCATTCTCACATTCATCATGCCAAACCCCAAGATGTTACGAGGCGGTTTGGTTTAAGACAAACCATGATAAAGCCTTTATTTTCTTTCTGAATGCTGTATTCTTTTCCAGTACCTGCACAGAATAATTAGCATTTGAAGCGAAGTTTAGCTAATATTTGTTTTTTGTTTCTTTGGAGATTTTGTTTATTATTCTCTGCCCATTTCAGTCACGCTGGTATCATGAGGAAAATGCAGAGCAGCGATGCCCTGAGTTCTTGAGCACAGAAGTAACTCTGGTTTGCAATGTGTCTTGGCAGTGTTCATACATCCCTCCCTGTGCAAGAGATGATCAGGAGAACTCTGAGAACGTCACGTACAAGCAGAAATACTGGAAAGAGAAAGTGGGTTCTCAACCATTTACCTGCTATTTTAACCAGCACTTGAGGTGAGTAATCTCCCTTTGGCTAGGCTGGAGTGTTCATGCATCTGCTTAACAGCTGTCCATTGGTTCTGTTTGAAATGATGTATAAATGCATGCATATGTATATACACTTGTGCAGACCCCCTCCAGAGTGATGAGGTTTATAACACAGAGCTCAGTGCAGAACTCTGCAAGACAGCTCTGTTGATGAAAAGCTATACAGAGAGAAAAGGAGTATTTTTACCACTTGAAGTAAAAATATAAAACTCTGACAAAAGTTGTCCTTAAAACATGCAATTTTTATGGCAAAAAGCATCTTGGTTTTTAACACTCAGATGGCAGATTTCTTATGTGGATAGTAACATTCCTTTCCTCCTCAGAAAATAAACCCTACTGTGTTCATTGAAGAAAAGGGAACATCAGTAAATACTATAAACTAATTCAGGAACTGTGTTCATAGAGGATTAATGGATCAGATACGTGTAATAAATAGCCACAGAACTGCCAGGTTTCATACACACTTGCAGAGCAGGAAGTTGTAACCTAAAGCACCTTCCCTTCTGTTTCAGTTCTTTTACTGCCAATGTTGATGTGGCTTCCATGTGTATGGGAGTGACATGTGGCTTCCTTCCTTCAGTAAACAGAAGGAGGAGGGATTCCTTTTCCTGTCCCTTTCTGGTGGTGCTATGCCAGGAAAGGAAAGGTAATGTGGTAGCAGGATGAGATTATTCCTATCCCACAAACACTTGGAACTTAAATAGATGAAGGGACAGCTCGTGACTTGCAGGTGCAGTTCAGGGCTCAGTGTGGGAGAGCTGGCACCAGATATTTAAGTTCAGAAAGACAAACAGGAGGAAGATGGATGCTGGTGTGCTCGGGCCTCGATGAGCCAGGGAGCTGGAGCAGGGTGGCAGGCAGAGAAATGCCTGACTGTCCTGTGGGTGTCCTGCTGAGTGCCTTGGGGCTTCAGGCTTGTCCTAGGCTGGCTGTAATTGTTGTGTCCTGGGAGGGACTGCAGACCTAGTCAGCATGCCCAGGGTGAGTTTGTTGTCCCTGGTTAACTCTTTGCAGTGAGACACCACCAAAATTTTGCAGAAAATTATTTTCCTTTAGAGGGGAAAGAAACATTGCTTACAGCATGCAGAGGTTAAAACTTAGGGCACCCTGTGTGATGACATCAGACCTGTGAGGGACCTTCCTGGGAGTCCTCTGATCCACAAGGTGCCAATGCTTGGATCTGCTAACCAGGAGCCAAGTTATGATTTTGTTTCTTCTGGGCAGGCAGGTGTTACCAGTTCCTTGTGCTCCTGAGAACTGGGACTTGCAGCAGCCACTGTCCAAATGAGCAGGAGAGTCAGAAACATGGGATTGTCTGCAGGAGAAGTCATGGCTAGGATACATCTAACCTGGTGTGGAAAGGATGATGTGAAAGGTAACTTTTTTAGTCAGTGGAGAAAAACAGGAGCCTTGTATCTTACCCCAAAGTAAATGCCTGATACAGGTCAGATGTCCAGAGATGTTAATTTCTCTCTTGTAAAGGAGTGTGGGGTAGTAGGTGTCACAGAGCTATGTGAGCTGATTCTCACACCACATTTAGGGGAAACAAAGGTTTTCTGAGGCTGCATGCTACCTAACCTCTGCCATTTATGTCAGTGACACTGAGGGCTTGTGCAGCACTCAGGCAGAGTGATTTTTCCTTAAAGATGCTGAATCCTGTACTGCTCAAAGTTCTCACCAGCACAATGGCTGCCTCAAAGCACTGCCTTTTGCTGATTGTACAATTCATACACAGCATAAGAGAGGCTCACTGCCAGAGGTGCTAGAAGACAGTCTCAGCCAAAATGTGTACCCCATCTATTTTCTTCTAGAGATAGCAATGCTTTGGGAGATAAGTTCTGCTGACTAGGAATGTGCTTGCTTGGGTATGCTTTTAGAGCAATGATGACTAAGCAGCCTGCAAAGCCCTTAAAAGGAACCATAACAAACTGAGGGAAAAGTCTGTTCCCTTCAAAACAGAAGTGTGCATATTTTCTGACAGTATTTTTTTTCACTGTGTGGATAAGCTAACTGTTCTCTGTCAGTCTGTATAAAACATATAGTAAATAGTTCCTTAGAGAAACTAGTACTTGTAATATTAATACCCCTTTTGAAACAGCAGAATAAAAGTCTAGGTAAAACACAGGCAATGAATGTACATCATCTCTTTTTCAAATTTACTTCAGCTTCATTGTCAGAATTGTTGCTGCATGCAAGCTGTCCTGTTGGGTAACATCTCCCTCCAGTTTAGTGGTGCACGTCTCAGCAAGTTACTTTGAAAAGACAAAAAAAGGGGTGCCATTCTTACAGTTCAGAGTTATACAAAAGCAATGAGAGGCAGACTTGTCGATTTCAAACATTTTTAGTTACTGAAAAACAAATTGCCCAGCAAAATCACTGCCTGACATTTATATTAGGGAGCTGAAGTGCAGCTTAGCTTAGAGCTCGGTGCTTTACTGAAGAGCAAGGTTTTGCTCTGCCACCGTGGGCACTTACCTTTAGTGTCCCACTCTTCCCTGACAAGCTTTGGGACAACAGTTCAAGTTGCATGGGGAAGTTGCTTTTCTGGATCTCTGGTGAAGGTGCCTGTCTGTTGACATGGTGATGCTCCAGTCTGAAGGAAGCCCTGCACAGCAGAAACCAGCCTCCAGCATTTCAGACCCCTGAATAAAAGACAAATTCAGATGAAGTTCTCAGGCTGTTGCCAAAGGTTTGAGAAGGCACTGAGCTCTTGAGCTTCAGTGCTCTGGATCTCACACTGAGTGTCCCAGGGGTCTGCAGTCATGACCTCATGCAAACAAGAGCTGCAGCTGCATGCCCTAAAGTGGGACAGCTGCAGGAGCAGGCAGGATGGAGGAGATCCTGTCACTTTATTTCTTCATGTTCCAGGTCTCACTGACATCCACAACAAGAGCAAAAAGAGAGAAACTAAGATTGCCATGAGCTCAGACTACACTGTCTCATGCTATGCAGAGACAAGCAGAGCAACCTGTGTCAAGTCATTTCTTATTAGTGGCTGATTAATGTGGCTTTATAGCATTTTAGTGCTGGATTTGTCCTGTACACAAGAACACTCTGTGTTTCCTTTGCTGCGGCACAGCAGATGAGCAAGCTAAACTTTAACCTCCTCTGTGTTTGCCACAGGATGCTGTACACAAATTAATTAGACATTTGAAGAGCAAACCCTGTGAAGTGGTTAGTGACAACCTGTGTGTTGTTGGGGTGCCCTGCAGGGTTCCCACTTTTCTCAGAATAATTATGTGTATAAGTCAAGGGTGCTCAGGTAGTAGGGCTGCTCATCCATGAATGCTGGAACATAAATCTTGGTTTGCTCTTTTACTTCACAGTTTTCTAAATTAATTCCCTGCACCTGTGGAGCAGTGCTTGGGCCTGAGGGGGAAAGACTTTACTGTCAGTAAGACACTGTGCTGCCTCTGCATGCAGCCATCCAGCTGAGTATTTCTGCATCTTGCAAAAATAAGGGAAAAAATGACAACTTGTCAGAGCAAAGGGATGTGAATGTCTATGGGAAAAACCAGTGTATTACAAACATCATTAAATCCAGATTGTCTGAATACAAAAATGTTTGTAAGGTTTTCCTATCCTGCACCTCCACCTCTGTCAGCTTTTATTGTGCAACATAAGGTACACAGTGTGGTTCACAAGTGATGACTGAAATGTTTATGAGCCTGTAACCTTTTGGTCTTACATGACTTTTTGGTAATCCCTGAACTGCAATTCTTCCCATGATGTTCAGTAATTGCTCTGAAGGCTCTGATGGAGGCCAGTTTTATCTGGTGTCTGTTTGAACTACTTGGCAGAATCTAACAGGGATGTGTTGTATAATGCAATAACTAATCCAGCCAGCCCTGCTCAGAGCTCCACAAGGGTCTAGCCCTGAGCTCAAAGTCCTGCTAAAAATAAGTCTTGGTCTCACCTTTTAGCAATGAAAACAAAATTCCTCCCTCCTTGTCTGTGCAGTGAAAGGGAAAGCTGTGTTTTCAGGGTTAAGGTAGAGACTTCTTCAGGGATTTTTTTTTTTCCAGTTTGTTTGTTTTTTCTCCCTGGGACCACTGCTGGGCAGTAGCAGTGCTGCCCAGTGGCCATCACTGTTTACAGCAAGAATCAGGTCTGAATGCCTGAGCATGGCTTGTGATTACTGTGGGTTTCCCCCCTTTCCCCCCCTATGTCTCTTTCTTGCCTCTGCTGCTGTTATGTGCATGGATAACTGGTGTTAGGACTTTGGGTGCATCCCCTCAAGAGGCTTTGCATTTACTGGAAACCTGAATGGGAGCACTGCTACAAAGAAGAGATTGCCAATAGTCAAGCATAGGGGGAATATGTGCAACCCCTCTGCCAACATCTTTGAACTGAAGTACTTTATGAAAGTCACAGAGCAAAGATAGGTTTATTAAAGACATTGTACTTACAGGAATAAGGCAACAATTTTAATTTTATCCACTGATTTTCCCAGGGAAAATAAAGGTGTTTCTAGGCATGATGTACCTGCTTTGTGTTCAACATCACTGCCTCAGCACCAGGGGAGTGATGCTGTTAGGCTTTCCAGAAAAGACAGATCTTTACCATGAGAAGTCTTCCCCGGGGACAGAACACCTTTCCTTTTCTGGTTTCAAGTGAAACAACAAGCCTTCTGACTGTGGGAGCAGGAAAGTCGCCTTTAAAAAAGTAGCATGAAAAGGAGCATCAAAACTGGCAGCTTTGCCAAGCAAACACAAGGAAGTTACACTACTGTGTTTCAAGTGCCACAGAGCCACAGAATACTCTGAATTGGAAGGCACCCACAAGGATCACTGAGTTCAACTCCTGACTCTGCACAGCACCATTCCCAAGAGTCAGACCATGTGCCCAAGAGCATTGTCCAAATGCTTCTTGAACTCTGACAGGTTTCGTGCTGTGGCCACTGCCCTGGGGAGCTGTTCCAGTGCCCAACCACCCTCTGGGTGAAGAACCTTTTACTGATACCCAACCTGAACCTCCCCTGACACAGCTTCAGGCTGTTCCCTTGGGTCCTGTCACTGTCACCACAGAGAAGAGATCAGTGCCTGCCCTCCTCTTCCCCTTGTGAGGAAGTAACTGCAATGTCTCCCCTCAATCTGCTCTTCTCCAAACTGAACAAACTAAGTGACCTCAGCCACTACTCCCTATCTTCCCCTCTGGGCCTTTCACCACCCTCATGTCCCTCCTTTGGATGCTCTCCAACAGCTTAACATCTTTCCTGTATTGTGGCACCCAAAACTGCACACAGAAATCAAGTTGAGGCCACACCAGTGCTCAGGGACTCTTGCTGTACCTAAGAATAGCAGTAATACCCATCTAAACCCAAACCTCATCTCAAGATTTAAATAAAAGCTCTGTTTTTGACTCTTTTCCAAAAAGGGAAAATCTTTTAAATTATTAAGTCACAGTCACACCTAAAATGAGTGTTTGACAACCATCACTGCTACCTTTGGTACCTATGTTTTTCAAAAAATCAAAAAATATCTTGCCTTCCCCAATCACATTTTCTTTCCTTTAACTGAATCCAGTTTTCTAGGTTTTCTTTGCTTGCCCCTTATTTTTGAACTAACATTGTCTTAAAAAAAGACTTAAAATTCAATGTCACTATTAAGTTCAGAGCTGTGAAGATTGAGTATTGCCTACTTATGGCCTCTTTGCCAATTAGCACTCTGTTATTCACAGGTGATACTACAGTAACTATGAGGGAGCAGTATTATACCTCTTGTGAAAGGATTTTTCTGTTCAGGTGCACAGATTGGTGACTTTGCACCCATAAAGTTAATAGGACTTTACTCAGTTTATAGTCTCCACCTGAGACTGCTTATATATTTGGAGGATTTTGGATGTGCAGAATTCATGTGTTCCACTATTGAATACACCTGGGATTCTTTTGATATTTTTTTACGCTGCTGAATTTCAAATTTAATAGCTGAGCTGCTCACAATCTGAGTTTTATTCTGCTCCTTACTACAGAAACAAAGAGAGATCCATGGTGCCAGCCTTGGGGACTTTTTGGCTGGCACAGTGCAGAGGATTCTCCACACAGCAGTTTTGGGTGAGAGAAACCCACAAATGCAAATGTAGGTGTAATTAAATCTGGCATCAGGTGTAGCTTGGCAGTCTGGCTCCAGTAGCTCCTTAAGGATGGATTTGTAGATTTGTAAGTGTCTCCATTCAATCTGCCAGTGAAGGAAAAAGAGTTCCTTCTTTTACCGCTACAGAGATTTCTTTCTCAGTTCTGTTTTCTGATCAGGACAAAACTGTTGTGGGAGAGACAGCACAGCCATTGAACAGGTATGTGCTGCCATGTGCCACTGGGTTAGGAGACCTTAATTCCCAGGACAGAGGAGCTGCAGGGACCAGGGTTGCCAGGATTTTAGGCTGTGAGGTTTGTTGCTCCAAGAAGTGTCAGGTGGCGCTGACGCAGCGACATGAGATGGGAGTGTCTGATGCAAGGGAGGACCAACAGGAGTCAAGGCTACAGGTATTTTTCTAGTTGCAGAAAGTTCTGTTTCTCTCCTTTGCAGGATAGTTTTCCAGCAGACTGCGTGTCTCTGGCAGTAGGTGGGAAAGCAACAGCAAAGTTCAAATGCCACAAGACTGATTTAATAACTGTTAAACTGCAAGGGAGAGCAGAAAGAGCCAGAGATGAGAAAAACCTGCCATCACATTTCCCAAACAAGATCCCAGACTTGGAAGAGGCAGATGGACAACAGATCTTTCAGACACGTGGCACAGCTAAATATCCAAATGTCTCGAGATACTTTTCTCCTCCTCCCTCCATTTCCCTGTGGAAATGCATAAGCCTGCCACAGACCCAGCCATGACTGTGTATTAGATGCTGCTGGTGGAGGCATGGAGGTTCAGACCTTTGTGGGATTCTCACCCAAGTGTCCCTGTAGGAGCCCACTCAATTTGATTGAGGCACTGCTGTGTGCAGCACCGAATCACAGCTCATTGCTGGAACAGCCACTGCTGGGAAGGAGCTGAGGCAGGAGCCTTGGCCACCCCAGGGCAGGCTGTAGTCCTTGTGGGGATGGATTTCATTCAGGCTGCTGCCTGCCAGTGCAGCTGGGCTAGCCTGGACCACCAGCAGTCCAGTACTGACCAGTTGGACTGGTCTCTGCCAGACCCAAACCACAGCCAGGGCTTCCTTCAGGAGCCTCCATGTAGCCCCATGGACACACCAGCACTCAAAGCTAAAAGCAAAGTTTAATTACTGCCTAAATCCATTTCACAGGGCCTGATAACATTTAGGGTAGATATGTATAAATGCTGCCTGGTATTATATTTCTGCCAGAGTGGTTTTGCAATCCACAGTCACAATCTACTGTATCTCTCATGGCTGTTTGTGATGACCACATTTCCTGGAAGATGTAAAGCACCAACAATTAATTTCTTTCTTTCTTTCTTTCTTTCTTTCTTTCTTTCTTTCTTTCTTTCTTTCTTTCTTTCTTTCTTTCTTTCTTTCTTTCTTTCTTTCTTTCTTTCTTCTCTTTTTCTTTCATCCAAATGAACTTGTTAGCCTGTAAACACTGCAAGTGGAATGCTCTCACAGTCTGTCATGAGTGCTGGTGATAAAAAGACAAATGAAAGCAGTGAATGAAGTGGTCCACTTAATAATTTTCTAACCCTTTGGCAAATAAGGCACCTTTACTCTTACCATGTTAGATGACTTCCACTGATGATGAGTTGATGATATCATGCTGATTTATCTTTTCTCCATCTTCTGTTCCTCCTCCACGCAGGCCGGATGATGTGATGCTGAAGCGCACCCACGATGAGACTGTTCTCTTGCACTGCTTCCTCTGGCCCGTGGTGACGTTCCTGGTCGGAGTCCTCATTGTGGTCCTGACCATCTGTGCCAAGAGCTTGGCTGTCAGGGCAGAGGCAATAAAAAAGAAGAAGCATTTGTGAGTGGCAAGGCAGCTCATGGAAAAGAACAACCTGCAAGAAGATGTCAGGTGGGGCAACCTGACACATCTGCAGGTCTGCGGGGCACCCAGCTGTGTCTCCTTCCAGTGTCTGATCTGTGGTAGAGTTGCTCTTGTCTCAGGATTGTTCTTGGGAGATTACCCCATGAAATGCCAGCTAATTGCTTCTTCTGCTATGGCACTAAATAAGTATATTCTACCAAAAAAATAAGAAAATCTACACTGCACCAAATATGCTGTGTGCTGTTAGTGCTGAAGAGCAGCTACCCAGAAACTGAGACAGTTTATAAAACTCCCTGATGATGTCAATTTCATCTCCACAAAGTGATCTTTGCTAATGTTTAATACTAAATATTTAAAATATTTACTTTAGATAGAACATATTTCCAAAATAATAAAATTTGATTGCTTTGGGGGTTTTAACATCTGGGGTTTTTTTTTCTTTTTCTTTTTTTTTTTTTTTTTGTTTGTTTTGTTTTTTTTTTTTCCTTTCTTTTTTTTCTTTTTAAAACTTTAAGATAAACATAGCATCGTGCTGGTTTGGTTTTTATTCCACTGTGTAGAACTTTATTTTAAAATTCAAACTTTACCTTCTGTCTAGGCAAAGACTTTCATCATCACCCATTCACTGTGATGAAATGTAGAAATCTGTCAGAAATACTTTAAAAAATTTGAAACAGTTATTGGAAAAGATGATTAAATATTAGATCTCACTTTATTGCCTCAGTGGTATTTAGCCCCTACAGTTTTTCTTGTCCCCTCTCAGGTACCCTCTTCACGAATGCTATGGGCTCTAAGGAGCAGGGATTTTACAGTGGTGGTTTTACCTGAATATGTTTTACCAGAACCTTCCCCCAACAGTGTAGTACCCGAGTGTCTGCAGAGGAGAGCCTGTGTGTCATGGTGTGACTCACATCTCCAGAGAAGGACATCAACTCCTTGCAGGGCTGTGGGTGTTTGCTGCTGAGCTGCCTGTGCCAGTCACACCAGCTCAAGGAAGGCCCCCTCCAAGGGAATGCTCCAGGAAACACAAGGCAGTCTGGGCATGGAATCTTGCTGGGTCTGGTTTCTCTGCTTCTCTTCCAGGTTTTGTGGTGTAGTCTCACCTCCTTGCTGTGTGTGATGGGAGTAGCAGCCCTAGTCCAGCTGCTCAGCACACAGAGCTCCATATTTGTGGCAGTTTCATGCCTCTGCCAGGGGCTGAGGGCAGAGCAGTTTCGTGGCACTCACTGATGCCCCGCGGGGCTGCCCCCCCTGGGACCAGCTGTGCAGCTTGGCAGCACTGGTGTGCAGCAAAGGAGAAAAGCCATGTGGCTGGGTCAGCAAAGTGAGTGATTACTGGCAAAGCATTTAAATCTACATTAACAGTTCTGCAATTCTAAACATACTGTGCATTGTACTAATCTCTGATATTCTTAGAATTATGTGTAAATACCTTGGGTTTCGTTGTGATTTTAACACATAGCAGAAATACTTCCTCAAGATGAGAAAAGTGATAGATTTGAAAGCCTGAAAGCTTAGTTGGCACAAGGCAAAATGACAAACTTGCTTTAATTGCCCAGTGTCCTTTTCAGATTAATTGTCTTGTGTGTTTTAGAAGTGATTTCCATAAGATTTCTTGTACACACTGTGGTGCCCACTGATGAGGGCAATGCACAGCAAGGACAAAAGAGTGACTGGAAGTCATTCCCCACTCCCCTCCTTACTTGCTATGTGACTTTTGGAATGTCATCTGGTTCCAGTCCACACTGGGATAGGTGTTCCTCCAAAGCAAGTAAAGGAAATATGTTTGTAGAGGCAGGGACTTGATGCCTCTTGGCACATTACTCTGTATGAAAGATCCAGTTGGCATTGGCATTGTTTGCACATGTTCAAGCACCTCCAGTCCTGTAGAGGAAAATTACCTCTTGCAAGAAAATTTTCAAATTCTGTGTGTGAAACATCGCCCCTTTGAAGGTGGCTGCTGTCCAGCTCACACTGGTACCTTCTGTCAGCCTACTGAAAAGAACAGTGCTGCATATCCTGGGTGCAGAGAGGTTGTGAGCTCTCAGCCCCTCAGGGGAAAGCCTGCCAGCTTCTGCAAGAGCTGTCCTGCGAAGGACACTGTGTTTTGTTTCACTTGTGTCTCACTGCTGGGGCCTTGCCTCAGCAATGCATGAAACGTTGCATTGTGTGTCTGACCTGGGGGCTTGGTTGCTATTTTTTAATATATATCTCTTACTTTTTCAAACTCTGCAGATCACATAAAGCTGCCAGTGTGGAGTGGTGTGGTTATTTGGGCAAGGTGATGCCAAATTCTCCTCATTTATTTCTCTTTGGTAACTTCTTACTGTTAAGAGGAATAAACCTGATTTTCTACATCCATCCATCCTTTGTTTTCCCAAGGGAGAAGGAAATACACAGTGACACAGATTCATCATGAAATTTTAAGCCAGTAGCTTGGGGCTCACAAATCCAGATTAACAAAATCCTCTCTTGCTTTGCTTCAGAAGCTTTTGTGAGTGAATCATTCAGCTGGTTCTCTGAGCAATAGGCAAGAAGCAAATTGAGCGGACGCAGCTCACTTGATTGGCAATCATAAATTTAAATCTGTTGGAAATGCCATTTGCAAAGGCCTCTGGAAGAAAATAATGGCTACAGAGATGATATTAAATTATTTTGCTGGGAGATTAACACCCCAATTTAAATATCTAAATTGGTAAGCAAAGACCAGCAGTAAGTATATGCCTGGCATGGCAGTGTGTGATGCTAAGGGAAAAACTCAAAATCCTGAAATTCACTTTTCTATCCCATCCTGTCCCTCACTGATTTAGAAATGGCTTTGTAAACCCTGTACTTGATTGTGGAAACTGGGGATTTCCATCTAGCAGATTATTCACTGATTTCCTCCTTGGCTTTGCAGATTTCCAGGTTTTGTGGTGTATTCTCTGAAACATATTTGCAGCCTGAGCGGCTGCTTTTCCCAAAGCCATCTGCAGAGTTGGCTTTTGCATTTTGTTCAATATTTATATGCCTTTGCTTTGAGGAATTTTGTTCTGGCATGCTGTCTGCTGCTCTGCTTCAGTAGGACCTGCCTTCTCTTTCATGTAGTGCAATTAAATCAATTTGTTTATCCAGTATCATTCTCTGTTAGTTTCAAAGACTCATTTTAAAAGTTGCACTAATAGGAGCATTTTTTGTTGCATTTTTCCTGCTTGTTACTGTTGCCAGTAATAGACAAGATTAACAACAGACAAAGTTAGAAAATTTAACTGCTGAATGAATGGCTTAATTCAAGCTCGAAGCAGATGAGGGACGTCATGGGAGAATCCAGGGGCATTTTAGCAGATCATTACCCATAATCTCTGCTCTAAATGTAGCCCTTTGACAGGGGTCCAGCACAGACTGCTGGATTTGAAGGGCTGTTTTCAGCTGAGCTCTTCAGTAGGTGCTGCAGGGTGCAGGTCGGGAAGCACAGTGCGGAGGTAGCACAGGTCTCAGTTTCCAGACTTGCACTTCCAGGTGGGTTTTGAGGGGTTTGTCCTAGAACAGAACAATTACATCCATGAGGTGTGAGAGTGCAGAGCCCTCTGTGCATCTGCTGCTGCAGCTCAGGCTGCCCCTGCTCCCCCCAGCCCTGGTGCTGCTGTCCCTGCCTGCAGTTTGCTCCTGGGACCCCTCATTGCTGGCCCAGGCTGTGGGGCTGTGCCCACAGGAGCAGCTTTGGCTGCACAGGGCTGCCACAGAGCTCATCTCCTTTCACACACAACAGGGAAGCACCCATCGAGCATGTGTCATCCCATCAGAGTCCAGCTGGGAAACGGGGAAGGGGAAATATTGGTCAGTGTTTAAAGCCTTTTAACAGATAAACTGATAGGGTGTAAGTATTCTTGAGGAAGTGTCTAATGCAATTTGGTAAGGCTTACTTGAAAAATGAAAATGATTAAAAGTTGGCAGTGGGGCTGGTCTGACAGCAGGACTGTGGATTGCCTGGGAGCAGAAGGGAAGTGCTGTGCAAGCATCTTTGCTCAGAACTGCAAATATGGGAGCTGCCTGCCAAATCAGGATTTCTGCAAACTTTAGTCTAAATGGGCAAAGTATCTTAAAGCCAAGAACAAACACGTGGAAGAGGAGACACCTAGAATAGTGTTTAATAAGAAAAAAAACCCACTCAGGCCATGGCTTATATTTCAATAATCAGATGAAAGGAAGCACAGATGAATTTCTAATTATGACGCCTATTATATCATACAAATACAGTCTTTTGCTCCCTGACAGGAATCCCATAGCCAGAGTTATTGAAAAATCAGTTAATTCCTGCGTGTGATTTCTCTGAGAATCAAAACCTGTTTGTTTTGGGGTTTTTTTTCCCCCCTCAGAGTGGAACAGCTGATATTCCTCCATTAACTTTAAATCAGAAACCAACCTCTTCCCCTTCTGGCATCTTAAGAGGCTGCTATGCTGATCTGTCAAGCTCACCAGCTTTGCTGCAGGAAGCATGAGCAGGAAAACCTCCGAGGGAATATGTGCAATTAATCATCCTGCCTTGTCAGGTCACAGACCCACTGAATGGATCAGCCCCAAAGTTTGATATTTGAGAGGCTGGGCAATTCTCCTTCTGGTTTGATACCTGAGTGTGAAAGCTGCCATTGCTTGCACTGCATTTAATTCACAGCCCTTTGGTGGTCTAATGGTTTGAAGTCCTGTAAGCCAGAAAATTGCTCTGGGTGTATTGGATACATGGATGGGGATGCTATAAAAAGAAAAAAAGAATAGCTCATTGCACTATATAGCTGTAATTCTCATGTAAAATTTTATTATAAAATATGTTGGCAGAGCTGTAAAGTTGCATCCACACCTACAGTACACAATCTCCAGACTGCACATACAGCAATCAATGGAAAGTAACTCTCCCAGAAATGAAGTACTACTTCTGACACTGCATTAAAATTAAAAAAAAAAGCAAACTCTCTGTAATTTAATTTAATGAGCTAATGGGGCATCAAACTTTACTTTTAATAATATAACTTCTTCATAACATTTCAGCTAGCATAAGTTCTATCTTTATTTTTATTTGCATGCCAAATGCCATTCACTAAAAGTAGTTGGAAAAAAAAAATCAGCCAGTAAGCTCTTTCACATAATTGCTTGTTCAGCACCTGAGGGTTTCTGGACAAAATACTTCAGCTATTTGGACCCCATACAGCAGCATCAATTCCTTTCCCCTCTTGCAGCAGGCTGGTTTGTCTTGTGGTACCCACAGGAGAGGGAGCAGAGCAGCCACCCTCTCTCCGCTGCTGTGTCCATCCAGCAGCATCTCTAGGATGTGATATCTGGCATTTGCCAGGGGCCTGGATATCAGGAGCACTGCCAGGGTGTGGGGCTGTGGGGAGGGAGCATGACCCAGGGGTATCAGGGAGAGAACCCCTACCTAAGGGCAAATGTGAAACGTTGGAAGGGGCATGGGTTTGGCAAAGAATGAAATCTTCCATAGAATTCAAAGGGCTGAGCTATATATTCCTGCACTATTCCTCTGAAGAATAATGTTTGAGATTATTTAGAAAATACTGTGAAATTTTTGGGAAATCAGTTTTTAGGCAGGCGGAGAGTAGTTTGGAAGGATGGAATATACAATGGTCAGTACACCTAAATAGCAGGTAGATTATTTTTCTCTGAAAAATCATGAAAAATGGGTCTGATACCAAAGGCAAAAACCCAGGAAATTATACAGCAAGCTGGTGTCTCTTGCTTTTGATGGATTAATTTTCAATCCTTATCAAAAATATAGAGCATATGTTAGGAATCTGCAAGTATCTGGACAAGTGTGGCACAGGCAGTAAATGATTCTGCTGTATTAAACATAAATAGCGTCCAGTGAACTTTCCTGCTTTTTTACTAATGGAGATCTGTACGGGAAGCAATACATCATAAGGAACATTTAAAATAATGCCTCAAGATCTTACTGAAAAAATTAATTGAGATCAGGCTGGCAGTAAGAGAGAGGAGACTGAAAATGGGCTGCAGAATTGTCAACACAAAGCAGTAATGAAGAGTGAGCTACCAAGCACAGGTGTGGGATGAGCTGTCTCAGTAACTTTATTCATGGTATTAAATGGCAAAGTAAAGAACAAATTAATTGCATTTTTTAAAATATGCCAGATCAGGAGATTTATGAGCTTCAATTTTATGGGCAGGTGGTTCAATAACAGATATAAGGAACTAAGAATACTAGCAGAAGAATAAAATGTCTTGTCTACTCTTGGAAAATATAAGGCAATAAATAAAAATAAAAGGTACAGACCAAATCTTTTGGTGGGAGGAAACATCTCAGCAAGCAAAACTGTGACTCTAAAGCCTTCAGACAGCTGCTAAAAAACACACTGGTGCTAGCTAACCCTGGATTTTGATGGCATTTAGCTGATGTTTTGGGGCTGAAACTGTAGCCTTTTCTCCAGTAGCTGTCACTAGGTGACATTTTTGGAACATGTGGGGGTACCATGTTTTTTTAACCTGTTTCAACCTATTTTTTTTCACCTGTTTTGCTCAGAGCAATGTATTTTTTGCATTGAAATTTCTGGGAAGTTGAGAGCAGTGTTGCATGGCATTGTTTACAACAATTTGGACAGGTTTTGGTGCCTGAGGAGGGATCTGAAGCAGGCAGAACCCAATGGAAACAGCCCCATCCTGTCTGGGTCCAGGTAAAGCAGAGTAACAACTTTTGCTGCCAGTTTCAGGCTCTGCCATTGCAGCATCAGAACCAGCACACAGATTTTTGTTTCCAAAAAGCAGCTCAGTTCTGCTGCAGACCCATGCATGAGCAGAGGACCCCTGCCTAAACTCTTCCCAGGGGAAGGAAGCTTGCACAACTGGATGCAGCAAGCAGGACATTGCTGGTGGTGAACAAATCAATGTTCACTGGTGTCAATCAATAGGTTTGAAGCTAGGTGGGGTTTTCCTCCAGAGTTATTTGGGGCATAAGCACAAATTCATGCACACAATTACTTGACAGTAAGCTGTCTTCCTCACTGACAGGACATGCATGTGTGCCCACAGAATTCTCGCTGTGCCAAGCAAAGCAAAATCTAAAAAGGTTTAGGTAAAACTCCATATTCCAAGTCAGTTTTAAAATTACGCCTTGACCTATCTTGAAACTTTGTGGGAATCATTTGTTTTTGCAGATTTACAGCCCATTTTGTAGGAATAGAACAAATAATGTATTGCTGCGTAGTGGAAGCTCATTGCAGTGCTAACTGTGCCTCAGATTCAGATGGATTGGGAGTTCTTCCTTCCCTGCTTCCTGCTACTGGAGTGACACACACACGCTTTGATTTCCCTCCGTTGCTTCCTTGTTAAGCACCCTCTCTCCAGGCACACAAATACATATGTATTGTGCAGTAAGTGTTTACTAAACTCATCATTATTCTGTATCCATGCACACTGAGCTGTCTTTCTCAATAATTAGCTTTGTAATGATCAAAGACATTCTGTACTGACTTGCATTCCTCCTCTTTTATTGTTCCTCCATCACTCCTCTCTAGCTCTTCTTATGTTACATTTTCAAGGTTGCTTTTATTGATAGCCAAAACAAAAAAGACAAAATGAAAAATGAAAAGCCAAATTGATTACTTTTATATTTATTTTGCGAAGACATATTAAAATGGACTTCTTTTTTTGTTTGATGTACATTCTGTGCTTTGCTAAACAACCTTGAACACTGATGCCAAGTAAAGCATTGCTATTAGCAATACTCATTAAGTAGTTCAAAAGTGTTCTGTTAATTTGTCCCTCTACCTTTAAACACTACCTTTTATACCCTATGACATTTGAGAAAAAAAAAAACCACATAAGAAGTGCTGCAGTGTTGTTGACAGTGAAGTGTTTGCTTCCTCTATCACAAGAGTAAATTTCTGGCAAATGTATCATATTAAAATGTACTTCGTCCTTGGAAAAGGAAGAAGAGGGCTGGCAGTAGAGTCATTAATTGGAGTTATGTCTCCTCATAACCCTGGGAAGCAAAAAATTTCTTTTACAGGAAGCTGATCCTCTGCCTACAGAGGTTATATTTTATATGAAAGGCTGGGCAGATATGAAACAGAGGCAGATATGAATGGCAGGGATCCTTGCTCCTCAGTTCCTGCCTCAGAGACTAGCCCAGTTCCCATTCCTTGCAGGAAACATCTGTGGGAACACACAGGTTTTGTGGAGTGATTCAACGTTTCTGCACATCAGCAGCCCAGTTAAATGCTAGAAATGCTCTGGGGGAACTGGCTGTGCAGGCCAGGGTGTGAGGCTGTGAGTGGCGGTGCTCGCTGCTGCTTCCACTGGGTGCTGGCTTGACAGTGAAGATGCAGCTCTCCATGCTAGCTGGGGTTGGTACTCACACATCTGAGGGAAGGAAGACAGCTTTTCCTCCCTTTTCCTCCCTCCCCCCATTGCTTTATCCCTTACTGTTCCTCTGAACAATGCCCTCCCAGTTTGAACTCATTTTCTTTGAACTGCAGGCACCGCATAACTCATACTTTTGCCTGTTATTCCATCCCTAAACATCTGCCATTATTTATCTGGATGGTTTAAACTCTTTATGTTCGATTTATTAGTCTCTCTGAGAATTACCTCCAGCTTTGTGTGGAAATATGTTCAGTGGTGGAAACAGCTGCAGGGCTCCCCAGCTCCTCTTGTGACGGATTCCAAGGCGACCTCCACCGTTCAGAGAGTGGGATTTGATGACTGTGCCATTTTCCTGGAAAGAGGCCACAGCCCCCTCCAACACGAGCTAGTCCAATCTCTTTTACCACCTAGGTTTTGAGGGAAGATGTTTTTAATGCAAATCCAGAGGCAAATGCCATTGGCAAACAGCTTCCCTCAGTTATGGTGGCAAAAGAGCTCCCATTCTCCTGTACTGCTGGCCATGCTGCAGTGGGCTCCCACCACACAGCACTCCCCAGCCTGTCTGGGGACACAGCACGTGTGCTGCCAGGGGCTGTGGCAGCTTGTCCTCACCCAGCCTTGCCCACCGTGGTCTTAAATGTAAGGAAGACAGTGAGAGAAGGGGCTTAGAGCCTCACCCAGATTATTGAGCTGTTCTTTTTGGTTTCTTTTCCCCTTACTATTCAGAATTCTGCTAGGCTGAAATGCTTGCTTCAGGGTTCCATCTTGCCCAGATCCCATATTTCCTACCATTGTCAATTACCAAGACCTAGTTAGGTCACACCAAATTCTGTGGCAAATTAGACCAGCCACAAAGTTTGTGGAGAAGCTTGATTTTGATATTTAATTGTGGGTATCAAGTTGAAGGCTGGAGGGCCATTCATTCCTTCTGCTTAAAGGTCATTGCACAAGCAGCCTTTGAAGTTCAATTACTTCAAGGCCAATATACCACCCAAATCTGTCTGTGTCTCTGCT
The DNA here is from genome assembly GCA_013399225.1 of Rhipidura dahli. NCBI lineage: Eukaryota > Metazoa > Chordata > Aves > Passeriformes > Rhipiduridae > Rhipidura > Rhipidura dahli. The sequence goes on from VXAC01001162.1 coordinate 1,670,012, forward strand.
GTAAGGTTTAAAATGCACCACTGTTTTCTATAGCATCTTGCATGCCATCTGTTTTCCAAATCACTTTCCTCAGCTGCATAATTTAATTACTGAGATAAGAACAAGGGGGGGGGATATGGAGAGAAACGGGCAATTTGTTTGTGAAGCATCTGCATTCAATTCCTCCTTTCAGTGCGTGGGAACTAGAAGACATAAAGTGGCACTTCAGAAGCAAAGGGAACCTGGTCACACTAACAAGGCTTTCAGCTTCCCCATGTCCCCAGAGAAGGCTGATGCAGGGAACAAAGTCTCACCATGCTGGGCTTTCATGTGCTTGGCATAATACAGGGCATGAACCAATATCTGTCGTCCTCCTGCCATCCAGATCTTTTCTTTTGCTTTCTCTGGTCCTTTCTTCTTTGAGGTTGGTACCCAGCCATTAGGCATACCTGCACCTATGGGAAAGTCAATGTTAGGCTGGTCTTTTTTCAAACCCCTCATTCCTGTTCCTCGTGAGGATAGGTGACAAGTTGGGGACAGAGCTGGGTTGCAGTCTCATTTTCTGGGGGAAGCCTGGAGGGACTTGTGAGTGGCAGATCATGTTTGGCCAGCACAGCTAGACTTAGGGAGTGGGAAAAGGTCTGAGAAGCAAAGTGAGTGGTGTTTGACAACCCACACTCTGTGAGCCCATGGCTGCATTAAAGACTCAGACTCTCTCTCCCGGAACAAACTGGGGAGATTAAAAATAGCTATTTTTTTGTTGATGACAAGGTAATTTTAACACAGGTCACTTCCCCAGTCTGCTGCACTGAGTGCCAACAAGCAGAGAGATGTGGGAACAACTGGGAAGCACAGGGGGTGGAAAGGAGAAGGTGGGAGAGAGCCTCTTCCTTGGGGACAGCAGCATCTCAGGCAGACAATTCCAGCATGGCTGTCCCTGGAGGGGCTGAGTGAGGAAGGAGAAGTGGGTCTCCCCTTGGTGCAAGGATCACATGGGTGAGGTGAGGGAGCTCCTCTGCTGCGGGATCTCGTCAGCTCAGCCTCCTGCTCAGAGCACCACAGGGAGCATCCCCCGCGATTTCACCATATGGTCCTTGGCAGGCTTTTTTTCCTTCTGGTTTCTGACAGTGTGCTGGAGAAGGAAGGGGAATTAAATAAAAGATGTCACCACAATGCTGTTGGAGGTCTTTGGTTGCTTTATCCTTCTTCCTAGCTGCCTTCCCATCCCAGCATGGAATGAATGTGCATTTTCCCCCACTGAAATGGATGCATCTTCTCTAGACAAGAAAAGAAAAAATTCACTCACTGTATGTAATGGTTTGAAAACAAACCAGTGGGAGATCACAAGTCAGGATTGAAATTAATAGAAAAACTTAGAAATAAGTGAAATAATATAAGGAAAAAGCACTGACAAAGTCAGATATAACCTAATACCCTATTAGGGTGGTGAAAGCAGTCCAAATGAACTGATCCAGTTGAAGCGATGACCCAATGGAAGGTCTGGTCTCCAGCTGAAGGTCCGTGGTGGCTCTTGTCCTCTGGTCACCCAGCAGGCAGGGCTGAGGCCAGGCAGTTCTAAGGGCAGCTTATATCCAGGTGGGAATGCCCGGCTCCCCCCTCCTGGGTGGAGCATCTCACAATAGGATGAGATAAGTCCATGAGTCATGGGGTGGTTTCTTGGTGGCCCACTGTCTGTTATCAGGGGTGGGTCGTTAGCAGGTGATAACAGCTAATGGCCCACAGCTGGGGGTAATAGAATACTTAAATACATCTATTGTAACCTAGGACACCATATTTTCTGTCTTTTCTCCTTTTTCTCTCATGGACTCAGTGCAATAAAATGTTTAGATCTAATCCCACCAAAGCAAAGGTAAGTCCATGATGAAGAATATTGCCAGGTCAAAGATCTGAAATTTTCTTACCTGCCTTGGTTCAACAAGAACAACATACTTGAGGCTAGCACTCCTTTTTGTTTTTTCCTTTCTCCACTTTTGTAATTGAAAGCTCTGGCATTTTAGAGGCAAGATTTCAGCCACCCTGGGAGCTGCTGGAGGGTGCTGGGGTAGTTGCTTGTTCACCAGAATGTTTACAGAAAAATTGTCACAGCCTGACCAGATCTAATTGGCATGATGTGTAAAGAAACAGGCTCCTTGGATATTTTTAGTATTCTCCAACCTTTCTTGCACAGAACTGTTGGGCATTAATTAATTCCAGTTGTCTGTCTTGAAGTTGGATTCTCACAAACAATTTGGCTCCAGTTGTCTTTTAGACCCAGTGACAGGACAACAGGATTTATCATGCATGGTGCCTTGAACAGATCTTTTCAGATGTTTGATACTTTGGACATTATATATCTCTTTATTGCCTTTGCAACCATCCATTTTTTTCTCCTAGTGGTTTCATTGCTGCAACTTTAGTCATTGACAGGCAGGAGAAATGCCCCCAGTTAACACATGGACCTTTCTGTAGCTGTCTTTTATTTGCATAACATTTTTTCCCTAGCAAAAATGCATCGAGCATTCTGAACATCTTCACTTTGCTTTCTCCATCAAATTATTTTTTCTCTGTGTTTTTACAGTGTAGCTCCGTTCATACCAAACCCATTTGGGTAACTTTACTACAGGCCATATGGTCTGTATTTGATTTTCCAGGAAGTTTGGGTGTTGTTATCCGGAATGCCCCTACTCTCTATTTTAATTTCAAGATTCATTATTCTTTGTGGTATGGAAAACAGAATTGGAAGGCCTTCTTTCTGTGCTGGCCACCCTACAGCCTCAAGCTCAATCTGGGCAAAAACCTGGTACATTTATCCCATGCATCCAACAGGACTGGGAGAGATCTTGTGATTATAGTGCAAAGAGTTAATTTTTAAATCTTCTGTTATTAACTTTCCAAAGTAAAAATTATTTACATGGCTTTGCATCATGGGGAAATGAAAACAAATGGATTTGAAATATGTGGCATTTCCTACTGACGTATATGTGTGACTGGCCAAGGACAGGGAGAATTTGCAAGTGAGTGTTTAGTCAGAGCTGTTTCCTTCATGCCTTCAGCCTGATGCAGGGCTCCGGAGCTACTGTCCTGCAGAGCCACCAGTGTGGATGCTTTTCTCTCTGAAGAGGCCTCTGCCACTATTTTCCACCAACAGTCTGCTACTTCGATGATCAGTGTCTCCACTTCAGCTGCAAATCTCTCGTGCTCATCAGATGCAGTCCTGGGGAAGAAGGTGAACTAGTCTGAGAACTGGGTTTGGGTTTTCAGTCAGCAACAGACCTCTGAGTGTAACTCCAAAAGGCATTGCCTAAATTCAGAGTTTTAACCTGAAAGTACAGCCCAACTCCCACAGAGATTCAAGGATCTGAAGCCTTTGAGGAGGAGACCATATCCATGGAGCATGGTGAAGTGGCCCAACTCTTAAGTCCATCCCCAAATGTAACTTGGTTTCCTGTGCCTTGAGGTATAGGAATAGTAACCAGTTCTTTTAAGCCCATGGATCTACATTAGGCACCGTAGAACTCTCCTAAGATGACTGCTCTGTGTGTCATTGATGAGAGACATACCTCTGGGGTATGATTCCTGCTTGGGCACAAGCAGTCATGAGGGCACTCTGGGATGTTTACCCTGGACAGACAGACATCTCTTGGATGGAAATGTTTCTGTGTGATCAGATAGAGACACTTGGTGTCACTTGGTTTGCTCTTTCTCCTCTGTCAGTGAGCTTCTCCAGAAGACAGCTGAGACCTGAGATGCCAGAGGCCACCATGTGTTTGAGGAGCTGGAGGGAGCCAAGGTAGGCAGTGGCTTGGTCTCTTGAGTGCAGCCCATATATAACTCAATACTGTCCTGATGCCTGGCTTCCCCATCCCACGGGCAAAGCAATCATTTCTGAGCTAGAAGTGGAGACAAGGACTTAGAGATAAGACAGAAATCAAAATTTATGCTCCTGATAATGTACCAAATGGTTTTTATGAAGGTATTATATCAGGCCCATATTCAGCTTTCTTCTGCCCAAGTTTTGGACATATGCATGAGGATGCACTTGGACATTGTTTAGTAATACATGACATTTTAAGGCTTTGGTTGTTTCAGCCCAGCCTAGACAGATACACAGAAAAACATCCATGAGATCCAACTTTGAAAAAGGGCCGTGGGAGACATGAACCTCCAGGAGGAGTTAATTCAGCTCACCCCATTATGCCTGCCCCGTCCTTCAGAAAGAACAGTTCCTCTTCTTGAACAATGTGCTAAGATTTGCAGGGACAGAAATACCCAGGCTTGGGCCCCTTCTTGTCCTGAGAGGAGTAAAATTGCAGGTCTCAGGTGTTCTCTGCCAACCAGGTTGTGTGGCCTCACCCATGTGGGGAGGGTGGGAAACCTCTGTCTTTATTCTTGATAAGAAGTAGCTGCTCCACCTGATACTGGTTTGGTTTGCAAACATCAGCAAGCAACCACCAAAGGCAAGCAAGGACAATGTGTGTGATTTGGCAGGGATTTTGGCATGAGTGTGCAAAAAGCTGTGTGCTGTGATGTCTGGCCAAGCTGCTGCAGCACTTGCCGGCGGTGCTTGGTGCCTGGCATCCGGCTGCTGCACAGGGCCATGGCTGTTGCCCTCTTGGCCCGGCTCTTGGCACTGACCTCATGCTCTGGGCTTCTGGAGTGTACAGACCCCTGTAGCCTTGGGATGGGGACACTGGTAGAGCTGGTGTGTCCCCATCACACGCCTCTGCAGTCCCCACCATGCACAGTGGCCCCACGGCTCAATGATGGAAAGCCTCAGCATGGAGGGAGGAACTTGCTAGCACTGAATCCTAGCTGGGCTACCTCACACTTTCCTCTCTCCCTGAACCCTGAAGCTGTGTGTACCCACCTGGAGTGCTGTGTTGGCTAGGACACGCTTCTGCCACCCTTTCCAACGGGGAATCTGAGTTAGGAGGGGTGGGGAGGGCAGTGTGCAACTGGGCTTGGACTGTACCCTCCCTGTGCTGACAATGGGGACCCTGTCTGGTCAGTGACAGCCCTCAGGGGAAGTTTAGCATCTTTTGGGGGCCCCAGGACATCTGCAACAGCAAAGCTGTGGGTGCTGAGGTGATGTTTTCCCTGGAGACTTAAAGGGTTTGAGGTTGACAAAAAGCTTTGCCCTTTTGGACCAAGGTGCCTTAGCACCTGCTCTGTGCTGCTGACTACTCCCGGATCTCTGGTAGCCGGCACCATCTCTCATCCCAAGGAAAGCTGCTCATTGTAGTGAGGTTCTGCATGATGCAGTAGGCACCCAACTGGGTATAAAGAGGACACCAGGCACCTGCAGGAGCCAGACCCCAAGAAGCTGCAGCCTCCACCTGAGGAGAACCAAGAGCAGATCAGTTCCCGGGGCGGGGCATGGGGGACTCAGTGACCAGTCCAGCCCAGCTGCGCCCCAGCTGCCTCCTGACCTGCCCATGGCCTGGGCAGCCATTGCAGAGCATCCCCCAGCCCCACAGAGCACTGACCCTGAGAACAGAGGAGTTTCTTGCTTTTGCAAGTTCTCCACAAATTAATTGATATGCTGGTTTTTCCTCTTTTTATGCTGTGGGTGGTTTTTTTTTTTTTGGTTGTTTTTTTTCCACAGGTTGGGAGCGGTATTGTACCAGTGATGTGCAAAGCCTTGGCTAGTAACATCTGAAAGTTTCACTTAGGATATTTGCTGACACACTGGCATTGCCACATTCTGCCTGCCATAGATGTCTGACACCAGCAGCTATTTCTACAGCATAATAAAGCAACTGATAGTGAAGACAGGCACGGGCAGAAATTATGATACATGAGATGACTATCAGACAAAACTGCCAGCTCATAGGTATGAAGCCCAGGTACAAACCAAGTCCACATAAATATACAAAAATTAAAAATTAGATTCTGGGGATATTTTAACAGGAATCAACCACTGTGTTCTTATTGAACCAGAAGAGACTCTTTAGTTTCCTTGCTGTTCCGTGTAAAAATATATGTATCTATCCTTGTCTGCAATGTTGGCATTGTTTCTCTTGTGTGGAGATATTAACTGTACATTATTTTATTGTTATCACTTCTCTTTTTGTGTCTACATTGGTTTCAGTACAGAGTAGAGTTCAGAGATAAACTTTTCTATCACAAAGAAAAAACTCTCACAACTCTCTCAGCCTTCACTACACGTCCCCTCAGCAAACAGTTCACAGTACAAGTCAACAAACCATCATTTCTTTTAAATAAACTTGTTTTAAACACTTCTGATGACCAATAAGGAGTAACTGAGACAGAGTAACTGAGACAGAGCATGGGCAGTAAGCTCGCTACTGCCAAGCAGCCTGACCCCACAAGAATGGTTATGCTAATAGTTTCTAAGAACCGTGGAGAGCTGGAGGAGAAGAAATGTGTTTGTTAAAAAGCGTGGTTAAGATCCTCGAGGGGCAGGCAGTGATGGAGATGCTGTGCAGTTCCAGTTGGTACAAGTGCCTGGCAAAATGTCTCTAAAATAACAGGCACTCAAGTTCAAGACCCACTGTGGTTTCAAATCTCCACTGCATAACCCAGACAGTGTCTGGTTTATTAAAGGAGGGCACAGAACCAGGGAGGAGAAGGGAACAATAGTGTCTTTCCACACGGGCACTAATCTGGCCAGCAGGCAACAGCAGAGCCCCCTTTCCCCCAAGAGGCTGAGGCTTCTGATGAATTTAATGTTTTCTGAAAACTGTCTCAACTGAAATCAAACTCACTTATGACCTTTTCTCTGAGCAGTAGGACAACAAAATCCATAATGCAAAGGCAGTCAAACAAGACAAGACTGTGATTTTTTAAAATGAATGTTTTATTCATGAACTATTTATAAAAATGTGTAAAATACACTCAAATATATTTGATTTGTTGACTGTAGCTAAAAATATAAAAATATACTTAAATGCATAAATTAAATTGACAATAGTAGCACAATTCTGTGTTCACCCAGTGTTTGTCAGGAACACAATTATAAGTAATTATATAGCATATGAGCATGGACAATCTACTGAAGACGTTTTTCAGACACTTTACTCCAGGCACTGGCAAAGGATTTATGGCTAGCCACATAAATTTCAAAATTGTGGGGTTTTCACTACAGCATACTGCCCTGCTGTAGAGCAATATGTATTTAGCTTATTGATGTTACTTACAGTATTTCTTTACCTTTCAAATAAGCCAATAAACAACTGAAGTGTCATGGGTATTAGTCTGCATCACTGACATTGTGTGTGTCCCAATTCCACAGTTTTTTCTCAGTTAGCTAGTCCCTAGTCTCCAGTATTTCCTGCCAGCCTTAAAAAACAAATCCCAGTTTGAACCAGCTATTGATCTGTGAGGTCACTGGTAACTGACCAGTCTGCTTTGGCCATAGTGGCGCTACCAACAGGTCAGGAGTTTGTTTGACTTTGTCAGCCTGAGGGGGACAATTGAGGGCACGGGGTCTAACAGTGAGTTACCCAAATACTGGGGTGAGCACTCACTTCAATCCAAAGTTACAGCATCCTGGGATTATAGGTCCCAGAGCTCCAGAGCCCAGGCATCTGTGACATAGCCACAAGGGAGTGGTGGTCATTCTATACTGCATTTAATTTACACAAACTGTTCGTCTGAAGTACTGAAAGAAACCTGAACAAATGTTAAGCACCTGCCAAGGCACTCCTTGGACATGAAGCTGTGGCTCTGTGTATGTCTGAGTGTCAGATGCATTTCTCTGATCTGTGGCCTTGGAGAGAGATGCTGATGCAGTGATTAGATGGTTATTGTTCTCATCCCTCTAGCCCATATATTAAATCCCAGGCTGAGGAGCACGGCTAAGTGCTCAGGTACTCCTGTCTGTCTAGTATTTATCTTTCTGCTTTCAAAGTCAATGTGTAAATAACCATATACAATACATAATATAAACTTAAAGCTCACACATTTTTTTCTCTGTTCTACAATTGAAAGGAAATTCATAGTATACTAAGGCACAAAATAATATTTCTGGCATTTTAGGCATTATTTATTGCTAAATAACTATAGCAGCAGAGAAAAATGTATAAAGTTGCACTTTTTGACATCTTCACAGTATGCCTATTTCTCTCACCTACTTTTGTGTTCCATTAGTAACAAAAAATATCATTTATCAACTCCAGCTATGTAAAATCTTTTCTTTTTTTTCCTACAATTGCTAGTGGATCTTGTAATTGTATTGCACAGATTAAAAAATATTTATTACAATTTTTTCATTATTAAATAACTTTCAATACAAAAATTTGAATTAACCTAAAAGCCCAACCCTGCAAGTGCTTCAGAAGTGGAATGGTATTTTCTTCAGGCAAGCGTTCCAGTTGACTTCCATGAAAGTACTCAGGTAGCTTTGTGGAGATTTGAAGGATGGGCTCCAAGTGTGCAAATCTTAGCTTAAGGATCAGCAACAACACTAGCCTTGCTTTCGAACATTATTATTGGGAAACATCAAGAAGGGAATTCTGAACATCATCAAGGACATTCAAAAGATGGCTTTTTCCTTAAGAGCTGTCTTTGTTCAGCACACAAGCTTCTTCACATCCATTCTTGTTACATTAACAATTTCCCATCAGTCCTGTTATTCAGCTTAGAGGCACAGTAAATATAATTACTTATACTGAGAAGTAGGTGTTGTAAATTAACAAAATGCTACATAGATACTTTTTGACTTTTTCTCCGTGGATTTCCACTGGTTTCATATGAGAAGAATTGGCAAGAGAGCAGAACCAGAGCAATAACGTGTGTACACAGTCTCATGTGTGATCTGCTTGGGCAGAAATGTAAAGCTGCTCAAGAGCACCATGCCAGAGTGTTTAAGGTCATCTGTCATGTTATGAAGGGATGAGGAGGAAGAGGCTTATGAACTGTGTCCCTTATTAGCTGAGAGAAAAGATGAAACTAGCTGTCTGCTATGACATCATCATTTTGTTTACACATTTGTGAACTCTGTAGGTGCAGACAAGGGAGCTGAGAATGATAAAATAAACTGCAGGATGATGTGTGTCTTTCTGAAAATGATGAACAACACACATACACAGCATGCTATCAGACTTTTGCCCTCAGATCATATAGTATTGAGTGAGCTCCATTTCCCTCAGCATTAAAAAAATGACACTGATATAGACTGTGAGGTAATTTATCGGGCACACTTGGTGTGTCTTAACAGTGCAATTGTACTGCTGGTAACTAACATGGTGATCCTCATTCCTTGGCTATCCCTGCAAAAAAGAAAGGACCAAATGCAGGGCATGTAACACAACAGCAGTTTTCATGATGCCTTAAGTCCAGCAGTTATTAACACGATCAACAATCGATCTGAAGTTGCCACACTCTTGTCCTTGCTTGCTAAGCTAGTCATGTAGCAAAGGAAATAGAGAAATGAAGGCATCTGCAGAAAACGTGCACATTTCTTTGTGGTTTTGCTTAGACACTCGTCTGTGAAAATGTCTTCCACTCTAATGCTAGTTCCCTTCTTCTTCAGCTTCCCCTAAGGGTGAATTTTGAGGTTAGTGTGGTGCCAAAGAGGATGTGCAGGAGGGATTAGCAGTATTTTCACGCAGAAACATCTAAAATGATTAACTAAGTTTACGTGCTTTGAGCAGCTGTGACAGCTGATTTGAAGGGAGGCTTCTGAGGCATGTGAGGATATTTGGTCAAGAAAGGATGAAATTCCAGATGGAGTAGGAAGAATGACTATCAGGCTGTTACCTTCTCTCTAGAAAAACTAGAATGACACGGATGTGCACAGTCCTGCTGTGCCACCTAAGTTCCTCAGTAAGGCACTTAGTTAGCTACTTACAGATACTCAGAAGGCCTTCAGAAATATTTATTTTTCTCCAGAAGAGAAGTGGAATTTAGGCACTTTTCTTCAGCAACAAGCTGTTTTCCCTAGGAAAATTATGTGTAGATAGATGAAAGAAGAACTATGAAGCCCTTCCTTCTTATCCTGACAGAGAGGAACTGTTACTGCCTCTTCACTATTTGTTTCAGGAGCATTTTATAAAGACAAGTAATAGCTGAACAGAGTGTTTAGACCCTTGAATGAGATGCTTCTTTGCAGAGGAGAGAGAGGCTGTGCATATCCACTTGGCTGGGCAAGACACCTGGTAAGTGCTCTTGGATTGTACTTCTTGATAACCACCACATGTTTTCAGAAATCAGTCCCTGCCTGGGGGCATGGGGGTTGGAACTAGATGATCTTTAATGTCTCTTCCAACCCAAAACATTTGATGATTCTATGATCAGCACAGCTCTGCCAGCCTACATGCCCTGATGATCCATTTTCCATTCCAACTGCTCTTGTGTGGTGACATCAGGTAACATTCTAGTGGAGAATTCTTACTATACAGACATGCTGGGGCCAAACTGTCTCTTTGTGAAAACAAGTGGCATTTGAAGGATACAACACTTGGGGCAAAGCAGCCATGCTGCAAGCAGCTTAAGGGCAGTTGTGTAGACAGTGGAATATACACCTTCTTATGACTTTGTTTCACTGTGTTTGCAATCCCTCTACTTTTTTGGCTGTCATTGTACAGCATTGTTCCTAATGTGCTATGGAAGTTGCCAGACTTCACATCCTCACAGATCTGTTAACACAAAAAATGTCTGAGGTGTTTCTTTGACCATCTTTCTTAATTCAAATTATACACATGTGAAAGTGCACAGACACAAACTATGGTCTGATTCTGCTCTCTTAAACCAGTGTAAAGAAATGAGAATGTGACCTTTCTCCCCTCAAAGTATGTGGTGAGAGAAAGGTCTGCTAGACTTCACTGCAGTGTATGTTGTTTGATATTTTTCTACTATGTCACACTAGACTGAAACAGTTGCTTCTAGTGAGGTGAACCCTGTTTTACTTGGTTGTTAATGAGTTCTGTAAAAGGTATGCCACTGTGTTATGGTTGACCACCATTTTTGTCAGATGAAAAGCAGTAAGTTTAAAGTGTTGAGTAGCACTGTAATTCCTATACAGGACTACTATTCCCTTGCTTAATTGTAGCTTATTTCATCTCACAAACACTGAAATATTTTTCAAAAATGAGGTTCTCCTTATAGGATTTTTCCCGTGTCATGCCAATAGTGCCCCAAATGCAGCAGTCCTGTTAGCTATACAATTTAAAATAGTTTATGTTGAACAGTTTATAAAAACTGTGATAAGAAAAAATAGTATTATCTGAAGCATAATATTAATATAAACAAAATAGAAAAAATACATATTTACATAATGCCAAAATACAATTATATACATTAATATCTATTACATTTAAATTATATATCTTTAAAAAAAAATCACCAGACCAATAAATTATACACAGTCTCAACCGAAAGGTCTGGCACCTTTCTGGTGCATGAAATACATACATTAACAAAACCCCTGGTTAACAAATGTGTTCACAAAAGCAGGTATCTCTAACATTCTTAGTGCCTTGAATAAACAGCATCTGAAAGCAAGGAAAACTGAGATTAGAAAAAGTAAAACACAGATTCAGCAGTGCTCTGAAGTGGCTGTGTAGTAGCAGCACTGGCTGGCGACTGATGTGACAGCTAAAGATCAGATCCCACCTCTGCTTGGACTCTCAATGTATGGAACCTGGATATTTCAGTTCTTGGCCTCCTCCAAGCCTGTTCTACCTGTTGATGACAACTCGGATTTCTACAGGCTAGATCAAGAAAATGATTTTGATCTCTTACTGTATAACCCTAATTCCTAATGTCCAAATTTGTGGAGCTACTGAGATCTTTCTGTCTTGACTCTAAAAACTTCTACATCCCTCAAGAATCAGCTCTACCAAGGCACACAGGTCACCTCTGCTTACAGCTTCTCCACATTGGTCCTCTGGCCATGAGAAAAGGAGGTGAAGGGCAGTGCTAGTGCCAGGTTTGCTACCCCTGCAACTCTTATCAGCAAGGGACTGGATACAAGCTAGGAAAAGGAGCCGACAAGGATGGGGGGTTTTGGGGAGAAAGAATGAGCACAGCCTAGGACACCTATATTTTCCAGGTGGAAAGCAGATGGGAAATCCCCCAAGGCTGCCTACATAATCTACAGCAGATGAGGGTGATGCAGACAGAAACAGAACTCTGTGAATGACAGAAGAGCCCAGTGCTGTCAGTGGCCTCAGTTGCTTAAAGGTGGATGGTGTAAAGACTTGTGAGGTAAAACCAGTATAATGATACCCTGACAGCACAGAAAGCATGGAGTGTGAGACAGGGAGAGCATAAAGGTAAGGTAGGAGCAGGAAGTGATGTTATAATGACTACTAATGAAGGAAATAAAGACACAACTGCAAGAATGAAAAGAGCAGAGAGAACAAATGAAGGTCCAGGAAATAGAGAAATATCAATGGTTAAGGACAGCACAAATCCCCCTCAATTACATTGCAAGTGAGCTACTGCATTTGAAACATTTTACAATTTGACAAACTTGCAGTTACCTCTGTGATACTCTGGATTCACATTTTCATATATTGGAAATAAGGGATTTTCTTGTTCACTGCGAAGTTTTCTGGCTCTTAACACATCTCTCACACATTGATGTAGATACACATATTGACACTGCAAAAGATTTAAGACATTCTGAGGAATTTTGTAATTTTATTTTCTGTATTGTGAAAAATCATTACAAGCTAACTCCTTCACACAAAATCAAGGGTGGTGTTAAGAATTAAAATATCCTTCTAAAATTAATCTCCTTTTTACACTAGTAATATACTAAACTTTCATGATCACCTCTCTTTAGAAATAAAGTAAAACTGTAAAACATAAATGAACAGAGCATGTTTTGACAGATCATGCCATGAGCGAAAGCTTTAGCAACTGTAAAGTGCAATTTCATGTCGTGCTGTATTGGATAGCTACCACTTCTGAATGCTTTGGTATAAAGTATATGCAGAAGAATTACTATGTACAGGGAAGCACACAGAAAAGAAATGATTTCCTGATTTTTTTTGTTCTGAAAATAAATATTTTCCACAGAATTTTATAATAACATACAAATATTTCAGATAACCTTGAGAAACCTAAATCTCTGAAAAAACCCCCAGTATTTTTTCTATCCAGTGTAAGTTCTAAGATTATTTCTGACTATGCAGCAAATTACAGTTTTTTCTGAAGAATGCCTTTCCTAGAGTGGAGTTAAGATGACATTCACAACCAAATAAGGAGGGTCAGCATATTATTGGCTATTGACTACTCACCTAACTATCTTAACAGAACAGATCATTAAACTTTCATGCTTTGCTACTCTTTGTCGTTTATGACATGGGTCTTAATAATCTTTTGATGTAACAAGGATGTAATAATCTTTGCTGTAACATTGCACCCAAAAATTAGGCCGAGCAAGTTTATATATCAAGGTGTACCTTTTTAACATTACTTTATCACAAAAACATAATTTCTCCAATAATTATATGTGTTTTCTCCCCTTACATCTTTCCTTATTTTCCACAAGAAACCCAGCCATTGCTCTGTGTCTTTTTCTCAGTGCTCTGGCTCTGGGAAAGTGAGGGTATCTGCCTTCATGCACATACAGCTGCTGTCTCTGTGGAGCAGAACCCTGCACCCCATCCACCAACACAATGGAAAGTTGGCCAAGCACAGAGACTTTCTTTGGCAAAGACCATTTTCGACTGGAGTGGTTACAGCTGCTGTAACACATTGCCTTTTGAGCTGATGCAGAGTTTTCTGTTACTCCCTTGCCTGTCTCCACCTGCAGTCTCTTGTCTTAAACAGTGTTGAGCCAAGTCTGAAGCAGGGGCATTGTTTTGTTGCTGCTGTTTTTCTGTGACTGAATATTGTCAAGTATGATGGTACTGTGGCCTTTGACTTTTGTGTGGATCTGGCTGCCTTTTGACTTAGATGTCATGTCAAGCTCATGCCAAAGGTAGGCTTTGTATCACACAACTTATGTTGTCTATAAGTCAAATTTAGGCTCCTGAGGTAGTTGCCTCTTTTTTCCAGCTAGGGAAAAAGAGCCACCCACCTGAGTCTGCCTTTGCAGACTATGGATGATGGAAATGTAGGAGAATCTCTCTCTGAAGATGCCCAGACAAGGCTGGGAATCTGTCTCCCCTCCAGCAGAAGGTCTTCTATGATTAACATATTTCCAGAAACCCCTTTGTTTTGTGTTCCCAGCTGGGCGCCTCTTTTTACTCACATGAGACTTTTACCTCTATCAGAAAATGCTGTCACTGACAGATTTGTATCCAAATTGCAGCAAAGAGCTCCATTAGTATCAAGCTACAGGCAGACCCATCAAAGTTGTTCTCATTCTTCTATTAATGGTTCGCAAAGAAAATGTAAAGACTACCTCCACAAAACACCTTTATTAAATCAGCTCCTAAGTGTTTAGCTCCTATCAGCATAACATAATTTTCTTGCAGTTTTAAAAGCACAGAAAGAAATACAAAACATTTACTTTTTCTGCACTTTGTGAATAAATGCACTTGCTTTTCCATAGTATGTTAGGAGAATGCCAATCTCCTGAATAATTTTAATGAAAATGACAGAGCAGCTCAATAAAACATAAACTGCAAAGGCACAAGGTCACAGTGGCTAGAGTTTTAAAATTGCATACATCTAATTTTCTCTGTCCTGCATTCCTCTTTCCTATTATGTCAACCTATCTGTCTGGTTTAGGCTTGTTTTCCAAACACATCCCTGAAGGACCTATCTCCACTTAAAGCTCATTTACTGGGCTCTGCAGTAAAGCAACAGTGTGCTGTTAAGTGTCTGCTGCTTAATGCTGCTGGGGTGATTGTGGGCCAGGGCAAAAAAGGGAGAAATCTACAGGAAGCATAACTGCCACTTGTTATGGTTTGGATCCTCTCTCTAAGAGAGCCAAAGAAAAAAAAAACCTGAAGTGGAAATTCTCACAGAGCTAAAGTACAGCTAACTAGTATTTCACAGTGGAGCAAGTGCAAAGAGCTTTGAGAGCCTTTAGATGAGAGACTGATTATTATACACTGTAGCTGTTGTTGCTGCATAGCAGGCTATCCAAACCTTACCTCTGTCTGAACCATGTGAACACGGTGAAGCCTTAGATCATGTACTGCTGCATAAATATCAACAGTGTCCTTTGAATCCAGCTGTTGCAGAATTCGGTCCAGTGCAATGAATGTGCCAGTCCTGCCAACACCAGCACTGGAAAAGAAAACAACCCAAGAGATGTAAAAGCAGATGGATCAAAGCATTCACTATCTTCATGTGATACTTTTGTAAAGTTCAGATCTCTAGGGTGAGAAGCAAATTGTTCAAACAGCACCTTTGGGACTTTTTAAAATGGAATTTATTTAGGAAGGAGGAAAGGATAGCAATGGTAGATAGAGGTATCTCTGCTACTGCCTGCACTGCCTTCTACTTTGGATTAACCCAGTCATTGAGGTACATTGAAAGACTGAAGCTGACTAACTTTGAAACCTCTTCTCTCCAGGGATGCAGCTGTGGGAGAAAGCAGACATCTGACATGCTGCAGCACATGCTGTACAGGCAGACACAGCCAGGGTCATGTAGATACAAGCCTCAGCCCATATAATGGTGGAGGGGTCAGATACTACAATCAGGTACTACCAGTGAACATATGGCTTTATCAGAAGATACAGCACCAACTGCACTCTCTCACTCTCTCTGTAGCCCTATACTCTGCTGCAACTAGTGGATTACAGATCAGGCCAGTCCAGTTTTGTCTTTTTTGCAAGCAAGTCTAAGGGGTGGACCACAGAACTGAGGTTAAACTCCAGCCCTGTGACTGCCACAGATGGAAAAAAAGCAGAAGAACATGAAGAGGCAGTAAGAAAAGGCAGTCTCAGTCAGAATGGGGGAAAGGATGGATCTGTCAGCTAGTCTCAACATCCATACATAGACTCACCCCGGGTATATCTTACCTTTTTTAAAACACCCCCTTGTGATTCAAATGTTGGGCTACAACAGCAGCATAAGGGCAATTTAAGAATGCAAAAACTTATGAGCAGTGGCAGCTGCTGACACTTTAGTGCTCTCCAGTGATCCCACAGGGACACAGTGGCTCCCTAAGAATAATTTTTGAGGTATCTCCAGGGTGAGGTTGTGGGTGAATGCATGTGCCTTGGGAATACTGCTCTGATGTATCCAGAGAGTTAAGCCCATCAGCTAACTCTCAGATTCTGTGGCTGCCCATAGTCTAAGAGGGGATGAACATGTGGGATCTTCCCAAGGGTAGGCACAAGGGCTCTGTGCCAGTGACATTTTGCTGCTGCACATACCTGCAGTGTACAATACTTGGTCCTGTGTCAGGGGTCCTGTTGATATAATCTCTCACAGTTCTGACAAACTGAATCAGGGACTGGGTGGTCTCTGGCACACCATGATCTGGCCATACAGTGTAGTGGAAGTGACGAATGAGCCTTGTTGAGTCAAGCTGCTCTTCCTGTTGGGATTCAAAAGTCTGGGTCATCAGGACAAGAGAGGAAGGGAAACATACAACATGTACCTTCAGAGAAAATGCTGTATCTTCTACCAGAGCAGTGCTGCAGCAGAAGAAACCTTCCTAATTTAGCCTTGCAAGTGTTTTAAGCAAATTAATCAGGGGGAAAAAAAAGAATGCAAACATACGCTGCAGATTTTAAACTCTCGTATTGTCCACTCTGGGAGCACTGATTCAGACAGCATCTCAACAATCAGGTCTCCATAGTACAAGGAATCCTGGTCATGGGGCCAGTATTGATCACACTTTACCTGCAGGGACACAAGGAAAGACAGATTTAGTGTTAGAAACAGCTATAAACAGTGCCTCCATCCAGCAGTGGCAGAAGCAGACTTCAGACCTCTTGTGCCTGAGGACGAAGGAAGAAAGGCAGTAGCTGAATTCAGAGAGAGATGCCACTCCCCGCCATGTCAACAAACAGGGTCTGGCATGGGAATGGGTTAGCATGGGGGTGGGAAGTGGAAGTTCTTACAATTCATTTGTGATGGGGGGAATGGGAAGCACTTCACTGATGGCCTCTTGCAGGGCATATTTTCTGTGCCAACTCTTCTCAAATCTCTGCTTGGATGAGAGCTAGGCTTCCAGTGCCCCTTCCTCACATCTTGCTGAGACATGGCAGTAGGGTCTCATTTGGAACCAGTGAGGTGCAGAAGGACATAGATCCTATTCTGAATTGGCTTTCACCTTCTTTTCAGGAAAAAATGGTAAGCTGAAAGGAACTGACCCCATATGTGCCACTAGAGGATCACTACTTCAAGTTTGTTTAATCTTTTCACAGATCTAGTCCCTGTCTTATAAAGGGCACAGGACATGGTCATACCTGGGAAGGTATGCTACACCTGCACTCAGTAAGAGTGTTAAGTACATGAATGGTCTCTTTACTAACTACATCAGGGCTTACACATCAGAGATAATTCGATGTATTTACCGATCAACGTTTGCTCTCCAGAGCTTATACTGGAAGTAGAAGTTGATCAGAGTTGATGTGATAAACAGGCCCTTTTTGTTGGTGGTTGTCCTTCTACATGTTTAAGAAAATTGTATTAGTACTAATGAACAAAGTCCTGGATTAGAGACCAGAAGCACTGAGCCCTGTTCTTAATTCTAGCCTTGACATGCTGCATGATCTTGGGACAGTCTGTGTATGCTCACTTCACAGTCTTACTCTGTCTCCAGTCTTTATATTACACCTTTTCTCTCATGCTGCATATCTCAACTGGACCCTTTTTGCATTTTTTAGATGCAAATAAGAAGCAAAACCTTTCAGTAGATGTTAAAACAGACATTAATAATAAAGAGGAGTCATTGCTCACCCGGCCCTTCTCAACACACTGGGTCACCATGACAATATTGTGAACATTTTGCTCCCATGCCATCTTCCAGAACTCATCTTTGGTTCCAGGCAAAGGACCCTGAGTTGCAATGTACTCCCTGTGGAAATTATTGCCCTGCAAATAAAGAGAACTCCATTAGTTTCCAAAAAGGCAGAAAAAAATTCTTCGAACAACTGAACAAGCCTTGGGGTTGCAGCCAGGTCTCTGCAGCAAAAATACCCTTGCTGGGACAATTTTGAAAGCTAAATTGTTGCCCTGGACCTGGAAGCAAATGACTGATTTGAACAGAGAGAATGAAGAGACTGTGGCAGTATATCTAAATGCTGTTCCTTTTGTGACAGTTAAAGCTTTCTATTGTTCTTTTGTGTTTAGCACAGTCTCAAGCAATTTTAAAACTGCTAGGGGTTTTTGTTTTATTTACTGTTTTTAACAAATTAGCTGAGTTCTGGCTTGAAATCTAGATTGCTAAAGCCACTGCTATTATCAATCGTAACTCTTTGACAAAGGGCATTATTTTAATTTCAGCCAGTTTTATCACCCTGCAAGGTGCCAGTGCTGTCAGGATGAGCTACAGCTCCACAGTGAGGATGCCACCTGCAGTGATAGCTACAGTTGTTGTGGACACTGTATAAAATCAGCGACCTTTAAAAAGATGTCCTTGGCCAATTAGACTTCCAATCTTACATAACTATAGCAATGCAAGAAAGTGTCCTTAAGTGCTGGGTAAATCACTCACAGTTAACTTAATGGCAGTCAGACACAGTCTTTCAGCACACCCACAAAATGAGTTCTCAGATTTTTAGCTCAAGTGAATCAAGGAAGGGGGAGGGGAGCCTTAACCATCCAGCTTTATATTCAGTTTTAGATGAAGGAAAAATTACCACAGGAAGGAGTACTGTGAAACAACACCCTTGAGTCACTTACTGGTATGTAGCTTGCATTAATGTAGTCTGAGCAAGGGTCATCATCCACATTGGAAAGCTTCACTCTTGATGTATCATCTAGCAAGAAATTGATTACAAGAGGCTTAGGACTAGGTGTTGATTTTCAGTCCCTCCCGCACTAACAGAAATGCATTTGGGAAAGGACTGCCAGCACTACTAAAAGATTTTATATGAAAAGCTAATTTATAAGGAATAACTGCTGGTTTTACTGCCTCTTTCATCCGTGAGTGCTGTGGAGTGTTCCAGAGACTAGGAGATAGATGAGTAAGAAGGAAGCAGTAAATATACTGAACTTCCTCTGCTGAGCTGCACAGGATTTGTTATGACAGCAAGAGGGCCAAAATAGCATTGTCCTTTGATCCGAACAGTGGTGTGCTGTACTGGAAAGCTGCACCCAGCTCTGCCAGCTTCAGTGATATTCCCAGCTAATGCTGAACAGGCCAAACATCTTCTGTAGGTAAAGGGCCCTCTGTACAGAGATAAGAGTGCCTGAGTTGCCAGGACACTGATTTGTGAGAAAATGCCATGTTGGATCTCAGTCAGGTATCATTGCTGGCAAGGGCAGGCAGGACACAGGAGATACTGTGCTGCAAGCACATGTCATATCCATTAGTGGGGATGTGGAGCAGTGAATTATGTGGTGTTCCTCCTCCATGTCCTACCTCCAAAATGACAGGCAGGAAATTAAAGGGGGAACCTCTCAATGACAGACAGGTCTTGCCTGAGAAGAACAGAGTTAACTTCACACACCATGCAGAATCACACTGGCTCTACATTGTATGGCAGCTTTGCTGTGTACTCTGAAGAACAAAGATTTGGCAAGGCTGTCAAAGAGCACTGAATGGATGATCCCCCGTATGTAAACAACCCTACTGTTATTCCTACTGTCCTTGTTACCAACAGTGACTGAATGCCCCTAATAGCTGGAGCTTTTTCTTCCTGGACTGATTGCTAGTCATTACACCTCTAGTGTGAAATTAAATTACTGGTCTATGTGAAGCCACTAAGGGCCATGCATCATCTGCCTCGAAGCACAAGAACCTGAGCTGGCAGAGATATTTCATCTCAGACAGAAAGAAGGGAAGGGATTGGCTGCACTCTCTTTTCCACTAGGCTTGCTGAAAAAAAAGTGAAAAATAGCTGGTGTGATGCAATATTACACAACCAAAGCTAAAACTCACAGGGCAATATATTATTGTATCGATTTTTCCCTCTGTTCTCTGGCAGAAGTGCTATGTCACATGTCTGGTTTCGACCCACATCTTTCAAGTCCTGCAAAAAAGTAATAGGAATAAAGAGTGAGGTGAAAATAATTAAAGGACAAGACAACACAAAGGGAAATATTGCTTATCAGCCCGCAAAGGCCATGGACAGAGAACAGGGATTTTTTTTAAAAACAAACTGAAATTACATAGCTAATCATACTGTTTTAAAGCAAGTGCATGGCTAGTAGGTACCTCCCACACTTTATCTCACAGATGTGCCATACAAGCAAATGCTCCTGACCTCAGCCAGACAGGTATCAGGCAGAGGCTGCCAACCACAAGATACCAAATGAAGAGCTGGTTTCTGCACATGGACAAGTGGAGTTCAAATTAAATGCTCCACTTTATTTGGATTTGTGTGAATAAGATAAACAAATGCAGGCCTCTCTAATACATCAACCTGTTGATTCAGTCAGCCCACCCCTTCATAAAGCAAGTCCTTTGCCTAAGTTAGGATCCCACCTCATACTCCTTGGACAGAAGGTAGTTGGAGTCTGCTTGAAGTTTGGTGAAGTGTGCTTCAAAGTGACTGACTTTGATCGGACTAAAATATTCAACAGGAGGAAGAAAATCACAGGATGAATCACAGTCATAATTTATCCAGTTGGTTACCAAGCAGTTTTTTAGGTATTAATTTTTTCTTTTTACCTGGAAGTTTTCCGGTACCTGGAAATTATTTTAAAAGAAAAACCGAACACTTAATCAGCAAGTGATTGGGTGGGTCTGTTTAACCATAAAGTCATGTTTAAAAATCAGACTTTTGACATTACCCTTTTTGCCCCAAGTTCAAATGGACTGACAGTGGCCTGTCTCTGCGAATGCTCAGCCTTGCTGTAGGTCTCTCATGGCCACTGCTGGAACAAAAAGGAAGGTATTCTGTTACATCATTAAGTTCTGAACTGGTAAGAGTTGGCAATGCAATAACTTAAACTGGAAAATGGTAAACTGGAAAAAAAAGGAATATAAGAAAGTATGTTTCAATTTTTGTCTCTGATCCTGTAACATTGCTCTTAGCTGAACCACAGAATTTTCTTGTATTTTAGCTTGGCAATAGTGGTGTGGAGGGTAAGCATGACACAGGTAGTAAGACTTTTTTCTTGTTCTGAAACACTCACAGCCCAGTCCATCTTTAAGGAAGGTGTTCTATGCTAAGATGGGCCCTAAATAAGTTGATTCTCTATGTGTAGAAAGGAACATGCAGGGAGATTTTCAGAGCTGTAAAAGGTCTACAGTTTCCAGCCCATCCACTCTCCAGATCAAGCCTGTAGCAGATGCCCAGGTTCACGGCAGGAGTAAGTGGCAGAACCACAGCACACTTTGGGAAAGCCATAGAAGTGGTACTTACTCCACTCAGCTAGTGTTGCCTTTCACCTTTTTTCTGCCATTTCCTCCTTCAAGACACCTCCCTTAGCGAACACTTTCTCTTTATGTCTGATGTGGGAAAACCATACCAATACTATTGACATCCTGCTGGGTGTACAACTAACAACAAGAAGCCACATTCTATAATGAAGTTTATCCATTTTGGCTAAGAGCTATGACTAGTCAGAAAATGGGTTTTTTTCATCTGAAATTCTGCATAGAAAAAGAGAATTAAAAAAAAATATCAACTCAATTTTGTATAAGTAAAAGAACTGATTTTCAGACTTGCAGTGTTTCCCGTGTAATGGAAACATTGAGGTTTTTTTCTAATTTCAGACACTACAAAGAATTTCACATCTCTCTGTCATGCAAAATGGTTTAAATTGATAAAGATTTTTTCAGATGAGATACAGTATTTAACTTTTTAAAAACACATAAATTCACTTTTAAGATTCATCTGTAATGTGAAAAATTCAACTATAATTGACAAAAAATGAGAAGCAGTTTGAATTAATCTTTTGGACACTGAGGTAATGCCACATCTCAGTATTTTTTAATTGAAATGATAAAGTCTAAATGAGCAGCTTCAAAAGATTCCCATCTACAATGCATATGCAATTAATCTGAAACACTTCTTATTTTGACAAAAGATAATTTTCCCCAAAAGACAATAGTTTGAAAGGCAAACCATTTTTTCAGAACTATTCAGACTCCTATTGCAAATGAAAAGTTACAAGAATCCTCTATGACGTAATTCTGACACCACTTGAATTAAGGATATATAGATTTCCTAATGAGTAAGTCATTAATTATACACTTAGTGTGTGGAGATATCGAGGGACATAGATTTTATGTTGAATAGTTCAGTGCATCTATCCAATTTGTAGTTATGCCTAATCAATGGTATTACTTGCGGTGGCGGGTGAGCTTATGTTACAAGGAACAAAGAGAGTCCACTGGTGGGACGAGTCCCCAGTACCAAAAGAACCTCCTCAGGTTAGGGTGACCAGAAAGGCCTCTCCCAGAATGCTCTGTTATGGTAATGTACCCCAGTTCTGCTTCCCTGGTTGGCCCCCTTGGCCGCTACCTGACATGCCCTCAGAGTTTCTCTATTGGTTCCCTTACCCTGGAGCCCCCATTGTTCTCCCCGGAATTCTCAGGAGCTTTACACGAGTGAGGATGCATTCAGCCTCTCCTGCAGAACCCCATGCAAAGACCCTCCCTGCTCATTCCCTGTGGGACTGTTTGGCCAGCTATCTGGTGTGTGCGTGGATGTGGGTGTGCAGCTGTGCCGGCTGCACCAAGAGGTTCCCCTGGAGATGCTTTTGGGAAGGTCACGGCCTTTTACCATCCAATAGCACCACAACAATTACTTAAATGAATATAATTTGACATGACTTCAATAACAGAGTGATAAAGAAAGTCAGCTTACCCAACTTTTTGTCTGCAGACAAATAAAGCAGTAACAGCCACCAACATCACAATCAGAAACAAGCCAGCACTCACACCTTCAATAACTCCAAACAGAGGCTCTAGAAACAAAATAGTGTATTTGTATATCTTGAGGAAAGGATCTGAAGAATCAGAGAATCAGTAACTTTCAGGGGATCTGTTATTATCAGCTGAAGAAAATGGCTAAATAAAAGGAAGTGTAAGGCATTAAAACACTTAGCTAAAATCCGGCCTTGATTTTCTGTCCTCATTTTTTCAAAACATTAAAGAAATTTTTTCACTCACAACCACAGTAAAAGAAAGCATAACTCCATTACATGGAAGTGGTTCTCCTGCAGTTAGAAGCTTTCTTGGTGATAGTCCCACTGAGCATTTTTCCTTTTCTCTACTTTCAGCAGATCTGTCAAGCAGTCATCTGAATTTTCTAGTAAGGGTAGATAAACCACAGCTCCAGCTTCATCTCAGAGCAGCCCTCAGGACAGGCACAGCAAGGTTTGTTCCACTCCTTACAAATAGTTCTAGATGCCAGAGTATTCTTAGGCACAATATCTAATCACATGGCACAGTCACTGACAAAAGCCTGAAACCAACCTGCCTCTGTAGTGATCGGTAAAGAGAAGAAGGTGTCTGCAAAGAGTGGTTTAGGAAGTTCCTTTGGGTCTTCACTGAAAAGCTGGGTAAAAGCTCGTATGCTGATCCTAAAAAAACAGTAAAAAACCAGCTCATCAGATGTTCAGAACCAACAGCAGATAAGTAAAAACTCATTTGCCCGCTTTGAGACAACTAAAACCTTTCCACTGACCATGGATAATTCTTAATTACCTGAGTTAATCAGTATTCTACTTAATTAATAATACTGATCCCTGAGCCCAGCTTGTACAGGTGGAGGGCTCTGAGGTACCCTGGCAGGGATAACAGATGGGGCTCTGGCTGCTGGCACACACAGCCTGACCATGTCTGAGGGCAGGACTAGCAGGAGCTGCAGAGGAGAGAGGACTCAGAAATATTTCTCAGTGAGGACACGTTTTCCCTTTGTTTGGCTGGGCACGACTGTGCTAATGGATAAATGTTATCATCCTCTTTGTTCTCCTGGTAATGTGGGTATTTCCCATACTGAAATTTTGGGAAATGTGTCCCAATGAAAGCAAACGTAGTAGGGTAGCACTGTTTTGATGATGAAGATGAAGCTGAGAGGCACAATGGGCACTCCTTGGCATGTGCCTTCTGTCCATGGTGCCTTTTCAGCGAGCAGCTTGCAGATCTCTCAGGAGAGTATTTGCCTGTGGGAGGGGCATGACTGAGACACACTGGAGCTCAGGTTTGGTTTCACAGTAGTGTAACTGCTGAGCTTGGTCTTGGCAGCCACTCACTTACACACCCTAAAGCAAACCTAGACCTAGATCTGGAGTCTGAGGATGATGCCACAGGATAGAGAAACCTTGAGGTTTTTCTAGCTTGTTCTAAAGGAACAAGTGGGCTAGCTCTGCCTGACTGAGTGAGGCATGCTTGCCTTCCTATGTTAAGTACTCTTCTGACTTTGCCAATGGTCTTCAATCTTTCCAAAGAAACGTTTAGCAGCAATAGGAGAGCTTCCTATCAAGCTGAGTTAAATAAATAAACCTATTCACTGCACAGAGTTTTGTACGTAACTAATCATATCTTTCCCATGCTAGTGAATGACTGGTTCTTACCTATGGAACAGGGGCATGGATAAAGCTTTCATAAATTTGCAGTGAAACACAAAAAACATTGCACAACCCACTTACTAATCTACAGAAGCTCAAGTGGATCAGGCACCCAGATGACACCAAGCCTAATAATGTGATAGAGCACAACTACCAATATAAGTCTAACCTATAAGCAGTTCGAGGCTTTAGAGGTCCATCGCAGAATTTCTGGTGATCTGGATCACACTTTCCTCCCAGATTCTCCATTTCTCCTCCAAGCTTAATGTCAAAGCTTTTGTAGTCACTGTCAGGGTTTTCAGCGCAGCTACTGGCAAAATAATTTGTCTGGTAGATGCGTATAGAGCTGTTGTGTTTGTACTCCAGGTAGGAAGGTAATGGGTGCTGCTCATCGGGCTTTGGTCCTTCACTACCTGCATCACGTACAGAGAATATCAGGAGGTTTAGATGCCCCAGCCATTAATGTGATGAGGTTATAGGCTCAAGCACTTGACAGACATATTCTTACCAATTTTCTATTTCTTGGAGGCTACCTCATGAATACAAAGCTACAGTGGTTAGGGTACCTTGTTTCTAGTAACAACTTTTCTATTATTTTTAGGCAGATTTTCTCACAAGTCCTCAGTGCAACTTTTTATGCAATAGGCATTCATAGGTCATATTCAGTGTTTTTTCCTGTGCTGTTGGTGGGAGTTTTTGTGATCCAGATTTCTGGAAACTACTACCAGTTATTTGAAAAAACAAGTGAAAAACCCACACACTGACAAGTCTACTATATATGGAGAAAAACTATGGTAGGAAATTACAGGGATCCCCTGAATGTAAATTCACAATACTAGAAAAATAACTCAGATAGGCAAAGCCATGGCAATGAGCAGTCCCTTTGTCAAAGAGCTTTACAGTCTGCCCAAACATGACAAAACCGACAGCAGAAATATTATCTGGGGTTTTTTTTCCTAAGAGCTGATGGACAGAGAGATTAAGAAACTTCCATAAGGGTCACAAAATATGTCATGGCATGTCAGTAAATGAAGCCGCTTCGAAAAATGAGGTACTAATTGTTGAGACATGCATCTGATTTGTCAGACACATCTCAGCAGTAGGTCAGCTGTAGAAAGGGAGGTTTACATGCATGCCATAAGGACAATGGCTGATCTGTTTTACAGTGCCGCATGCTTCCATTTTCTTCAGTCAGCAAACATCACCTGGCAGACCTTAGGCTTCTCAGCATGGCTTACTGAAAGCCTCCAAGAGCTGCCTTTTCGTGGTCTCACCTTACATTTAAACTACCTGGGGAGATCTGTGTGCAGCAAGGCAGTTTTTTCTGTGTTCACTGCCAATGGCAACCAACATAACTGGAAATTTTCTGAACACACATGACAGTGTAACCTAGAGAACAGAAGCTAAATTCTGCCTCTGTCTGAGCACTGTAGTTGCTACAGACTCTCTGAGAATAGAACTGAGTTCCTAAATCCTTAGGCTAGGGAGGAAGTATAGATCCCAAACCTGTATGACACTCAGCCACTAGATGAGGAGAAACCCCTTTGCTGTGCAGTGATAGGGATGTACTTCCCCATTTAAATTTTATAGGTTATAGAGAGAATAGCATTAAATCATAACACTTACCATCAGCCTCCCTCACAACCACAGTAAAGTACTTCACAGCTCCATTAGTATCACTAAACCAGCTGCAGTTAAAAGTAAAGTTGATGGAGGATTTGGTAATCAGCACGTCTTTTTTGTTCACTCGTATGTCTGGAGGTGGCTGAGGAGGACCTGAGTAATTAAATAAATAGAAAATAAATACAAAATAGAGAGAAAGCATTACCTATGCACTTGCTGTGAGCAAGTGCAACTTGTAATAAATCTTGGTTGCCTGGACCCAAGTCTGTGATTCTATTCTCTTTGCAATCAAGAAAGTGTCTTCACCTCCCACAGCAAAACTGCCAAAAAATGAAACAAGTCAGCAATGAATTCACCATAATCAGAGTGACACCTCCTCAGAAGGAATTCCTGCAGAAACCCATATGGAAATGCATTAAAGTCACGTTAAGTCTATGAAAACAGAAATTGTACCTGCTAAAAATGACACAGGTTTAAGCCAAGAATTTGGAGGACACCTAACACAGCCACTACAGAAGTTACCTATTTTAAGCATCTATATTTCTGCTTTCTTTTCCAAAGGAACAGCCAGAATCAGCCAGACACAGCATTCAACTACAGACTAACATTTTCTGGACTGACTGCAAAATTTCCATAGGAAGTGCTCTTTGTATGATAAAAAACTATACCTTGAACAGTGACACAGCAGAAGTTAACTGGAAAGTGAAGTACACAAAGAAGAAAGTGCAGTGAAAGTGGGGATTTTAAGGATCTACATTGCTGAATCTATTAAAAATCTCTAGTACTGAAACCATATTACACATGAGAAACATATCAAAAATGTAAGCAGGTGGCTAAATTTCAAAAGCTTTTAGAATGCCAAAAGAACCAGAAATTCACACATATATATGCTGTTTAACTAAACCTCTTACATCTACAAAGACCAACTGCAATTTTTTGTGTTCTTTTGAGGTAGGGTCTCCAGTCTTTACCAGGGTCTGGGAGAGCAGCAGTGTTCAGAACAAATAAGTGACAACAAACAAACATGAACATAAACTAAATAAGAATAAATGTGAATCAGCAAACCTTCACATAGGACCCAGTCTCACTTCTTGTGATAGGAATAACTAGGTCTTACATCTGGCTTTGTAGTATCCTTTGTGATAGAGGAAGAAGATTAAAAGCAATTGAGGGGCAAAGGACAAGATTTGTTGGTGACTGAACTGTAGATTAGCTCAATAGCCCCCAGAGCAAACATAATTTTTATGATCCAGCATTTCACACAAACATGGCTTTCAATAAGAAGCTACATAGGCATCCCTGAATATAAGCCTCCTGGCCATCCTTTCATGTTTGAGAAGTTTAGCTCTAGAGAAGTTCAGGCCTCTGCATTGTGCTGGGCCTCTGAATGCTGAGGTAGTGCCAAACCTGGGCCAGCTCTAGGGTCAGTGATGGCAGGCTGTTGACTGCAGTGATGCCTGGCAGTGCAGAGGCACCAGCAGAGGCTACTGCTACTCTCCACTCAGCAGCCTATGGGAAGAGAAACTGAATAAACTGCTACAAAGCACATGCTATGGAAATCTGGATCCTCCCTCAGGTAAAAGTCCTACAGATGATTTGGTCAGGTAGCACCTAGAAGAGTTTACAGAAGCCCAAAGAAAACACAGTACTACAATCCAATGTCCTTACTGATGGATATTTGTGCTGAGGATGGCTACTATCTATGAGGGGAAAAAGCCAGATACAGAAAGCCAAGCAGCGACCATGAAGACAACTGAAGGCATGTTATGATGAGGACAGGATATTTGTTTATGTTTCTCAGGCTATATTTCATGAATGAGCCAAATAATTGTGTCTGGCAATATAATGAGAGGCAATATAGTCAAAATCCTGCCTTGTCTGTCACAACAGGGACCAAAGGACGGGTTCAATCTACTTTGGCCACCACTCCACACATTGGCAATTGATGAGTTCAGAACTTCTTTTACTGTCTAACCAACATGAGCAAATGCTTATTAATGCTCAAGGCCTCTCTTCAGGGCAACTCTGAATCTACTTACGATCGATCATTGTGATGGTGCTGTCTTCAACCACTTCACTCGTCATGTCTGCAGAATGCACCTTGATGGATACCAGGTATCGCTTGTGGGGAACAAGGGTCATGATATTAAGTAGAGATTTGTCTTTTTCTATCCTTTTAGAAAATTCCACTTCACGAGTGTCCATTTTCTTGCACTCGACACTATACCCATCAAAGTCAGAATCGGGAGGAGTCCAGGAGCACGCGATGGCAGTAGAGGTTTGGGGCCGACAGTGAAGGCTTTGGATCTTGTCTGGTTCTAGAGAAATGTTGAGAAGTTGAAGCTCGGTAGGAAAAGGGACAGGTGTCATACACTCTGCTCACACTACAGCTCCTAGATTATGCATCGACCATGAGATCAGAGCAGGAGGCTGGGAGTCAGAATTCCCAGCAAATGTGTACTTCCTGATTATCATGCAAGCCTGTTTAACTCATTTTAGCCATCTGAAAACAGATCTAGTGACATCTACCCCATCAGTTTTCTGAAGCTCCAGTAATTAATTGTGAAAACAAGGAAAGAAACCCTATTTGATGAAGTCTTAACATGAACAGCAACACCACAAAGCAATGGATTTCTAGAAAGCTGTTACAACTTATTTGGAGGCTCCATGTGGTCACCAGTATCAGTCAATACTGATACTGTCATCTCATGACTGATCTGGTTTCCTGGGAAGCATGTGATATGTCCATGTAACTAAAACATACCACAGAAATATGCTTCATCCATGTAACATGGAAGCACCATTTAGATCTTATGACATGTAACAAAGACAGGATTTCACTTTCAGATGGCAGGCATCTACATTTAAGTGATTAAATACAGGTGAAATTTTAATTATTTTGTCAAATTAAAGAGCTATTTAGCTTACTAAACATAGATGTCAATTTAGAGCTGAATCCCACCCCAAATCACATGTGGATTTGCCACGACTAAGTTGTTTTTACACCTTCATGTTACTTTTTCAAATCAGCCTGTTACTGATGCTGCTAGAAACAGCTAGAGATGAAACAGATTCACAGACATGGACAGAAACACAGAGCAGTGAAACACTGATTCCAGTTTCAAACCTAGTACAGCACAGTTTCTTTCATCCTTCCTGTGTTATCATTCAGAAACATTACAATTATTTCAATATATTACCATCAGAGAAGTTTGGATATTCAGCTTTATTTTACCCCTGAAACGGATTGATTTAGGCTCTGCAACCAAACAGCTTGACCCTGGATGTGAAGGTTGTAAATGCCCATTTTCAGTCTTTAAACAGCTGACCTTGCACACAGCAAAGGTTTAGAATCTAGCTAAATTAATCATTGTCATTCATGAGTTTATTAATGGAAATTACTGAATGCATAAAGAACTGGTAATATTTTACAGTTTTGCATCTTCTTCAGTTGAATGTGAGGGTGCAGTGGAAATTTTTACTTACTTGTTCTCACACTTGCAGACTGTGACCGACTGTATGTCTTCCAGCTATCGCCGCTGACGGTCCTGACACTGAACTCATAGAGTCTTCCCGGTCGCAGGCCATAGATGATGCGTACTTTAGATTTGCTGCTGCTGTAGGGGTTGAATACTGTCAGGGGATCCTTTGGAAGCCATTGCAACTCAAAATCATCATAGTCTGTCCAGTCTGGAGGACCCAGCCAAGTGATTGATAAAGACGTGTTTGCAACATCAGTAAACGACACAGCATTAGGAGGGCTGGGTGCTATGCAGAAAGAGGGGGGAAAATAAGAGAAGAAAAAGAGAGTCTTAACAAATTTTTATATAAGACAAATAAGATGAAACATGCATTATTTTCTTCATGCATCACAAAGTAGTTTATATTATCTTGTACATACAAACAGTTACTGCACCTGTGCTGATGATGGTGACTCTCGCAGTGGTAACATATTCCTGAGACTTTGGAAGAAAAACAGTGCTGTTTTCCTTACACATCCCACTGGTTTAATGCACTTAAGGTTATCCTTCATCTTAATACCTTCAATGACTCTCACAACAAATCCTCCTTCAGAATAAGTCTGTTGCATAGTTGTGAACTAATGAATTCAAACAGATGGGACTAAAAAAAACTCCCATACCTGTTCTTCCTTCAGCATTTGCTGTGTTGGTCAGGTCACCACTGTGAGTCACCACAACCAAGGTGTACTTTCTGCCAGGAATGAGTCCCTGGAAATGCCACTCTTCCAGGTCTTTCCTTTGCTCGGTTTCTTTCTGTGTACCATTTGGGTTGTAAAGACTCAGCTCATAGAAGTCAACATCTCCTGCTGCTGGACCCCAAGTGAACCACAGACTGTCTGTCATGTTTCGGTTGGATGCCTTGAGACCAACAACTGGGGCTGGTACTGAAAAAAAGAAGGAATGATTATTACTTTAAGTAGAACATCCTTTGGCTGAGAAGAAGCAAAAAGGCCAAGCAGACCTTACACTTGTTCTGTAATGATAGTCATGTTATAAACTAGACAGCCACCACAGCTGGCTAAAAAGCAGGAAGCATGTCTCAATAGCTTCCTTTCTTATTCTGAACTGCCACGGTTACTAAAAGAGGTTGCAGTGTTTATAAAGGGTAGTTTTGCAAGTGTTAAGCAGCATTTTCCTAGTCAGTGTATAGAAACACCCATTTCTGAGGTAGCTGAAGAAAGTTCACCACTGTGCAGACATGGTCTTACAGACAGGTTATTATATGGTGCCTCAGGAGAATAAAGAAAGGTTTCACAGAATGTCAGAGCTGCTACAGCTGCTTAGAAAACTCTGCTTCCCACATAAGGCTGAACAAACACAGCAATACAGCACGAGATTCCCATGGGAAACAAGTTTTATTTCTCTGGTAGATTGTCTACCCCATTAACCCTACTCGCTTTGCCTTTTTGCCTTTTCCATGCATAGGCCAATATTGCTTTTAGGAGGGGAGACAGCCATTTTCCGGCTTAAGGAGCATACATTGGGATGTTTTTCTTCTGACATGAGCTCCTGGGAGCTGTTGTAGGATTCTTAATTTTTCCTGTTGTAACTACATCATTCAGAATTTACCTTTTTATATATCTAATGCTTTTTACATATTAGAGTCAATTTTGATTAGAGTCAACTTCTAATAGTTGCTCTAATCTAATATGAGCATCACACTCAGACAAGCTCAGTGGTGTCCCCCATGAGCACCACACTGGAGACAGATGGTTTTCTTAGATGTTCTTGCCTGTTCTTCCATAGATGGATGACTCGTTAGTGAGGTCTCCACTGTGAGTAACAATCACCATTCGATACATCCTGCCTTGACGCAGGTTCTGGAAAGAACACTGCTGGAGGTGCTGCTCTCCTGAAATCCTGTCATGAAGGGACTTGTCTGGATTGTATAGGAAGATGTCATATGAATCAAGCTCCCCTTGTGAGGTGGTCCAGCTGAAGGACAGTCGGTCAGTGGTGTTCTCTGTGACTTTCAGATTTGTAACAGCTGCTGGAACTGAAAAGAAGGATAAATGTAAAAGTAAATATCAGAGTCTAGGCACTAACCTGATCATTTAATAAACTCACGGCTGTAACACATTTCAATTAAGCCACAAGTAGCTAAGTAGTGTCAACAGCAACTGTCAGTAACAAGGGGAAAGCATGTATGAGATGCCACTGAGTCTCTCCAATACAATCTCTCTTTTATTTCCCAGAAGGCAATTAGACTGTGCTCACACAAACTGTCCATTAATTTTTACAAGAAGCTTTAAAGACTACAAGCAAGATTTAGCCTTGAGTTTAGAAGTATATATTCTCTTCAAATCCTTAAGACTGTGAATTAAAAACTTGATGACAATAAAGCATTCAGGTATTTCCACAAAAGACAGACTGAGGGAAGCATCCAGCATCTTGGTTTAACATCCTTATTACGAACCGTGGTTATGATAATAAATTTCAGATTCACATACAAAGCATGTATCAGGGAAAAGGATGCATAAATATCCTGAGTCAGTACCTTGCTGGAATCTTTGCAGAATCAAGACACACAGATGGTTCATGTATTTAAAGATATCTAACTGAGGGAAGTATAAATAAACCAAGATGTTCTAATTACCTGTTCGGCCAACAGTTTCTGCACGCTTACTGAAGAGCCCACCACTGACTGTCAGAACTTGTATTTTATACTTCTTGCCAGGTAGTAAATCTTCAAATTTGTGCTGTTTGGCAGTAGCTGGCTCTGATTTGTTATTCAGGAGGATTCCTTGCTCGTTCAAGAGCAGAATGTCATATCTTTCAGCTACACCAGGAGCTTTCTGCCAGGTTACTAACAAGGAATGACTGCTGTAAGCGTGATGGGCTAGTAATTCCTGGACAGAGGCTGGAACTGGAAGCAACAATTAAAGACAGGACATTACTAGGTGAGATACAGACTACTCAGTACACAAATGTGAATAAAGTAACTAACAGAACATAATTTTATGTATTTTCAGGTTCACTTGTGGGAAAAGAAATGTTTGTGCATATGTTTATGCAAACAAATAATTCCTAGACATAAATACAAATAGAAGTTACAGAGCATCAGGGATGTCTGAACTGGGAATGGAGAAGCAACAGATATATATAGACTACCATGAAAAGATGGAGAAGGAGAGTGGAATGAACTGACTGAAACAGTAAAGAAAGGAAAATGAAAAATAAAGTAGTTGTAAATTGGTGGAAAATAGTAGCCCAGAATAGAAAACGTTAGCCAGCAGCTGCTGCACAAAAGTCAAGGCCACAGATAACAAATGCAGGTGGCTAAAGAAAGAGGATAGATTAAAAACAAGCTATTGCATTGCTCTGTATGTTCTGACACCCAGGATACTGGGGCATGGACTGGGCTGGACTAGAATTCCACTGGGCTGGACTAGAATTCCATGCACATTCACCCATGTAAAGCTACTGACACGACACATCTCCCTGGTATTACCAGACCCATGCCTACATCATGACTCATGCTCTTTGAGGTAAAAGCTTTCCATGAGTCTCAATGTCCCCATGCCCTGTGGTACATTCATAACCATAATTAAACAAGGGTCAGTCTCTGGGAATACATAACTCTTTTTGTCTCAAGAAAAACATACTTGTTCTTCCAAAAGCTGCTAAGCTGTTGTGCAAGGTGCCACTGTTGGACTGCACTACCACCCGGTACTGCTCCCCAGCTTCCAACTTGTGAAACATGTGCTCAGAGACGTGTTTGGAGACACTCTGGGAATCAAGCTGATGGTTTTGCTGAAATATAGTCACTGTGTAGGAATCAACATCTCCACCTCCAGGGGTCCAGCTTACTTTCAGGCTGTTTGTCAGGCCATTAGGTGACACGTGAATATTTCTGACCTTGCTTGGAACTGGAAAAAAACAGGCGAAAAAAAGGCAGCTGCTCACAAATTTCCTCTTTGACTCAAGCTTCCTAATTTCTACCTACTTTATGGCCACGGAAAAATGATTCAAAAGAGAAAGATCATTTATAGGTAGAAATAATTTCATTTATGGGTAAACACAAGTAAAGTTGTAAACATTTGTGTGGGATTATGCTATTTTAGAAAAGCATTTCTATGTGTAACCTCTCTCTCGTCCACATGATGCTTTAAAATCATCTCAAAAAATCAAAGCTCTTAAGGTACCCTCAGCTAGTTAGCCATTTTGACATTATTATATCGATCATTTTCTTCAGGTAAGTAAACAGAAGTGTAAAATAGGTGATTTAGCTAGAGACACTAAGCAAACAACTGGCATGCCTGGGGATAACAGAAACCCAAACGCTGACATCTCAATACGATTCCCATGCAACAAATCAGATTCTCTGCCAACAAACAAATATTGGTAAATGTGACATTTGTTTATTAAGCACAGGTCGAGCTGGCTGTAGTACTAGTGTGATTTTCAATGAGATCTGCTGTCTCTGAGCCAGTGTTACAGGAGCTTAAATAAAACCATGGCTCACCCTTGATTTTCAGTGCTTCATTCTAGAAAAGCCTCAACACATTTTAAATACCACATTATTTCTTACTTGTCAGGCCTTCTATGAAAGTAGCACGTTGTGCATCTCCACTGATGGTCAAGACAAGAATTTTGTATAGACGTCCTGGAGTCAGAGCTGTGAACCAATACTCCTCAATGGTGTTCCCAAGGAAAATGGGTGGGAAGATCTTCATATCATTGAAGAGGAGTTGAATCTCATATTTATCAACATCCCCCTCAGCCTTTGACCAAGTTACCTGCAGATCTTCTGTGCTCCTGTTATTAAGAGTCAGTTCCTTCACTGACTCTGGCACTGAAGAGGTGAGAAGAAAGATAGGAAACTTCTCAGTACTTACTAACAGATCACAGCAAAAAGCTAACAGCCATGCTTCTGCGCTACAGATTTTCACTCAGTTCCCTAGGAAAAACAGCAGATTGCAGGTGGTCTGCACCCCATCTAACATTGGAAGGTCCCATTTCAGAACAGAGAGCCACAATCTATCATCATAAAAGTAATAACTAATAATGCAGCATGCAGGGAGTTGACCTAGCCAACAAAAACTGAGTAAGGTCTGCATGTACAACAAATACAGTGCAAAGATTCCTGAGCTAGTGCCAAGCCAAGGCAGTTCATCTGTGTGATGCAGCACCACAATGCACCTTCCGACTTATACCAGACACAGGTGAGCTGGTTTTGCCCAGTGCTACATCTGTGTTAATAAACTGAGTTTCTCAGCATGGCTCCTTAACTCACATACAGTGCTATGTGAAGACAGGCAGATTGCATCCTGATCCCTGCTGGGTCCCAACGAGCCATCTTACCACTCTTGCCCCATGCTCTCCAATTCCACTTCTTGGGGTGCTTTGAATAGAGTGAGGTCTAGTCTATCTTCTTCCTTATATATTTCCATGACCAGAAAAAGCTGTTTTGTACGTTCTGGCATAATTTATTTATAATGTGGAAAATTTATAATGTGGCTTATGTGGAAAACTGTACAACTTTTTTTTTTTGGCTTTCAGTGTTCCAAGATTTGCTTTCCAATTTAACAGCACACGTCTCTTTTTTCAATTTTTGTTTGTAACTTAAACACTGGTCATAAACTAAATACTGCTTTCTGTATTTGGAATAATACACAATCAAAGAGTTATAGTCAACATTCTATGTTAAAATCATATGAGATTTTTGTTCCTGGGTATGGTAAATAAAAAAAAATAACCCTGGAGTGTCTCAGAATGTTTCCAGGGTGCTTACTTACTTGTTCTGCCATAGACCCTTTCACTAGTTTCGTATTTCCCACTCCTTGTGCTGACCGTGACACTGTACTGCCTCCCTGGGACCAGATTAGTGAACACACATTCATTTTCATCCTTTGGGACGCTTTTTGTTTGGATGAAATCATTGTTGTTCCTGATGATCACTTCATAATTATCAAAATATCCAGATGCATGTAACCAGGATACCTTCAAGTAGTCACTCCTGGCTGAATTGCTGACAGTAAGGCCCTGAACACTTGAAGGGACTGAAAGAAAAAACACAGATAAATATACAGAAGGCAATAATTTCCTGCAGTAACAGGAGCTGTGATAGAGAACTATATTTGTGGTAGTTACCAGAGTTTTGTGAGGAAGTTGCAAAAAGACAACAATGTGGATTTAAGCAATTATTAAATAGTAACTGCAGTTTCCAGGCTGCTTTACATCTTACAACAGTAAAATGGTTTGCCTTCCCAATTTTTGGTCTTATGGAACTTGCTCCATTTTTGTTAGAGTTCCACAGCAAACACTGATCCAGAATTTGGTTCTTGTCCTTTCATGGCGGTTCCTTAGATTTTCACTTAGATCATGAGAAGACTAAAATTGCACTAACTTGATACTCTTTGTTATTTTAACACTCCTTACAACCTTTCTTTTATTCTACTGGTTTACCACGTGTAAAGTCTCAGTTTTTTCAGTTTTTGAGAGAGTTTTAAAAGGTACTCCATCATTATTTCCATCCTTTTCTGAGATTTCTCTATTCCTGTTATAATATTCTTGAAAATTGCATGACCAAAACCATAGACATGTGTCTATGTCTTACCAAACCCAACTGACATGGGTGTTACTCATTATTATGACACCTCACCAACATTTTACTAATTATCCTATCCTATTCTGTTCTTTCAATGCCTGCGTAACTTTCTGAGGAGATGCTCTGCAGGACATACATGAAGGGCCAAGTAGAGGCATTAAGGGCAAGACAACACATTTGAGCCAAAACTGATACATTGTTCCTGCTCACTCATCAGGACTGACATGACTTTTATTCATGCTAAAGTATTTTTGCATGACATAAAGCAGCAACAGGGGCATAAGAATAAAACTAAGTCTATAAAGCTGCAATTTTATGGTTTGTCTCTCCAACCCCTACTCATCTATCCCAGTTTGGTCAGATATTGATAAATCATTGGTAATGGCTATACAAAATGGTTACAGTGACTGTACTTGCTCAGAGCCTCTCTTTACCTGTTCGTTCCTGGCTGAAGGAATAGTTTTCATATTTTCCACTCTTTGTGGTTATCATCACATTGTAAAGTGTTCCAGGAGTAAGGCTGCTGAAGGAGCATTCACTGAATGATTTGGAAATGGTGAGAGTCTGAACAATCTTGTCATCATGAGAGAGTGTTACCAAATAACTGTCTACATCTCCAGAAGCTGGCAGCCAAGAAACACTGAGGTAGTCACTGCGACCTGAGTTATTTACTGTTACTCCAGTCACACTGGAAGGAACTGTGCAACAAAGAGGAAGAAACAAAAAAGACTTTAACTAGGCAATTCTTACTGTTGTGAGAATCCCTGAAATGCACAATTAAG
This sequence comes from Rhipidura dahli, assembly GCA_013399225.1. Lineage (NCBI taxonomy): Eukaryota > Metazoa > Chordata > Aves > Passeriformes > Rhipiduridae > Rhipidura > Rhipidura dahli. The sequence goes on from VXAC01001162.1 coordinate 1,706,983, forward strand.
CAGTCTGGGGCCCTGAGAAGCCCTGCACTGACTCCCTCTCAACAACATTCATCTGCTTTCTTAAATACAGTGAAGGAAATTGTCTTTTGTGGCCCGATCCCAGCACCTCTAAAATCACAGAAGTTGAGTTATCCTCTCAAATTGCTATTCCTCAGTAACAGCAATAACTGGTGAGGCTGCTGAGATGCTGAGGCCCACAGCTGCATGTTTCATTTCCAGTGGGCTCTCTGACGCCTAGTGGACAAAACACGAATGCCACTTGTTTTTCATGCCAGCAAGGCGAGCTCAGAGGCTTCGCATTGCCAGAACTATCATCACTCAGGTACAAAACTCTCAGAGTTGTAACAGGGACACAGCTTAAACATAATGAACTTCCACATTTTTGCTGAACTCTGCTGCACTGAACTGACTTATCTCAGGAGAGGGGCTGGCCAACAGCTGTCAGAGTCAAACCCCCCCAGATTTTACAAAATAAACTTATCTACTTTAAGCCTTTTAGTATTATTCTTCTCCATTTTTTTCAGGTTTTTTTTTTGTCTTTTCACCTGAAAATAGTTGTTTTCAAGGAGAACATTGCAGAAAACTGCAGAATGACTGGCCTTTGCCAAATTCACATAAAGGGTGAAACTGCAGTGTTGCCAAATTTTTCCTCTAAATATCCAAAGAAGTGGTATTACATTTCATGACTCTTTAAACTTAAAGAATTTGATGCAACAGTAAATCTTGTTCTATGAAATATAGAACTACCTCATATTAAGTAATTAGCCTTGATGGACAGCCTTTGTTGCTGGATTAAAGAAAAAGAATGGGCTGTGAGAAACTGAGACACGAATGCATCCCACCACCTTTAGGCAGGTTCTTGGCACACATAAGTAAGGAGCAATCATCCTACACCACCACATAGTCAATGGAACAAGAAAGTCCCTTCCAAGGAGTGATTTGTCCAGCACAGTTGTTCATTACTCTTAGGGTATACTTTCATCTTTGCTACAGAGTGATCCTGCTGTACAGAGTTCCCACTGTAGTTAGAGCAGTTAGCTCTCTAAAGCTTTATTTACAAAAATCTGGACAGACAGTGTGCACATATAGAACTATACGGATGAAACTCCTGTTTTTCTGAATTCTCAGTGCAGTGGCTTAATCACAAGACCATTCTCTTAGATAAATTCAGCTTTCAAGAACTAACAAAAAGCATGCTGGAGTGTTTTCCCTTTTACCTGTTCTTTCCTCTGCAATTGTTTGCCTTGAAGATATCCCTCCACTGACAGTGGTGACAACAACTGAATAAAGTCCTCCAGGTTTCAGAGGATAGAAGTGGTATCTGTTGGTTTCACTGGGAACAGTTTCATTTTTAATGACAACATTCTCATGAATCAGTAGCACTTGGTATGAGTCTACATCTCCCAGAGCTCTTGTCCAGTTGGTGAACAAGCTGTTGGTTGATCCCTGACTTGCCACAGTCAGACCAGTCACTTGGGCTGGCACTGAAAAGAAAATTGTCATAATGTTACTGAGGAGAAACAAAACAAAACAGAATCCCCCAAAGAACACAAGTTTAGTCACACTGAGGAAGTGCATCAAAAGAACATTCCAATTTGCAGCCAGACTCAACACAACTAAAAATACTTTAGCTGTGGACTGCTTCCTGTCTGTTGGGATGTGGTCTATGGGAAACTAACTACGGCACAGAAAGGTCTTTCAGCCTTTAGCACAGCTTTTCTCAGTCAGATGAAAATGATTCAAGATCAGGGAACTGGGAGAGATGGCATTTTATAAATACCATTAAATAAAAGCCATCAATTTAGGAAATCACTCAGGGTTTTTTGATGACTACTTCAAATATAGTCTGCGTCTTTCATCTTCTTTTTCCTCTCTCATTCCCAATCTTTCATTTCTAATAAATGGCAAACTTGTTTGAAGGAATAATACCTCAGGCACAGTCATCTATACTTCAGACCCTTTAATTCTGGGGATAACTGAGATGGATGGTTATGGTTTAACTTTTTACATCAGAAGATGTGCAGGACACTAACTTTTATAGCATCAAAAGATGAATTGTTAAACAAACATAACATTTACCTAAGCATAAGCTCATGAACTTAGCCAGACCAAAAAGGATAAAGAAATAACAAAGGAATGTATTATGTAGCACAATTTTACCCCAAATCCTTTTTCTTTATTTAATTTGACAATATTTGGTCATAGCAAGGAAATACAATTATTTCTAAGGATTTCTGTTTACATAACCAAGCGCAAATGAAATAAAGAAGACTCTAATGTGATTGCACTCTTTTGCTCTTGTTTTATATCAACCTTTTTGCACACATAGGACTGGTTTAGTAATCATTAACAAAAGCTAGAAAATTAGGCACATAGTTGAAGAAAATGTGAAGTTGACAAAAAACTGAATCAAAAATCCTTCCTGTTTCATAATGTTCTCATAACATAGTTAGCTCCAACAAGACACTAAAGTGCCACATTTCTGTGCTAAATGCTCTTTTAGTGATACTGCAGATTTCACTGGAAGCTGACCAATCTGGGATGCAAGTAAGACCTATTTCTGTCATATTTACAGCAATATTTTTCAAGCCTAGTAAGCTGTCCTGCTGCAAGGAAGATTCAGAAGTTTGGAAGGCTTACTAAAACCTATGTTCAAGTTAATTGATGTTTGTTCTTTATAACTCACTTTGCATGTAATGTTGACACACTATCAGTGCCTGATGTGTTTTCAAGCATTGACTTATAGTAGTGAGGTGGGACACCTTTATGCCCCAATAGGTCCCCTAAAGGGGAGTAAGTCAGATGGAAGCGAAATTCCAGCTATCTAATAACATAGCAGAGAAATGAAAATGTAAGCTAAACTTCTCAGGCCTTGGAAGGAGTTATAAAATTTAAGTAAGGACCACCATCAACCCTAGGCATTCTTAGATTCAGACACAAGCAGCTTGTTTTTCCCTGTGCTGTGGAAGGCCAGAGCTACCTTTTAAAACCTTGCTTGCACTGGAGAATGCTTAAGACAATGCTTAAGCAGAGTAAAGCAACCCATATGGTTTAAAACTTGCACATGTGCACAAAATTAGCACCCTGCAGGGGGTGAGAATGGGACCTTCCTTGTGACAAGCCGTCATCCTCAGTAACAAACACATATTCTGGAATAAGAAGAGCAAAAAGATTCAAAATACATCTTCAAGGTCACATATGTTTTGTGTCTGTCAACCTTGGAATGTTCCCCCTAATTTTCCTGTGTGATGTTTCTCTTTTTCCCAGATGATGAATGATTTGTATTAAGTAAGTGACTCTTCTGAAAATACACAGTGAAAATTGTTCTTTGTGTATGGAATCTCATGCTAATGTAGACTGATCAGAAGTGACATAACATTTCAGGAAACTGCTTTACCAGGAATTACACATCTATTTCCCCAAAATCTTAAATAAATACAGCAAGATAACTGACAATCAGAAATGAGAGACTCAGAAATGTAACTTTTTTACTGAGGAAACAAACATAAGAACAAGACTTTTGAGATTTATACACTGAGTTAACTGAGTTCACTAAAAAGCAAAAAAACCTGTTAATGGTTAACAGAAGTAAAAATTAAAACAGTTTGACAAGATGATACCTGTTCTTCCTTCCACTGAAGTCCAGTTGCTTAAAGTCCCACTAATGGTAGTGATGGTAGCTGTGTATTTCCTTCCAGGTACCAAGTCAGTGAAAGTGAATTCCTTAGCTTCTTTTGCAAGTCCTTTTTTTACAATAGTAAGATCACTGTCTCCCAGGGAAACCACATAGCTGTCCCATTCTGCAACAGGGGTCATCCACATGACACTAAGGGAAGATTCATTAGCATGCTTCACACGGAGCTGGAGAACAGGCTCTGGAGCTGGATAAGTACACAAATATCACAGTGAGAACAGGACTGCATAGTCATATGCATATGCATAGACAGTGACAGTGACACACATGCCCTATCTCAAGCTGCTGTAAGAAATCTGTTTCTGTTCATTTCTGTTTCTGAGGACAGAAATGTGACAGTAACAGAGTATCTGCAATCAAGAGGAGAGTCTCTACCTTTCTCTAGGAAGCGATTCTTATAAATCTGGTGTTTGTGCCCCTCTTCCAGTGAAGGACTGTTAGCAGCAGACTTCAGCAACGCACTATGGCTGTAATGCTTAGGTTTAACCTACGTCAGGATATACATTTCAGTGCAAATGGAAATGCAGGGAGGTCAGCAAACTTCCTTTTTGAACTCCGGGTGCTGTACAGTGATGTAAGACATTTGTACCAGAAGTCAGATCTGTATCTATTTAGTTCTAACAAATAAGGATGCAAATTATAGGGTCAGAGTGATTGATTTTGCACTGGTTTATACCTCCGTCAGATTGGGAGACACTTGAAACTTACAGTGGCACAAAAGAAAGAATTCAATCAGTGAATTTCTGTGTGTGTTCATGGGTGTGTGTACTTGCATACACCACAGGCATCTCATGCCTAACGTAGTCCTGATCTGATTTTGTCCCTGTCACATTGAAATACAACTCAGTTTCCAAGACTATGGGTTAATCTAAGAGAAAACTGAGTCACAATGGGGCCTAATACCTATGCTTCATAACAGACACAGTTATGCACCTCACTCTGGGTAAAACACAGTCATGGTACACCCACTGCTGGATATTATTTAATGGACCTTATTCTAATCATAGAATCATAGAATCACTTAGATTGGAAAAGACCTGTAAAATCATTGGGTCCAACTATTAATCACTTAGCGGAGTCAATTAAAAGTAACATCATAAACTGAAATTACTTGCAACATATGTCAAAGTAAGTAATATGAGAATGTATCTTGCTCTGTTTAAGTTTGCCAGAAGTCAGAGAAAGCTCCAGTTTTGTAGCTTCTACCGGTCTTGCTGTTGTGCAAAATGAACCAAATTAAGTCTTCAGGGAATGACAGGTAAGGGTATAGTAAAAAAGGTAGGACCCAGGAAGGGTGAGGATAAAGTAGGATGGCTCTGTCCTATCTCACATTCTTCAGTGAGATAAGGGTTAGACTTGAGCCTTACCTGTTATTCCTACTCCAAGTCTTCCATTCCTCTGAATTGTACTTATTCTGTATTCACTGAGCAGAAATTCTAGTAACTATATAGGAATAACATTTTAAATTTGAAGCAAATCAGATGTGGCTTTGATTAACACACTGCAAAAGAATTCCACTCCAGTCCCAGCAGTGTATACGGATTTCCTTTGGAAACACAGACTTGAACAGACTAACCCATTTTCTTTATGGAATGCAAGAACAAGAACTGGGATGTTACAGAACAGCCATACTAACATACACTTTAGGCAGCTTTGGTTAACACAGTTAATATTCTTTACACAGACTGGCAAGGAAACATAATGATGAACAATACAGGAAGGCCTATATTGCTTTCTTTAAGACCTTTATGGGGTGCCCTACAATCAGCTACAAAACATACCAGTGAAACGAACATGTAATGTAACACCTCAGACATGACAGAATCATGATATAGCTCCCAAAACTTTCACTAACAAAATATTTACTACAAAAGTAATCCTGAAAATTTTCACAGAACTGCTAGAATTACTTCTGTGGTTTACAAGGCAGCTCCTTTTTACTGTATTAACAGCAAAATTCATTTGTGGATTCTCAAGTACTCTTTCACTGTTCACAGAGCCCAGCTGAACACTTTGCACTCTCACAGTGCCTGGATGAGCATGCTGACCTGTTCTCCCCATGCAACTTGTCTTGCTCTGCAAATCGCCACTCTCCACAATGACTTCCACGCCGTACTCCCTCCCTGGGATGAGGCCCACGTTGCGGATGAGGTACTCGGTGGTGTCCTTCTCGAGGGTGGTGTTGAGCACCAGGGCTGAGCGGTTCCACAGCAGCAGGTGGTACCTCTCCCAGTCTCCTGCGGGGGGCACCCAGGTCACTTGCAGAGACCGTGGCCAGCTACCAGCACCCGCCTGCAGCTCCAAAACTTTCTGTGGAACTGGAGAAACAGAAAGCGAAAAAGCAGCTCTGAAGCAGGGTATTTCTGGTGAGATGTAACTGTACTGGCAAAACCTGTCTCACAGCATAACTACTGTACAAGTGCTTGGGCCAGCTAGAGCAATGTGAGTTATCTTGTTGCAAAGGTTGGCTTTCATTTTAAAGACACGTTTTACTCTTCCCCACATGAACCACTTTTTTTCCTGCTAGTTTCTGACATCAGAAATGGGGAATCCCTCTTAGGGCAGGCAAAATTTCCTGTAAACTTCTCGGATGCATTCTGCAGTTTTCAGTCAGTTTCCCTGTTGTTTCCTGCACTTAAGTTCACTTAGAAACTGCCAATCAATTTTTCACTGCTAAGGTTGAAACTTCAATCTCTATCAGCCAAATACTGGTATCAGCAGCAGAAATGCAAAGTCTAATGACTTTTCCCACAAAGACTGCTTCTTCCACCTTGTATGCCCTAATTCCTTCCAGCTCTTAATCTTATTTTGCCTGGAATCCAAATCATTTTGTCTCTTACAGTGATGTGCTACAAGGCCAGCATAGGCAAAAAAAACATCAGTTACAATGTTCTTACCGAAGCAGAAGACTTACATGTCCTGCCAGTTGCCATCCGATCAGTGAACAGTTCTCCACTGATTGTGCGGGCAGTAACCTGATAAAGACGTCCTGGAGTCAGCTTGTCAAACTGAGTCTCCATGACTGGTGGCTGCACAGTTTTGACTTCTTTAACTGATCCAAGATGAGACAAAGTGATATTATAGAAATTGAGGTTTCCCGAAGGTCTTTTCCACTTAACTTTTAAAGCATCAAAGCTGCCATCATTAGTCACCATCAAATCTAAGACTTCAGCTGGAGCTAAAAAAAGAAAATAAGAAAGAGAATAAAATATATCTACCACAAAACATGTAAGATCTGCTGCCTCCCTAACTCCCACAGTTAAGTTTTGATTTTGAATAGTTATATGACATGGAAATTGAATGATTTTGCCTGAACAGTGAAAGGGCAAAGTCTGGTTGCAGTGAAACAATCCTGCCCTGTGTACGACATTGCACTTCTGAGAATGATGTCTTATGATGCCCACTCTTTGTTCATGGAACAGAAAATCTTTTAACCATGTCTGCAATCACACTCAACATTTTGACCATAAACCAGATCATGCACATGCTCCTAAGGACAAGAGATGCCTGCATACATTTTGGTAAACATTACAGCATTATCGCAGCTATGCCTGATTTACAACAGTGTAGTAGGGATTTGAATAAGACTCCTTTATCCAAATGGTCCACCAAAAAGAAGCACAGCCACCTCCAATATCTTAATTACTCAGGCCTGGGGCATAGTAGATACTGAAATGGAGGACCATGTTGCAATTGAATGCTTTTACACTCTAAGAGTATCTGTGAGATTTAAAATCTTTGCACCCCACAACAGAAAGAAATAAAAAATTCTTAAGAAATAAAATGAAATTATTATAATGCTCAGAACAGTCCAGGTGACAATAACACTCATCTGTGCATCCCAAACATGACAATATTTTCATTTAATATTAAATTATGTTTACAAGATAAGATTTCTGTAGAAGAAATTGCATCTTACTCTTCCCAGAAATTAAAGACAGTGAAGGCATGACCCTTTTTTGTCTATGTAAATGTTTTAACCATTGGACTCTAGCACAATGTCATCTTATCTCTGTGACCACAGAACTCCATCCTGGCAAATGTTCCTGAAAAAAAATTAATTTCTAAAACTCTAGGTCTGTCAATCAATATTTTTTTTTGTGAAAAGGAAAAAATCCCAGCAATCCACAGAAACCTGTATCAAAGCAACCAGCCAGGCAAACAAAAACCCCAAAAAAACCAACATTTAATTTTAAAGTTCTTAACCTGCTTTACATTTTGTTCCCGCTTCCCTTTCAGGCTTTTTCCACTTTCCTTTTAGCCTATAACTTTGTTGCAATGGTAACTTAGGGAATTAAATAAGCTTATGGTGTCTCTAACTTGGAACACAAATCACTTATTATTCTGAAATATGTCCTATAATACTATTAGATCATGGCCATAGCTTCTTGTTTTGTTGTGATGAGTTTTGAAATCATACCTGTCCTGACTGTTTGAAAACTGCTGCTCTCCAATCCTGAAGCCTGAGTTATAATAGAGAGGTTATACAAGTGGCCTGGTGTAAGTCCTGAAAAAGTGTAGGAGGTCAGAGAACCTTCCTGCTGAATCTCATGAAGTGGTACATGATTATCCAGTAACAGCAGCCTGTAACGATCCACATGTCCAGAGCCAGGAGACCATGAAACGTAGATAGAGTCTGTCTTGATGCTGACCTGAATATTTTTCACAGGAGATGGCACTGTTGATATAAAAAGAACACATGCTTAAGGCCTAATGGTTATCTTCATGATTTCAGCAATTCTGAATAGATTTACTCTTGGAATATGTTGGGTTTCTTTAGGGTTACTGAAAACCCAACGCCTAATAGACAATAACAATGAGACTCCATTCTTAGCAAACAATTCTTTATGTCAGTCAGAGATTCATATTTCATTTCTACTTATAATCAATAGATACTTACATAAATATATATATATATATTGCCATGTAGAGGAATTATATCCGTTTGCTAATTTCAAAATGCACACCTGAAATGCAATGTAAGTGAGTTTACTTAGATGAACTACAGGAAAAGAACTCCTACCAGTAGATCCACTTATGTGAAGTTCAGGGGTAGTCTTATTTCCAGCAACTGCACTGAGGACAATGCTGTATTTATTCCCAGGAATGAGACTGGAAAATGTATTTTCTGGTTTTGAAATCCTTCCTGGTACAGAGACTTCTTGTATCTTTTTCTTATCATGATCAAATAATACTAGGTTATACATGTCCACCTTTCCTGATGAAGGATCCCATTGAACCTGCAAGCTTGTCAGTGTAGTTTTCTCCTTATTAATTTCCAAATGAGATGGTGGCAAGGGATCTGCAGTTAGGAAAAAAAACCAAACCAGAAAAGATAAACCATTTCTTGATTTGGGATTGCCTGAAATTTTACACACAATATTATTCTGAAACTCTCCCTTTTATCATCATCATGCTGCCAATACTTTCAAGAAGTTTTTTCTTCTTATTTATGAACATTGTGCACTGAAGACAGTCTACAAGAGTCCTGCATAATTCAGAAATATTACTTTAATGTATTTGTACACACTCACTCCCACAGACATACACATAGAAAAACTCTTCCACTGCGGATGTATATTGCAATCTTGAAAATCTGCTGATAGTAAAACTGTAACAACTTCAATAAGAAACAGAAAATATGTAAATCCAGCAAGTTTTACTAAGTGTAATGTTGCTTTATAGATAGCAGCAACAGCTTTCATTTCCTAGCACTCACCCTAAACACCTTATTACTAATGGGCATGAGCATTTACACAATTTTAAGGGAGAAAATATTTTGTTTTTAGGATTAGCTTCAATGACTTGAAACAGATACTGACAGAATATGCTTCTGCTCTCTAGCTGTACTGTTCATATAAATTTAAAAACCCCCAAACAGTACATTGGATAAACCTTCAGGAACTAGTATTGGAATTACTTCTCTGAAACTTTCAACATTCATTATGTTGTTTATTAAGAAACTCTCCAGTAAAATCACCTGTGAAATAAGATACACTCTAAAGGGAAGGCAAACTGACTAAACCAAAAGAATCTGGTTGCTTTTATTCTCCAGGTATATTTCATCACTCACAAGATTTCATGCAAACCACAGAAAATGTATTACATGTTGATGTACTAAGGTATTGACATTTATGTCTTCCAAAAATGTTAAGCAAATGCTTATTAAAAAGGTACCATGAAACAACCCAATGCAGCAAAATCAAGCCTTCACAAGTTGGGACGTTAAAGTTTCCCAAAACTTTAGGAATAAATTTGCCTACCACATGAGTACACCCTGTGCTACTCTTTTCTAGCATCAGACTAGGAGTGTAAGGTGCATCCAGGCTGAGAACTGTGGTCTCTCTATGAAAAGCACCTCAAACACAGAAGAAAAAGACTATTTTTCCAATGCAGTCATTGCTGCTTGGTTCCCTGAACAAAGGAGATGAAAAAGTGTCAGATCACATAACTAAAAAATGCACTGCTGAAAGGATGAAGCTGAACCTACCCCTCCCCTACAAATACATAGGTAGAAGGGCCTAGGAGCCTTTAAGCTGCTTTTTCTTCAAAGGCTGGGTGGTGTAGAAGGTTTAATAACTTCCTACAAAGCTCTGCTGAGAACTGAGTAGTGCCAAGTTTTGGTGGTATACTTTGTCAATCAACTATATTAGGGATGCAAGGAAGCATCTCCTTCCTTGGAAACATTAAAAAACTGACTGGGCATGGTCCTGAGCAACCAGATCCAGGTGGCCCTGCTTGAGCAGGGGGTTTGGACCAGATGACTTGCAGAGGTCCCCTCCAACCTCAACCTTTCTGCTGAAAAATACTGTGTCCCTTTGAACCCACGTCTCTGCTTAAATTCAAATTCTTGCTTTGGACCACAGAGATGTTAGTGCTCTTCAGAAAAAGAGACGAAAATTAAACAAATTGATTGACAAAATTGATCAATAAAATTAACTATATTTTCTTGATTGCTTTCTTAAAGGCCAAACTAAGTCTGCTTAAATCTGAAAAAGAAAAAAAAATTAAAAATCAACTCAAAGACCAAGCACATAAAACTACAGGCCAAATAGTTAAAACTTTACCCAGTTACAGCAATTGAAAGAGGAGGTTTTAATGAAAAGAGTCAGGAAATCTTAACAATGGGCTTGACTACCAGCTCCACCTATAATATATACTAAGCTGCTAAAGACTATTATGTTGGCAAAAGTGAATAGTGGGGGTATAATCTTGTTCCTTGAAGGCAATTGTTCTAATCGGAAAGGTCAGACTTTGGAAGTCAAAAATAAATTCCAGCACTATATATGGTCAGATGCACAGCCAGCTTAAAAAGTTTTAATTTGACTGACATTGCGAGAAAAGTCATGATAACTGTCAAGAAGTTTAACCCTCTTTCTGACTAAGTTAGGATAATGTTGACTCTTCTTTAATCCTGCAAAAGTAAACACCATTGTCATCTGCACTATTTGCCAAATTTGACAAAAGAAGGTATCTGCATTTTTAGAAGCATTTTTACTGTCCTTGGTAATCTGTCTTCTAGAGTGCACAAGCAAAGAAGAAAGTTGCGTGCCTAGAAGGTGAAGTTCAGAAATTCAGACTTTATCTAATCTATCTGGTCCAGAAAACAAAACACTCAGTGCTTTGTACATCCGCTAGAACAAAGGAACAATGAGACTGGGAAGTGCCTGGGCTGAAAGAGCCCTGGATGGAAACAAACACTTAAAAAACCATTTACATTGTTATACAAGTCTCTGTTGGCAATGATACAACACTGATAGATCACAGAAATAAAATATTTTCATCAAGGTATTTTTATACCAATTGACACTATATGAATTAATGTCCCCTGGTCTACAAAGGCATCTTCCAGAAGACTTAATGGTCTTTGAATTATATTGCAACTCCATTTTCACTTTTTGGGAAGAGGATATGCTTTGTGTGCACAGCTGCTGCAGATCCAATTTACAGATATGGCTATGTCAAACTCCAATGACATGACTCCCAGATACAGCCTGTAAGCACAGAAGCACACCTGCCTTACGCAGGAGAAAAAAAAGTAACTGGGAGATTTGAGCCCAGGACTTAGTAAGGAGGAATTCCTGCCAGTCTCAGTCATCTTCCTACAATATTATCCATTTTTTTCCTAGTTTTCCCTCTTCATAAAACAGTAACCTACTTAACAAGGACTTTTCTGATGATTAAGTAAAGAGGGTTGACTTAATTGTCTTTATTAAGTACAAACATCCATTTCTTTGGGATGATACACAATTAGAAAATCTTTAAATCGTGGTTATTTATTTTCTTCTTGGACTCTGCCTTTGAAATGATGATCATAACCATTACATGATTACAGATGATAAGATTATACAGTCTATGGTTAAAACCATGTCACATGCTGTTCCTACAGATGGCTAATAAATCAAATTTGTCCCAAATAATTTGAAATTTACAGGAGTGAACACACAGCCAAGGCATGCTTCTGGCATTTAGAGAGTTACATATCACAATGAAAAAACACTCTAACAGTCTGTGTCATCGAAGATAAAATTCTATCTTGTTTTCATTCAAATATTTAATGGATTTTCTAACAAAAATTTATTTACCTGTTAGTTATCTCGGTACAGGAGGCTTGGACTAAGCAGTAACGTAATATAACACTGCGATATTTTTGTAGAAAACAATTTTGAAAGTGGCATTTTTAAGTCTATTTTAGAAGACAAAGTTGAAAGTGGGGGAATTGCCAAATCATTTTTCATGGCTCTCTAGACCAGCATTTCAATTCTGAACTTCAATTCAGGATTGAAATTTATAAACTTAACTGTAATTTAAATACTAGACCTAGTATAGTTATATAGACCTAGTATAGTTTTTAACTAGACCTAGTCATTCACTGAAATACAGTTATACTGGTACACAGACATTTGGAGATTTGAGAACCTAAAATGTATTTTACCTGAAATCAGGAAAGACAAAACCCTACCATCTTCTGCCATATTTATGAATTCTCAATCACAGAAATAGTTTTACTGAGAACAACAAAGAATATGACATGAAAGGACTGGCTGGTGTGTATCCCAGCTTTACAATGTCAGCAGCATGCTGACTAGTTGTATGGTTTTACGTGCTGTTTCATGCACATATATATACACTAAAAAAACCCCAGTTTTTTGTAAATATTATTATGAAGCAAATAGGCAGACCTGTGCCTACTAACATCTCTAATCTCGATTTTGCAGTGGAAAATTTAGAGCTGATAAATGGTATTATCAGTTTTTTCATTCTTTCCTATTCTACCAAAATAGCACAAATGTCCCCACTGTGTGTGTTTGCATGTCTATATATACATGGCTTATAAAGTGCATATGCAACTGTATTTTCCAGCACTTTGGATGACCTGTTTTAGATCTGCTCTACAGGATTAAATACCTGCTGTTTTAAATTGACAACCCCCAGATCAAAATTTCTTGAGTAAGGAGAGTCACTTTAGAGGACTAGTGTGGATTCTTGTACCACTATTTCACATGTTATTAGACTTTAGATCTCTGTACCCACAAGTGAAATAGAAGCTGCTTCTCTACGCAAAAATTCACAAGGGTGAATCTGGTGTTACTTGAGAGTTTATGGAATGCTGGCGAGCTGCACAATTATTCTATCAGAATATCAAACTTGAAAACAACATAGACTATGATTTTAATGTGGCATTATATACTCAAAAGGCCAGTTTGTTCTTCTCCAAGCTTTTGCATTACCACTGCAATTATGGCATGCATTATTCATTGCTTTCACTATGAATCCCTAGTCAGAAAAGATTACACTCAAAATTTAACCAAGTATTTTGGATTTCATGTGCTTAGCTACTCAAGTACTTTGTGTAAGAAACTTCATGAAAACTAAACTCAGAACTGGCACATGAAATTTATAACAGGATTGAATATGAGCAAAAAGCTAGTTTCTGAACTAGGTATAGCAATCGCACTTTCTTGTGTGTATTTTTGTATCAAGATGATACAAATGTTCAAACCTCATTTTGCAAAAGTAAAACACATGAGATGGGATTCCTTTCACTTCAGCCAACTACACTTCAGCTTTCTAGTCTAACCTCTTTCGATAGCCAGTGGAGAAAGCTGAGCACTTTCAACAGACAGCTTAGCCCATCTTCCTTAGAAAAAGAGATCAGGAAGGGAGCCTCACTGAGTACCAAGGTCAGAAATTGTGGTTTCAGATGGCCCATGATAGCTCAGTTCCACTACCATTGAAATGGGTGGAAATTTTGTTTACAATATGGCTGAAAAGACTGCTTATACCTGCATACTCACAGGACAATTTCCAGCACCGGATGCCTACGGACACTCCGGCTCAGTGGAGAGTAGACTAACACTACTGTCATCAAGTTACAAAGGAACAGGTGAAAGATCTTCCATGAAACTTGTTTAAAAATGCTGCCCCCGGTGGAAACATGAGAGGAATAATCCTCCCTCACCCTGCATTGAAAAGCTTAGTATGGACAATACAACATGGGTTGCTTACAAGCATAATAAATCCTATACATTCTTTAGAAAGAAAAACAACAAATTTCGGAGCTAATTGTGTATTTTGAACACTATCAAGCAATTCAGCTCAGGGAAAGCAAGGAACCACAGAGCAATCTGATTAGCTCTCTGCAGGAAATATTCATAGTTCCTCTATTCTTATTTCATGCTTTTGACTGATCTCTGCTATCTAAAATCCAAATGTAAACCTCACTTCAACTATGGTATACCAATTTTCAGTATTTCAACTTAAACTTTAATCAGACTTTTCACTTTGATGACAGCTACATGACTCTAATGATCAGCTGCTTCCAATCGCTTTCATCTTACAGCCTTGAAAAATCTATTTAGTGATAAAAAAGTCATAAATGGCCTGTACAAGCTTCTGTGTTAAGGGTTATGCATTAATCAAAATGTGCTCTAAAGTTGTATCTTCTCTAGTTCTATACAAGTGTTTGATAACAGAACTTTACTATACAGATATTACGGTGATTTATACCCGTCTCTCTGATAATGGTTGATCTATAATTTCAATTTTCACATTACAAGTCATCAATATTAAAAACAATCAGCGTAGTGCATGACAAATTTAAATCACTGTCTGCATAGAAACTATTACTCATTTTTACCAACTGACATGACTTGTACTTCATGTATAGCTATCACACCAGCAGACTTGTCAATGGATTTTTTTAATTTGAGTTACCACTGCAAATAATGGAGAGTATTTAGTGCATTTGTATAGTTAATGCAGGAAAAAGGTTCTGACAGAAAGCGACACCTCTGAACAGGTAATTGTGAAGTATTTGGCTGCTGTAATCTTCAATACTAACATTACGTACCTCTCTAAGACTAACACCTTAGGAGCAAATCAGAGCGGCATTTAAAGATGGACCTTATTTAAAACATCTCTGTTTTGGGTCTTGAACCACTACCTTTAAGAGGTTGAATATTATTATATTTTATCATCTTCAAAAAAGCACAAATACAGGTAGAAAGAGGACAGTTGTGTCACTGCAGCTGTTGTCTGTCATTCGGTGTTGCCCATTTCTTCACAGCTGAAATGTTCACATACCCACACAAGCACAAATGCAGAAAGGGGGCTTCCCTTGGCAGCCCTCTGTCAGGCTGCTGGACCATTTTTGGAGCCAGTCATGGATGTGACACTGTAAGTGCTCTGCACATAACTGTGTATCGTAACACCTCACTGGTGATATCCAGGGAAAACATGTAAGAAAGAAGTTTCAGCCTTACTTTGTGACTTTTAGACTGTGGTTAGACAGAATAAAAGTATGGAAATGGCTTAAAACAGTAAGTTACCCTTGAAGAAGATTTACCTGCTATGAAATACACTGTATTTTAAACACAGTAAATAAACTGTCAGTTGAGGAACTATGACAACAATATGTTTGCATGAACACAAAGGATGTTATGGGATACTACTACATAAAACATTTTTCTGACCTAATGTCCTCAAAGCACCTTCTTCTTTCAAGCCTGCTGGGTTAACTGTCGGTAGTAGTTACTTCTGGCAGCGGGCTAAAGAGAACTCAAGCGCAGGGCTGCTAGGTTCAGCAACCACTGTCCACTGTAAGTGTATCGCCCTCCTCCTCTTGGAGCCGGCCGAAGCGAGGGGAGGGAAAGGAAAAGCCCGGCATCCCTCCTCGCGCACCTGCCGTGCCCGCGCCCTTACCTGTCTGCACGGAGATGTTGAGAGGCTCCCCGCCGGCCAGCGGCTCGATGCGCAGCTGGTACCAGGTGCCGGCCTCCAGGTCCCGCAGGGTGCAGCCGTAGGTGCCGTTCCCCAGGGGGATGGGCTGGCAGCCGGCCGCCTCCCCGTCCTCGGAGCGCCCGCTCAGGCTGAAGTTGCAGGCGGGGCCCGCGGCGCCCCAGCGCAGCCGAACGCTCTGCCCGGCGACGCTCCGCTCCGTCAGGTTGGCGCTGCATCCCGCCGCCTGCCCCGGCGCGGCCTGCGGACAGCGGGGAGAGCTCTGAGAGACCCGCCGGTGCCCCGTGCTCAGCCCCCAGCCCCGTCCCCGCGCTGTGCCGCTGCGGAGCGAACCTGCCCGCGTCCCCCAGGCTCGCCTGCAACCTGCGAGGGACGACGCTGCACCGCCCCCCTCCTCCCGGCCGCTCACCTTGGTCAGGGCCAGCGCCGTCCACAGGGCGAATCCCGCTCCATAGCTCAGCATCGCCGACAGTTTTTAACCCCAAAAACCCTCGCGGGGAGGGGAAAAGGGGAAGGGACCAGCCCTGTGCCGGGCCGCCCGCCTGCTGCATGCGCTCGGGGCTGCCCCGGCCGCCGAGCCGCCTCCCGGACACCGGCGTGGGGTGGGGGGGCTGCCCGCCCGCGGCTGAGGAGGAGCGGAGGAGGCGGGGGAGGCGGCTGCCGCTTCCCACGCTGCCATTCTGACCCGGGCTGACTCTCCCGAAGCCCTTCCCGCCGACTTCCGCAATCAAGAGGCGATTTCCTCGCGTCTCGCTGCGGGGGGCGAAGCTCGGTGACTCGGGACCTGCCTCCCACCGGGCAGCCGACCAGCCCCGGGGTGCCCCCCCCTCTCCTTAAGGATCCCACCTTCCTCCCCGCTCCTCTCCCACCCCACCTCCCTTCCTTCCTCGTCGCTTCCTCCTCATGTCGGTTTTCCCCTGGGTGTTGTCTTCCCAAGCGTTTCTCCCGGCGCACGGGGCCCCTCCGCGGTGCCGCTGTCGGGGCATGGCACTCCTGTCTCACGCTGGCTGCACCTCACTTGGCGCTGCCTTACCTTGTCTTATGGTTGCATCGCCTCTCAATGTCTTCGTGCCTCTGCCCCACCTCACAGCTGCCTTGTTTCATGCTGCTCTTGCCTCATTCTCACCTCGCCTCTTGCCTGCCTTACCTCACGCCCACCTTGCCTTGTGTGGCTCCTTCTCCCCCTGCCTGCCACTCCTCTTGCCCACCTTGCCGCTCACTTACTTCCCCCCATGGCCACCCCACCTCGCATACCCGCTCTCCTTACACATGCCACCCTTCACAGCCGTCCCACCTGCTGGCCCACCCTTCTCTTGGCCCCAGCTATCACAAAGCCACCACTGCAGCTCCCGCGTCCCAAACTCTGATGTTTTTAAGGGTTAGACAAAGACCACCAAGGCTTCCATTCTCTCCCTGGCCGTGTGGCACTGCAGCCAAAGGCCTTGTGTCCAGGAGAGTCCAGCAGAGCCCAACACTGAGCTCCTGCCTGCAGCAGCAGAGTCTGCTCTGAGTGGCCAAGTCACCTCTGTTTTCTGTTTCAACTCATGTCCTCAAAACAACTCCCTCCTATATCCCCTGAACAACTCCCAGGCTGAAATTACACACACCATGGAAAGCAAGAAAGTCTCCCTGTTTCCAGATTGCACCAATAAAGATGTGTACGACTCTGAGATAGCTACTGCTAAAATGAGAACTTTCAGTTTCTGTCATGCATGCCCATTTTCTTCTTGTTTAACTTTCAGCCTCTGAAAATTCACATGTGAGTGTGTACGTGGGGTGACAGAGAAGAAGTGCAGACAGAAGCATTTTGCACCTTCAGATATTCAAATACACAATAGCAGCCATGGAGTGAATTTGGTGGTGCACAAAGGAGAAGGAAATGGACATTTACTTTCTTCAATGAGAATAGCATTTTTCTGTAAACTTCTGTGTTGCATTATGCATGGGGGATTTTAACTTTTAAAAGCAGTACCTCAAGCAAATTCAACATCTCTATATCATTTTTGCCCTCTTTGAATGAGAAAAAGTTTCTAGGTTTACAAACATTCATCTGCCTTTTAGGGGAGCTGCTGCTCTAGGATTTTTCTGGGTACCAGCCTGTCAAACAAAATACAACTATCGTAAAAACCTTAGCTCTCCTGTTCAGAAATCTGAGCACTCAAGGGTATTATCTGCACCTACAGAAAACTTCATCTGTCCCAGTGGAGCTCCATGCCTGGTTCTAGGGACATGGCACTGAAAGTGTTGTGCTGTACTTTGCAAAGCTGAGGATAATTAATAACTTTATGATCATTGCCTTAAGTGACAATATAAATCTGTGTTGGTTATTATGCCCATCACAGAAGAAGATCTCCCTTGGAAGAGATGTTTTATGTACTACAGTACAGACAGAAGGAGGAACCAAGCCCCAAAGAGATAGCACAGGAATAATCATACCATTGATGGGAAGCACAAGGTGTGTTTCTCAGACCTAAACTGGGACTAAAATGACATGGATGTCTTGTAATTATTTAAGGTGAGTGTTTTACAGTGTGATTTCTTCTTTAGGAGATCATGCTTTTTGGACTTAATAGCATAAACCACACCTATACTTTTCCAGCACTGGACAAGTACAAATCTGAAGGCTTATTGGGATGTTTGGATTACTTCAAAACCTGCTCTGAAAATTACAACATTCAGGGTAACCTGCCTTTTCTTGAAAAGTGGAGCTCATGTTATTATAAGGATTTTTGAAAACATCCATGACCAGAACTTGCAGGGAAGATATAATTTGGATTATTTACATGGAAGTTATTTAAGTAGATCTAATAAGTAAAAGGAAAAAAACCAAAACATAATCAACACTGCAAACACAAAAATCGGGGAAAAAAGTGGAACCTACCACAAGTAAAACTTAAAGACTTTTGGAAATAATTGCCCATTTGTCTCTTCTATCTAGCATAAGATAATGTGTGGAGGAAAATGATGTTACTGCTTCATAGAAATGCTCGTAATTTAGCAGTTTCTACTTTATTACTCTTATTCTTGCTATCATAAAGTCTTTACTTTTTTTTTGTATTAGTAGGAAAGTACTGGTTTATTACAGGTTTTGAGACTTCCTTCTGTATTCAGCAAAAGCTGCCACACAGGTAAGGTCTGATGCAGATGCCTATGCCAGCACTGGAATAAAACAGGAGGGGTCCATCATTCACTGGTGGCAATGTATTTATAGAGAATAGCCAACATAATGCAAGTAATTATTTCCAGACTGGTATTGAATAAATGGGCTTTTAGTAAATCAGAACTCACACAGCCTTTAACACTTACTGATCTGTGTGGCAAGCCAAGAAACTAATTAAACTGAAAAAAGAACTGGAAGTTAGTTTTGGGAGTTGCCGGACGTGTCTCTAATAGCAGGCTCCAAAGTCCCTTTCAGACACTTTCCCAAGGTTTCCTGACTTTTTTTTTTTTTTAACACCAACCTCTCTGTCTCTCTAATCAAGAGGAAATGGGTTTTACATGGGCTTTTGTTATGGATTCAAAGTGCAAGCTGCAGTTTTACTTGAAATCCAAGGCAGCTCTAAACCAAACATTTTGTTCAATTGAAATGTCACTATTGTCCCCCCCAAAATGGGTATGCACACAGCCAAATAACAACATGGCTTTACTTCTGCAAGACAAGAGGCCCCAGCCTGGGCAAATGCAGTTCATAGGAGGTATTGTCTTCCTCACAACAATACTCAGCACTTAGTCTATGTGTTTTCAAAGTATTGTGTTAAATCCAGTTAATCCTTTAAACATCCCCGAAGTTTGACAAAAAATGTTTTAACTCCATTCTAAAGACTGGGAGGCCAAAGATTTTAAGTTTTTGTGTCTAAATTGGTATATCTATGTTCAAATGTCCAGAGCCACTTGGAGGCTACAAGAGAAAGCTATTACTGAATTCTTTTTCCATACAAATACTTAGAAGGCTTATCCTCAGAATTCTGGTTTGAAAGTTTTGACCTAAGCAGCTTGCTCAGTGCAAATGATGTGATTCAGGAGGTGAAGTGGTGTAGAAACACGAGAGGCAGTATTGTCTGTTCACATGGTGCCATTTCTCTAGCTCTGGCAGGATTATGTAGTAGGAGTGCTAGAGTGCAGTAAGATTATGCAGTAGGAGTTCAGTTTGGGTAATACCTGATTTTATAGGACACTTCCTTTTGGAAGAACCAGTATTCTGTGCAGGAGGTATGCAAATGAACAGAGGGCATGAAGAAATAAGCTCAGCCTGCCTGCACAAAGCCAGAAAGATCATATTTGAAAAGAAGTGCATCAGTTATGGAATGGGGTGTGGTGAGTCCTTACCCCTCATCAGCATTAGAACAGTGGTGTCAGGGCTCATAAACCATCATGTTTATGGACCCTGACACTCTGTCCACAGCCTTCCCAAACATAAATCACAGCTCTTAGTCTTATCCACTGCAACATACAGTAGTAACTGAAACATGTTTGCCTGTCCCAATACACTGAGTGTAGTGTGGTCTCCTGGAAGATAAGCCACAGGGAATTCAGGGATTTCCAGTTCTAAACCACTATGTGGTAATAGTGATACAGTGACCAATAACGTCCTGCATGCTTTAGCTCTAACTGCCCATGCACATTCTGCCAATGGTGATTCCAGATTTGCTCTGAGATTACTGAACTGAATCTTGCAGAAAAGGAAGACTGGAAATTGATTTGGAGGTACTGAATGCCTGCCATTTTCTCCTTCTATGCCTGGGACTGGCAGATCCATTCCCCTCCTCTGCCAGGGCGGTTTGTGGTTGGACAGAGCAAAGACCAAGAAGTGTCTGTGTGTCTCCACTCTACCTATCAGCCAGTTGATAAGCTGACCATGGCCAAGGCCAGGGTTCCTTTCAAGGTCAGTTAAAGCATTTGGATTTCTCTTGCTTTGACCTGTAAACAATGTATGTAATTATCTGTAAATAAGGCAGTTGTGCACTGTAATTCTTAGCATGTAATTAGAGCTAGACGCTCACATCATGCAACAAACAATAACAGAGTCACTGAGAATGGATACCCAGGCTCCTGTGAGTCCTGCCACATCCAGGAGCTTTCCATTGCTTCTCACACATCCTGATAATTTATCTTGAACTTTTCCCAATGCAATGTGCACACCAGGATTGGGCTCTACAGAAGAGGCAGATTTTTTCTGCAGCTGTGCTTCTAGCAAATGACATTGTCAGCATGAACATCAGAACAAAGCATCCCACCAAAAAAAAGAACAAAGCTTAGTCCTGTAGCTATTTTTTTTCAGGCTTTGGTTTGTTGTTTCTTTAAGCCCACAAAACATCCACTTGTAATAGCTATCAGGCTCCACAGAGTGGAGCAGGCTTAATAAAAATCAGTAATTCTGTCTTACCTCTTCTGTAGTGCTAGAGTATGGAATAGTTGTTGTCGGAATCCAGGCTTTCTCTGTTACTGCAGATTTCAAGTCAAAATAGAGGTTTTCCATGGGATTTTTACTGAAGTGTTCAGTCACATTTCTGAGGAACATCTCTGTGCTACTCTTCAACACATTTTCAGGCCTAGAAGTAACAGCACTTGAAGAGGGGGTTGTAGTTCTAGTACTCCACACAGAAGTGTCTGCATCTTGGAGATCTAAGACAAGCAAAGGAAAGTGATTAAAATCAGCTCTACATTTTTATAACAATTCATTAGCTTCAATAAATATGGCTGATACAACTTCCAAGTAGTTTAAGTGCACCTGTCAGTTCTATTTTTTTTTTTTGTTTTCAGTGCAAACATACATTTTTGCATCAATACCAAAGCCTGCAAAATACAACAACCTGAATACAATACCAGAAAAAAAATAATGTCCCTGAACATTCATACCATTAATTTTAAATATAGTCCATCAGTAATTCTGAAGCGAAGAGGAAGGTTGTACTTGTCATTAACGGCACAATGTTTTCACTTGCAACTTTTCCACTTGCTTGTATCTATTAAATGGCACACAGTATCAGCTTTATATTGTCAACCCTTTCCCCTCGTTTCTACTTGCGTGGGCCAGATTCTCATCTGCCTTTTGTTGGTCTAAGTTTAAAACATGGCTTTATTCAGTATAATTTTTCAAGATTATTTTTTCAAGATTTTTTTCTCAAGAAACTTGTTCAAGTTAAGTTTCTTGTGCCCACATGAACATTTCTCTTGCTCTCTAAAATCAGTCCTATGCAGACTCCATGCTAGTCCTTGACTACTGCCTTCCCAAAGCTAAGCTAATGATCTACCACTTAACTGAAGTATCTGTAAATATGACAGTGGATTCACTTTTTTAGTCACGTATCCTTCAGAGAAAGCCAAAGTTGCAATTAGAGCTCAGGAAAGATTTTACTACACATTTTTCCTCCACATTTTCATGGCTCTTCCTCCCCATTGGTATGTATTTAATATCCTTTCTTTGTGGCTGTGAGGGCAGGGTTCAAGCTGTGGTGGCCTCTACATCTGGTAGCATCACATTTCAGCTAAACTATTGGAATTACTCACTGGCCCCTTCTCACAAAAAGCTGCCCTGCCATTGCTGTAACACAGCTAGTGTGTATTGGCTGGATGCCCAAGACACTTTGTCTGTCCTTGAACTGGGGTCTCCAGCACGACAGAACCTTGTTTTGCTGCTGAGCCACTGGGCTGGTTGCCATTTATAACAATTTTAGCTCACAAATCCTTTAAAAACAAAGTACTGAGTGGGTTAAATTGCAGCAGAAGCTTTCAAATCCAATTACTTGGTGTGCAATTATGATGTCTTAGCTGGCCAATGAGTGATTACCTCTTACCCAAAGGAGCAGTGGGTGAGCTTCTACGAAATCAACATTATCAGTTTTTTTGTGCATGTGTAAATATACATGTTAACATGTTTATGTAAATAAATTTGCAGCACTATCACTTGCACAGAAATGTGGTATTATAAACCCTAGTAGGAGACATTTCCATGCAAGTGTTTCCTGTGCTTGACAGCACAGTGCATTCACCTGGTACATGGTTCTGGAACTTTTTGGTAAGTAGCGGTTTACTGGAATGGGTTGGTATCAAGAGTAGATGTTTTCCTTCCTTTTATCTAATTGTGCTTCTCTAGAAATAAAAAAAAAATCCAAGTCTCCAGTAAATTACAAAAAATGTTGATCAAATCTTTTTCCAAATCAAGGCAGTGAAAACAATACTACAGATCCAATTCTCTCTTACACTTGTGCAAAGGGTTTCATCAAACCTCAGGTCTGGTTCAACTCTGCACAAACATCTTCACGCTGCTGTCTTTGCAGAACCCCCTGTAAGAGAGCTTAAGGTGCCAAGTCTGCTGTGGTCCTGTGTCACATACCTTCATAGCTCCCACAAGGACAGGAACCTTGTGCTCAAGCGGTCTAGTTGGCACAAGTCCAGTCTTAGTCTAGATTCCATGTCAGTCATTGTTCCTGGAGATGTCCTATTAGCTGTGGGTCTCTGCAAGTCTGCGGTAAGCAACTAGAAATCCTAGCCCCAAGGACTTGGAAAGAGCTCTATGCCTCTCAGATATATCCAAGTTCAGCAGGAAATAGAACTTACTGATAGAAAGACAGCAAAAAAAGGGTATGTCTGAGCAGTCAGCAATTGCTTAGCAAAAAAAAGGCTACTCAGTTGAGTTCCTAAATATACATTTACACACCCAGTGTGAAAACACACTAAAAAAAACCCTCTTGGCTTAATTTACAGACAAATAGCAATGATTCCAGCAGGAAGGCATTTGCATTCCAGTGCAATTGTGCTTTAGGAAAGCTGCTCCTCCATAAAAGGGAAGCTGGTGCTGCCAGTGACATTTATGGAACTCAGCAGCCAGTATAACTGGCATTCTTGGTGCAGGAGCAGAGGAGAGAGCTCGACTGTCCTGGAAGCAAAGCACTTGATCCTCAGAAAAGTTCCACCAGCACAAGGAGGTCCCATGAACAAGCGTTTGGTCACTGCATGACCCAACTCTTCTTGTTAAGCTTTGGGCTGTTCTGGGTTTCCAGCTAAAGGATCTTTCCCAGAAAATACTGGTTACAGTCTTTTACCTGTAACCTATGGACAGAAGTGACTTGTGTATAGCACTATGCCATCCTGGAACTTCAGATATATGTACCAGTACATTCCATATATCCTACAGTGGACTGACTAATGTGGTTCATATCTGCCCCTACTTTAAGAAAGTCAGAATCCATGTTTATATTTTAAGTAAAACCACTGTTGTGATCTTAGCATAAGGACCCTCATAGCCCTTCTTCAGTATTAGGCACTTAAAGAAGGAAACTGCATATCATAAGGCCTTTGTAGCAGATTTCTACACAACTTGAGTTCCATTTTTTTTAACCGGAAAAAACTCACCTCCTCTCTGGACATTAGTAAAGTACACAGAAATCTCAACAGTGGGATTTTTCAGATGTGTTTAGCATTGTTCTAGCAGTCTCTTTGGAAATCAGTCATAAAACTGTATTTAGGAACAGAGCAGCAGCACTGACACTGATGTTGATCACTAGTGGCTGGATGATATACAGTGTGTGAACATAATATTGAAATCATCAGTAGCACACCCAGGAGAAATTATGATGTTCTGACTAAGTGCATATTTCATCCACAGTGTGTACTGCAAACCACATCCATCCACACAGCAGCAGGCTGCTTACAAGGAAGGGAATTCCACACATTTGCATGTATGATTAGCAAAAATGCTGATTAGTTGTCAAGAACTCAGAGCCTTACAGTGGTGCCTTCAGCCTTAGCTGAGCTGGCACAGTTCAGCGTTCTGAAATAGCTCACATTGTACTGATCTGCCTACTCTATTAGAATACAGTTTCAGAAAACTAAGGCTGGGCTGCTAGTGAAACATAATTGAATCAGATATCTAGCATATAAATTAAAAATACGTAAGACTGCATCTAACTCACTGCAAGACTTGAAACAAGAAGGGATTGCTTTAAGATCTCTTTATGTGAAGGAAAAGACAAATTATCTTTTAGCTAACTACTTGTAAATTAAAAAAAACATAATTCAGATTTCTGTTGTATGTAGGACTATATATGAAGAACAAAATCCACTAAATGTCCTTTCTTTCCCATTAAATGTCAATTTATAAAACCTGCAAAATCTGTTCTGCTTGAAAATTCTTACCTTCTTTATTTGAATGTTGTAGAAGTTAGTATCTCATTTGTATCTCATGTCAGAGAAGCTGAATGTCTCCAAACTCCAGTCTCATCCTGAGCTGCTCTTTTACTTGCTTGTTTTTGAAATGCTGAAGTAGCCACTTAAAGGTTCTTTCAGCATCAGTGATAGCAGAACACTCATATAACTATGATGATAACACCCCTGCTGTACCAGCTCTATTTCTGACACTATGGGTAGTTCCAGCTCACCCTGAAGTGGATTTTGGTTACTTGGAAGGGCATCTAGACTCCATTAACTCCATGGATTACACCTCTACTGAAGAGAGCTCAGAAACTTAGTAGCTATGGAGACACCTTGGTCAGTCTTGGTTCAGTTGCCTAAACCTACTGGAATCTGAACTGCCCTAGGGCATCTCAGGCATCTGCCCAGGGCTCTTGTAACACTTATGGGAGACATATGTTTTTCTGGGCTGGCAGTCAGAGATCAAGTGGAATATCCTGGAGCATCTCAAATGACAAAAAGCACCTTGCTGAGATAAGTAAAATAATCACTTCCTTCAGACACCTACATTTAGACACCTATCAGTTCAAACCCACTCCAGCTTCTACATGGAGGTCCACACAAAATAAAAGGAGAGAATGTAATAATGAAAAACACCAGCATAGGTGTTTGGAATTGGCATCTTTGTTAGCACTTGCAAAAGAAGGTGAAATTGTAAAGCAGGACTTGCCATCCTCCTGATTGCTGTGGGAAGTTGTGCCTATTGTTCCATTTTTTCCCTGTTTTTTTCAGCTATGAAAGTAGCTGAGCTGGTTTTGTTCTGTATTCTTTGTGTTGTGGCTCACTGAGACTGAAAATTTACAAAGCCCAAAGACCTAGACTACACTGCAGATTTCTCCATTTCTTTTTAGAAAATCTAAACCTACATTCATCTTTGAGCTTCTGTCAGTATGCTACTGGATTGTGTACTAGATCTCACAACTTTGTCCAAGGATCTAACATTGATGCCTCTCTTTGTCCAGATGCAACTCAGCAATAGTGGTCAGCCATGTACTTCTTTAACCAAAGAAAGAAGATCCAAGTAATTTTTGATATTTCATGGGTTCACATGGATGTTAGCAAACTCTTATACTTAAAAAACCCTATAAAATAGCTTGGAGACATTAAACTGAATTTCAGTGAATGTATTTTAGGAAAAAATGTTTTGGGTCAATTTAAATGTGGAATGAAAATATTTTTTATCACTGTTCTAATTTATCCTGAAGAAATTTGTAAAAGTTACACACACAAAAAATTCCAACCTGTAGTGAACTTATGGATGGATTATTGCAGTATCTACAAACACTAAAGGTGTGGAAAGCTTAAAGCCTAAAGATCTTTACATTATTTCAAAAATGGGTAAGAGTTGCTGTATTTTCTGTGCTTCTGCCACCTTTCTTTGGTGCTTTTCCACCTTCCCAAGAATCTCAATAAGACAAATGTACTTCCCTTTCATGTTCTGCAGTTGCTACTGCTGCTACAGTGGTTTAGAGTGTGCTTGGAGTGTGCACTGCTCTGGTCTCTTCTGTGATCCATCTCAGCCACAGAAGCATCAGCAGTGGGATGTGAACTTAATTAGCTGAAGTTCTGATTATGAAGCAGCTAAACTGAAAGGGGGGTAAAGAGAAGAGAGAAGCTCATGTGAAAGAAACAAGAACAAGGACAAGAACCAAGGGTAGAAAAGGTGGAAGCAACAGTGTGAACATCAGATGGCTCACTAGATTTCAGCTCATACATGGTATCTGATATTTTGTCTGTTTTAGGCTGCAAACAAACAAGAGATAGAAAGATGTTGTAGCTGTTATTTGAATTCCTTGTCCAACATGTTTTACATCTTGGTAGATCCCACTACGGTTCTTCAGTGCTTGGCACACAACTGTACATAAATCCTCCACAAAATCAGCTACTCTTTTTGAATGTTTCAATATCCACAGTTCTAGGGTTGTCTTCATCACATATGGTATAAGAGAAATGCAGTGAAGAGCATCATATTACAAACCAGTTCATGTCACCTTCTGCATCCAGACTGTTCTACAGCTTGTGTGACAGTTTCTAGAGCTCAGTGCATAACTGCAGCACACAGCTTGGCCTTGTTTCTCCTTATTTGAACTACTGTCTACTTAGTCAATAATTTTTGCTCAGCAGTGGTTTTGAGGTTTGTTGCTAATATTCAAGGTGCCACATAGCATTGCATCTATTCTTAATTGGATATTTTATTAAAATTAACCTACCCAGAACAAAAGAAGCTTGTGAGAATTGCTTATGCAGCTCAGGAGTGACATCAGTGTTAGTGTGTCAGCATTCATGGTGGACATTTGATCCACAAGTGTTATTTACATGCAAAGGTCTTTGTTCTTTTCATTCATCCCACCTTCTACCTCTTTACCTGCTCCGTCTTTTCCTCCTGCCTGTTTCCTCCTTTCCTGTTCCTTCTTCTGGTTTCTGAGATTAGAGAAGCTCTGAACCCAACAGCAGGCTGGTGAAAAGAAGGCTTTAGCACTACTGAGATTTTTTTCTCTCTCTGCCCAGACAGAATGCCCTCAAGAATTTGGTAGGAAATGAAGTGTCACTTTCTCAAGGGATATTGATACCTTATGACCGTTCTTCATGTCAGCTGTTTCAGCTGGAGGCCAGATTCAAACAAGAGCTTGTGTGAGAAGGACTGTTTGCTGCTAGATTTAGAATTATCTCTGAATGAGCAGAGATGGGATACACACCCAAATTGGTCCTGATTTCCACCAATAGTCATTTAGGCCAGAACTGTTGCAAAACATGTAAATCCAAACACATCTCAGATGGCTGATTTGAAATCCAAATCCAAGCTCAGACTTTCCCCAGGCTCAGAAAAATCATGTTTGATATTTGAGTAAGGTCCAGAATAAAAGGTAGTTGCAGTTATTCGGTTTGGTACTTGCACTCTGTCTGGGCTGATGTTTGGAATGCAATTCAGTGAGCTGCTCCTGTGCCAAAATATAACTACTTTTATGAGTACTGTGAAAACAGAGGGTAAATTATAGCAAAATATGGTGTTAAGTCAGGAGTAAAGAAACTTACAGCCATTTCAGCTCCAAAGATTTTGCCCAATTTTTACTATCTTAGCTAAATATAGACAAGATATATTATTTTAGGCTGATCTACTTCTGCTTGTACTGAAAGCAGATACATGTTTTTGGAAGACTAATTTTACATGTTCAGCATTGAAATTTTTACATGCATATGGATGTGACAACCAGAATTAAGGCCTTAGATTTTGTTCTCATAATACTTACTACTATTTGAAAAATTAATCTCTTTGCACTACTTCCACTTTATAAGCTTCTTATATTCCTAAAATTCTTAGTTAGGTATTGAGGATTAAATTGTTTTGTTGATTTTTCAGCAGAGCTTCCCACAGCTGTCAAAAATAACATAAATACCACTCTTAGAAAGGATTGACAGGACTGTGTATGGAGAGAATGCCAGGAAAATTAAGGTAAATTCATTTAAGAACTGAGAACAGTAAATAGATGAGAAGGTGTTTTAATATCCCATGACAGTTGTCTTAGTGCTTATTGGTCTTAAATTGTTTCTTCTCTGAGGATGATTAGGTAAAGTATATAAGGTTACTTTAAGGCCATGCTCCATCCAGCTATCTAAAGGAGAAAACACTACCTGTGTACCTCATTTGAACAGTTCACAGTGTCTTTGAATATGCAAGCCATATGCACCCCACAGGACTTAAAATGATTTTGCCTTTTTAATCTCTAACATATATAGGAGGGCTGGGATGACATCATAGCCACTTTTCCACTCCCTGATTCTGCAAGCTATCCTTTCATATCTCCACTCAGGTGAGTAGTCCTGGTCCTATAAGCAGAGTTCTGCAAGTGCAGATTTGCTGAAAAAAATGGTACCCTGCCTTACAATAATGAGGAGTTTAGACAGAATGAGGATTTGGTTTAAACATTCTGAAAATTTGGCCATATGCAAAAGTTTTGGGTCATAAAACATTTTGTTAACCCCGTAAAACCAAGAATTAACTGCTCCCCTGTAAAAAGATATCTGTAGGTTGTTCTTATTTGCTATGAAGAAGTGCTTAAAATAGTGCACAAGAACAGTATTAACAAGATTGCCAGGAAGGATCAACAACAGGATATTGAAGAAAGCATTATTAAGCAGTATTCAAACCATTCTATCTTCCATTTTGCCATGGACGTGTAAACTCACAACTACACAGATATACTGGTAGGTGTCTCTGGGTATGTGCACAGACATTTGCATTTCAGGGTGCTATTCCAAGAATTTTAGAGACTTTTGATTCAATTCAGTCAGGATTTTGAGTGTTCTTATGTATATGGCATCTAAGAGCAAAATTATACTGAGTAAACAAATGAAAGTATAAGTCATGACTGTTCTAATTATGCCTATAGGTTAATTAGAGAAATAATTGTGCATGTGTTTGATTTTCAGATGTCTTCTTGCTCTTGACAGATTGAATCCAGATCTGTATGATAAAATGAATGGGGAGGAGAACTTCTTTGCATCCACATTTTAAAAAGTACTAGGAATTAGTACCCATAGTTTAGAAATAGAAAAAAGGAAATGACACAATAATAGTGAGCTGAACTTGCATATAAGCACATTGATCCGAAGATTGGGAGTAGACAAAAGAGAGACATCCTGAAAATACAAAGTGGCTTAAAAACTCCACCAGTTGAGAGAAAGACAGCATTCATCTCAGCTGTTCTTTAATAGTTCTGAAAACACTTTTCAACTGTGAAAAACATTCTTCTGTATGAATGAAATAGCATCATTTTTCACATCTGAGTTAGCATAACAGAGACATTTTTGTTACCAAAACCCCCAGGATATTTTCTTGAAGGAATAACTCACCTTGCTTTGAGCACAGATTTACATAAACAGGTTTTCCTGTCTCGCTGGTTTTCAGCTGCATCCATGTATGAAGGTATTTTTTACTCCGCTTGGCCATTACCTTCTGACCTTGTTTTGTGAGAAAAAGAGAGCTGTTGGCCACCTTCAGGAGCCCATCCTCGTGGCAATTCCACCTGACTGCCTGGGGACAATTGATGATGATGCTGCGCGATGACAGAGCAGAGCGCGTAGAGATGCTCAGGCACTGGGCAGACTTCACATGGAGGAGCCTGTCATCTGCCATCCACTGCCACTCCTGGTCCAGGCTGGTCATATTGCACTTCTCCATTATGACTCCTCTCTTTTCTGAAAGACACTGCTGCTTCTGGACATGGATAATCAGAAACCCTTCTGAGAAAGGAAAATTCCAGAAAAATACAATAGATTACACATTTACTTGACATACAGAAAATTCTCAATGATTTAAAATATGTCAGTGAATAAATCTCTCTTCCCACTTTCTGTGTGTTGCACTTTTCATGAAACTTCCCATAAGTTGAACCTATTTAAAAAAAACCCTCCAAACACAACACCCACATGATGCATGTGCTGGTAATGTAATTAAAGGAAATTAAAAATCCCAGAGTATTGTGGCAAGGTTATGTTGACCTTCATAGTATATAAAAATAAGAAAAAATTAAACTGGATATAAAAGAAATCCAAGAACTATTAAATTCAAACATCAGTTCCTCATTTCGCCTGCCTGAAAGCATACAAAGATCTACATGAATTCTCAGTCTCTGTTTCAGTTTTAAAACACAGACTTTAAAAATTATAATTTATTGCCTGCAAGTTGTTTTAGCAATATTCATAATCTTTCTGAGGGAAACATACAGGAGGATATTAACAAATCTCTGAGTTTCTCACTGCCTGTGTTACAGGAATGGAGGTTCTTTACTGATAGGAAGTACATCTGTTTTACTGGATTTATTCCAGCATCTGTAGCTGTTAGCTTTGTGACCATTCCAATTCACGTAAGATTAGCTCTCTGTGTCACCGCACTTAAAGATCAACACCAACTACTCAAATGAAGAAAATTACAATACATTCATCAAAACCCCACAAAGTTACCAATGCAAAATGCATACTTCTTACAGAACACGGAACTGGTTATTTCAAATGCAGCCTCCCTGCCATAGCATGTTAATGTTGTTCTTTGTTTTTAATCTCAGTTACTCAAACATTTCCAGCCCCATTAGGTGCAAAGCGCTAAAGAAAATGTGCATTTATTTCCTTCAGTTGATGTTGTCATTCCCGTTTTTACGGATCTGGGTATTTTCTAACTAAGCATTACAGAAAGCTCCTGTGTCTTGAAGTTTCACAAAGTATGAATAAAAGACACAAATCTCCCCTTTGAAACACTGGTCCCAAAAATTCAGCTCCTGGATTGTCTATCAGGAGATCTTCTTATAAAAAGATGTACCTCCAGCATAGAAGAAGGCAGTTTATTTTCCTTTCGAAAGGAATCTAAACAGAACGGGCTATGTTGGCCCTGCCCCTCGTTCCTCTGGTATGAAGCCCAGAGAAGAGGTGACTCGGTTTTTGTCAGTCACCAGCTGTGCCGGAGGGCTCTGCTCAGTGGCAGAAAGGGCAGTACAGCAGAGGGGAAGTGGGGAGAGACACTTACCTGAGAATGTCAAGGCAAGACAGGTAGAAACCAGGACGTGAAATAAAGAATCCATTTTCCCTCTAGCAACTCCCCATGCTTCTCTTAAAAAAACCCACCTCAGATAAGTGAAGCGAAGGCTAGGAAGGAAATGTGCCTTCACAGGGGGAAAAAGTCAGTGACGAGCACTTCCTTCTATTCAATTGTTTTGGGGGGTTTTACAGCACTTTGTCCTTTTATATGATTCTTTGGTTTACTAGTTGGTTTATTTTGGAAAAATACAAGCAAAAGCGAAGTTTTCAAACACCTGGGAAATTAAAAGAGATTATATTGAATCTCTTTCAACTAAAAGAAAGGGGATAATACTTTTGTGTAATTTGCTGCCTGTGAACTATTACAAATCTACAGGTCACCTGGATAGTGCTGACTAAGTATATTCTGTATTATCCAGGGAACAAACGTATTTTTTTGTAACTATACATAATCAAGAAAAATCTCAATATTGGTGTTCTTAACTCCAGAAGTTCTAAAAGCCAAGTGGAGGGTGAGGAGGGACGGGAAGAGGAGGAGGCAAAGCTCTGGCATCTGAACCGGGTCTTACAGAAACTCCCCCTGAGGAATCAAGTGATGCTGGGTTTGCCTTCCCATCAGGTGGTGCACCTTGCTCCATGTCAGTGGGGGATTGCCTGTGTCCTGTGGATTGGTTCCCAAGTGGTCTGTAGCCATGGTGGAGGCTAACCAAATTGTGCTGGGCTGAGCCTGTTTATGGGGGTACAAGAGTTTGTGTGCATTAATTGCTCTATGCAAGAACAGAGACTTCAGTTACTATTTTATATTAAGGGTAATTTATTAGCAGTATGAAGCAAAGTCAACATCACTGCATTAAAAACTCATTATACCCTGTAAACAGACCTCCCAGTGCTGTAAGTCATAATGCCAACTTCGCATATCTCTTAAAAACAAACTTTTACTGAACAAAAAAGGAAACAGTCATAGCAGCATTTTCTTTCTTATATAACCTGTCATGGAAGAGTCCGTATCACTAAAGGCATCCATCTCTTACTGAAAGAGATAGAGCAGATAAACAACATATGCAAAAATTTCTGTATTAATAAAAGACAGACAAATATTTAAAATCATTACCATTTAATATATGCTACAAAGTTTCTTTTAAAAGTAGAATGACTTGCACAATTTACAAATACACTGGATTCAGGTCTGTAGCAGAAGCATATTCTAAGACAATCAACAGTATAGGGTAAATACATACACTGAATAACAGACATTGTGCTCTGCAACTGCTCTGTAAGACCTACAGTAAATACACATTTAATAGTTAATAGTATGAAGAACATATATTTCCTTATAAAATA
This sequence comes from Rhipidura dahli, assembly GCA_013399225.1. Classification (NCBI taxonomy): domain Eukaryota; kingdom Metazoa; phylum Chordata; class Aves; order Passeriformes; family Rhipiduridae; genus Rhipidura; species Rhipidura dahli. The sequence goes on from VXAC01001162.1 coordinate 1,739,975, forward strand.
TTAACTGCTTTTGAATATTTTCAAAAACAAGATCTTTAATTTTTTATTATCTCCTTTTTTTTAATCCATAGTTGAACACTTGCAATTTTAGCAGCAAGAATATTATGTGGCCAAGAAACAAGCTCACAATATAATCAGTAATAGCACTTTACAGTACAGTTGACAGTCCATTCACAAGACAGTTTGCAAACGTCAAAGCTTTTATACACTTGTTAAACATTTCTTCTGTAGAAGTCCCAATGTCCATCTGACTGCAGCGGTAGCACATACATACATTCCATATGGCAGATATCAGCATTACAGAATTCAACCCACCTTTAGATACATACACAAAATCCATGTGTAGTTTCAGTACAGTACCTTCTTTATAAATCATTTTTGGGAAGCTCACAGTACATTCATATATAGTAAGGGTCCAGCAATCGCTGTACTTTTGCCAAACCGTCCACAATCCTTTCAGAAGCTGGCCTCAAAGCCGTCTTTTCCACTGCAGTAAACTCCTTGAAGAAGCTGCTGGTAGGTAATGGAACAAATTACCTCAAGAGACTGACATTTGGTTTTACCCTCCTCAGCTTCACTGGACAGCTTCTGCAGAAAGTCTGCTTTCATACAGATTCAGTGCGTGGTGCACAAATTCATACTGCTCGCTGGTCTGAACCATTCCACCCCTGGAAAAGAAACACAATGGACTGAAATCTTATTTCTTATGTCTGTAACACTCTCCAGCTCCCACCAGCCCCATGACCACCAGATAACACAAGCCCTTTTCTCAATTTTTGACTTAGAGTTTGCTTGAGTAAGTGGGGGATTTTTGTCAGAGCAGAATTACTTTCTTCACAACTTATGACATCCAGCACATGCCCAATATGAAGAATTCCCAGTTCCTTCAGGGTAAGAATTAGAGGAGAAAATGTATGGTATCTACATTGTTAAAACCTACATTTCAGATTCAATATATTCAAAGAGAATTTTGCTCAATCACTTGGGCAAGGAAGGCGAGATACATGGATGCAGCATTACCACTAATGGAGCAAGGAAGTAGACAGAATCTGGCCTTTCATTTTTGTCCTTTATTAAAAATGCAACCTTCTGTGACCCGCAGACGGCCTGTGCAGAGAACAGCTCTTCCTGTCCTCTTTCTAACGCCTACAATGCATCCTGTCCGAACAGCCACATACAAAATTTTACAGCAGTGAATCATTTCACCAACAACAATGCAAAGGAGTTTAACCTAACCATAAAAAGAACTAGTTGCAGCCATCTTGGATGAAATGCCTACATTTAAACTTTCACCTGGTAACAATCAATTTTTCAGGTCTAAGTATGAGGACCAAGTCCCACATCTCCAGTGCCAGTTGCAGTGTGGTAGGAAGGGGACGTCCTACAGGAGGTAGGTGTGGTAGGAGTGGTACCATTTAGCTCTGAAATTAAATTGAGGCTCTTTCTGTCAATACTGAAGTATTTGAAGTCTCTCTTCTCACAGAGCAAGGCCTCAAGTTTACTTAATTCCACTTCTATTATCTCATCTGTCAGGGTATTCAAAGCTATCTACTCTGCTTTTAGAAAAAAGCCCCTGGTTCATCCTCAGTGTGCCCTGGAGCAGCTAGTTACTCTTGGGATGATGAAAGACTAAATGGCCTTAGTGAGGAGGAAGACATTAAGATAAGTATCATATTTGGCTTCAGTTAGATCTTCACTGAAACATTCAAATTTGTGAGTTATTTGGATCCAAAATACTGTTGGAGCCAGATACCTTACAGGAGCAGGTCTGACAATCTCATGAGATCCCTAACAACAAATATAGTACTGCTATACCAAGCTATTTGAAAAATGGTAAAACTGCCTCAGCAAGAGTTGTCCTTTAGTATTAGAGAAAGTTATCTACAACCACGAGGTCCTTTTATTTTCTTCAGTGCTACTGGATGGCTGAATGGCAATGGCAGGAAAATCATAATTAAAATAATACCTACTTCTTTAAGCAAGTGACCAGCTGTCTGTGTTCCTCCAATGAGCTCAGGCAAATGAAGAACTTTTAGTGAGCTGCATGGTTATTATGATATGCTATTCCTAGGAGCAAAATCACAGGTCCCATGAAGCCTAAAATCCGGCACTCGTAGCTTTGCCAACAAAGACATCAACAAATTCATAACTCTTGGCTGCCTTTTGCCTTCAGCTGCTTTCCTCTGTGCTTGTCCCCTGCCTGGAGATGCAGCGAGATACTAAAGGTGATGGGAGGGCTTTGCTCTGGTCCTCTGTGCTGCCTTGTCTCCTTCCTTCCTCCTCACTGCTGCGTCCTGCTCTGCCCACGCAACCCCTTCCCAACCAGCTTCCCTCCCCGTCTTCTTCATCAATGTTCCCCCAAGATGTTCTCTAAGGGAGTGCACTTCCCAGGTTAGATCCGCTGTGGGGAAGGGGTGAAGGAAGGGAACGTATCCAGGGAGAAGGACCTGGCAGGAAGGGCAGTTTAAATCAATTTTGGCTGCACTAGGCTGTTTGTGGTGGTGATTCTTGCTCCTTCCTCTTAAGTGCTGAAGCAACACACAAAATCCCCAAGAAAGCATGTGTAAGACTGGCAGGGCCTGAGCCCAGCACCACTGCATCTGCCCCGTGTCAGCAAGCACAGTTAAGTGGTTACAGTGCTTCTAAACCTTGCATGGGCAAACAGTGCATATTTCTGTCAGCTTAAGGGCATATGTGTCTTATTCAGAGGTTGAGACAACTTAGCCTTGTCAGTGCCATTATACATGGGATTTATTGAACCATAGTATCACAGAATGCTTTGGGTTAGTAGGGACCATAAAGACCACCTAGGTTCCAAAGCCCCTGCTATGGGCAGGGACACTTTGCCCAAGACCAAGTTACTCAGAGTCCCATCCAACATGGCTTTATACACTTTTAGGGATGGGGAAGTAAAGAATTTCTTCCCAATACCTAATCTGAATTTACTCTCTCTACTTTTAAATTCATTATCTCTTGTCTTATCACTACAGACCCTGGTAAAAAGGCTTTCTCTGTCTTTCTTATAAGCCCCTTTTATACTGAAAGGCTGGAAAAACACGTCCCTGGATCCTTCTCCAGGCTGAACAGCCCTATCTCTCTCAAACTTCCTTCATAGGAGAGGTGTTCTGTCCCTTTGACCATTTTCATGGCTCTTTTCTGGATCCACTGAGGTGGGTCCATGCCTTTTTTTGTCCTGGGGACCCCAGAGCTGGATGCAGCACTCCAGGTGGGGTTTCACAAAAGCAGAGTAGAGAGGCAGAATCACCTCCTGGCCCTGCTGCCCATGCTGCTTTAGATGCAGCCCAAGATACAGTAGGCTTTCCGGGCTGCAAGTGCACACTGCCAGATCATGTCCAATTTTTCATCTACCAATATCCCAAGTCCTTCTTACCTTTGTTCTTATGCAAAGTTCACATTTAATAGCAGGGTATTATCTGTGACCCCAAGACATTGGTTTGTGGAAATGTCTGTGTGGAAGAGCATTTCAGGAGGAAATTTGCTCAAGGAGGGAGGTTTCCTCTCCCTTGTCCCTAGTGCCCAGAAGGGATGTAGCCACAGCTACAGCATCTCTGGGTGTGCAGCCTTTGTCTATTTGCCAGCCTGCACTGCCAGCTACTCTGTGAGCTGCTGGGCACTCTACTTCTTTGGGAGTCTTTGGGTTGGTGCTGGGAAGAAACAGACCCTGGTATGCTAAGGGTTCAGGGACTGTGACCATCTTTGCTTGGGTGGCAGTGGGTACATAAAGGGTCCTTTACCCTGCCCTCTGGCTTGCTCCTAGTGCAGCTGGATGCAGTCTGCTCCAGAATGAATGTGATGCAGGGTTTGGGATTATTTTTTTTTAACCTGAGGCCATTAGTCAAAACACTTAAACAATGAATTGACGCACACTGGAAACGCTTTTCATCCTGTCTGAGGAGCCAAGAGCAAAGTTATCGGATGTCATTCCAAGAATGTGCCTTTAAGGTTAAGAATTTGCAAAGTTTCTCGATGTCACAGTAAGTCTTGAAGATGCCTCACATCAAATATTTCCTGTTTCTGTTGCAAAATATAAAAAATGAGCTGGGAAAAAAATTAAGCTGAGCAGACCTGTGGATCTGTCTTTTTACAAATTCACACAGACCATGGCTGTATTTCCATCCTGGGTCAATATGGAGTGGATGGTCCATTTTCTCATATTAGCTCAGCACTGATGATTACTGTCAGATCCGTTCACCCCTTAAGTTACACTGAACAGCTAAGAAGGAAGTGGTAGCTGGACATACCAATCTAGGAACAGTTCTGTCCTGTCTCAATACCTGTTGGAGCACTATTTAAAACTCTGTTTCTAGGGAGAGCTATACGGGCCATTAATTAATCTATTTTCCAGCATAACTTTTTGCCACCATCTGCAATTTGTCTGGATGCTTGTTTGATTTTCACTGAATATGCCGGGTAATAGGAGTGTTTTTTGAGTCCCTCAAGTCAGGTCTTTTCTTTTTTCCTATTGCTCGATTCACTTTGGTAGAAATGTGGTCATGGACTCATGTGATAAAAAGTCCACGTGAGAATGTACATCCCTGTGTGTGTTCATTCCATCAGTAAGGGGAGTTTGGAAGATGCAGCTCTGAGCATGAGCTAGAGTGGCCAGGAACCTAATGGAGATAGCATACCAGGGATACTCAGTGTACCTCCTAGCCAGGTTTCTGGATAGCATAAATGAGGAAGAGAGCCTCAGCACTGATTCTGCTCTGCTCAGGATTGTACCCTATTGCTAATGTTGGCCATGCTGGTAACTGCACTGCAACACAGAAATGGCCACAGCTAGCTCTTGCAGCCAAGTCTAGTGGGCTTTAAGTTCATTTTGCCAGCTTCATGACACATGTCATGACCCTGTCTCACACACTACCTGCCAATGACCAGTATGTTGGGACTGGGATACCAGGGGAGGCCAGTCTCATTGAGCTTTGTCCACATAACAGTGACACTTGGCCACTTTATGGACCCATAATCTGATCTGCCTGGCAGTGGCTACTGTAGCCTTAGGGGTTGCTAAGCTTTGCCTTAGTAATCCTGACTACAAACTGACTGCCCGGTCAGTGAGAGTCATTCTGCAATATGGTCAACTGAAAAAAAAAAAAAAAAAAAACAAACCAAAAAAAAAAACAAAAAAAAACCCAAAAAAAAAAAAAAAAAAAAAAAAAACCCAAAAAAAAAAAAAAAAAACCAAAAACCAAAAACCAGGTTTTGGTTACTGAGTTTTATCCACAAAAATTTCTTTAAAAATTAAAGCAGAGACATACTCTTTGTCTCAGGCAATGCCTGAGAATATGAAGCACCTTAAGCAAGATCTCTGGGGTCTATTTATATAATCTGTAACTTGAAAAAATACAGAAATGTGCAAGTCACAGTATTTAACAATTCTTGTAACATGCTTTGTGTCATGGAAATTGCTGTTACGAATGTTATATTTGGGTCAGATTTCCATTCTCTTTCCAAGCTTATCTAGGATATTAATATGTCAAAGAAAGCTTATTAGGCAGATCCACTTGATAAAATTGTGTTGTCAGTTATAATGCTGAAAATTTGGGTTGTTTTTTTTATGTCTGAAATAGCAACATTAAAAGACACAGCTGAGACCAGAGTTTGTGCCCACTATTCTACAATGGATTGTAAAAACAATAAGAAAAAGATTCTCTCTTACTAGAAATACTAAAATGGAGGAGAACACTTCAAACCTTTTTCAATAAGAAGAATAGATAATCAGAAAAGAGGGTTGGAAATTTGCAGTCCATAATTTAAAACAGAGTAAGTATTTTTCCCCTAGCTATTCCTTCTTATTTTGTTGCTGAGATTTTTAGGTCGCTAACTCCCCTTGGAGAATTTTACACTCCAAGTGGCTCATGTTGTCTTGTAAAGATCATATTACAATGTCTATTGTGATGAAGCCACGTGGGAGGGAAAAGGCACAGGAGATGATCCATTAACATGGTCGACTATATGGATTCTGGTCTTCTGCAATTCATGGTTCCAGTACATTTCAGAGCTCTTTACAACACAAAAAAATTCTGTATTAACCCTTCAACCTTAACTCTTTTTCAGCATTTGCACCCTTATGGATTTTTTTCATTTCAAGAAGACATGCATGTCAGAAGCAGTTAAGATACTTGCAAGGAGATTCCGTGACCTGGTACCTAGAGCAGAAGAGGAAACTTCTCTGTTCTTGGTGCAATCCTGTTTCTCCAAGCAGTGTAAGAAAGAAAAGTACAACCAAACCAACAGTTTCCACTGTGCACTATACCCATATCCTCCTTTGAAACATAAATCCCTCTTCAGCCATGGTTTCACAAAACAAAGCACTGTGCAACAATGCTGGCTTACACTGTTCCTGCTCCAAAGCTGTGAAATCAATCAGGGAATTGATCTGACTTCAGAAAAGTCTGGAACAAATGCCTTGCTATTTTCTTAGGCTGGGTAGCTTTGCCAACTCAATTCAAAAGGACCCCCAGCACAGCTGCAGAAATAGCAATAGCACCAGATTTGTCTTTCTCCAATGCTCAAAGAAACTACATGCTGAGTGAGCCTGGATGTCTCTGTCAATCCAGGCTCAAAGAAAATCCCTTGTCTCCAGACTGCCTCACTTCTCGTGTGTCCTAGTAGGATGATGCAGACAGCAGAAAGTTCTAGGAGGGGAAAAGAGAAGTGACAAGTGCCCAGCAACCAGTCATTTCAGAGGAATTTCATTCAGTGGAAGTTTCACCCAGAAAACAATATGATTCCTCAGTCAGGACCTAAATACAAATGTTACCTTGAATATTCAGTTAATGTGGTCGTAAAAGTCAGCAAAAGCAATGTCAGCCATTTCATGTAAAGTAACATTCAACTGTAAAAAAGCTTCCAGAATCATTACTGAATCATTACTGATCATTACTAAATCATTTGGTAATGATTTCAGAATCATTGACTGATTTTCAGAATCACTGAATGACTGATTTATGGTTCTTCTGGAACTCACCGATCCATTCGTAGCTGGCAGACAATGCTCAGTGCATCTACAACTCCCTCTTCCTTTAACTGCTGACAACCAATGGCTGTGGCAATAAAACATCCAGTTCTTCCTATACCAGCACTGAAAAGAAGGCAAAGTTTTATAGGGAAATGGAGTTCACAGATCAAAGAGTTACATGGAAAACGCTAAATAGATATGAAAACACCAAAAATACGAAACATGGAATTGTTAGAACCCACAGTTCCTGGGTGCATGTCCAGCAAGGCTGACTTCTCAGCTCACTTTCTTAGAGTGAAATGAAAGTGTGCACCATTCCAACAGTCCAGTTGTGGATAATTGTGAGGCTTATATCTTTTCAGATTGCCTACAAGTATATGGAAAGAAAACCAAGCTTCATTAGTCCTACAAAGTCTGAGTACTCTCTGGCCCAGTCCATGCAAATGATAAAGATATGCACTGAGAAGGGGGAGGAGCCAAGCTAAAGATAAAATTCAGTAGGGCTTTATGTTTAAAGCCATCAAAGTGTACAAGGGTTCTGCTAACCATACCTCTAACCATGAAGGTAAAAAGAACCTAGACCCATGCTGATGAAGTTAACTCTCTCTCCTGTGATTCTGCAGGATGGAGAAAGGTTTGGTGCTGTAGCTCTCCAGGTTTTCTTGATGCCTGCTGGAAATCAGCCATTTTGGCATTATTTTTATCCCTGAGGCCTCAACAATTTTGAGAATCTCTGCCCCACTCTGTTTCTTGCTTAAGTAATGTGGAATGCATAATTGCAGCTCATGGCTGTTATGCTGAATGGCAGGAAAATTGGAGGACAATAGTGAAAGCATGAAGTTGGGGTACAGACCTTCATAGCCTTCTCACTCAGACAAAATGGGAAGAAACTGTCTGACTGGAAAATGTAGTGTGAGATTTGTAGACCATAGTGTAGGGAATGTATAGATAGCTGAGTTGTGACTGAAGAACTATGAATTTTCATCACAACTGGGATGATATCTTAATCATAATTGAGATGACATCTCTTTTTAATCATTAATAAATTCCTGCCCATGCTTACAGACCTTACTGTCATATGACTCATCTCAGAAAGAAATCCCATTCTTCTGAAGATCTTCATTACTGAAGATCCATACTAGAAAAAGGGAAATCTCAATAGCCATTCACAGATTTGTGCATTGTTCAGGGAAACTACAATTCCTGATAAATACAGCTGCATAAAATTTGGGGAAGTTGCTTATTCATCACAATCCAGTTTTCAGAAATTACTGGTGGTTCAAATCTGTCTTCCATTTCTCTAAATCTTCTAAATATGGAGCTGGAAAGAAGTTGTTCAAGATAAGAAGTTCTGATTTAACATACTTCTAGGAAAAAAAGAAGTATTATCCCAACTGTAAGAGATACATCATCACAGTTGCAAGACAAACCAATTAAGAAAACTGAAAACTGATTTTTACTTTCTGTTTTGTTTCATCTACTTCTTTCCACCAATATAACAAAACCAGTGCTACTTCCTACAATTTAAATTTCATCATGGACTAATGAATCAATATCAAGCAATAAAATGGAATTAAATTAAAATTATTAGAAGGACATTCTCTGGTGTATTATAATTTGTGTGAGTAAAACTCTGCTCTTGAGTACTGAATAACATTTTGCTCTTGAATATTGAACCAACTGCTTTTGTGAAAGCATTCAAAAATTGTAGTTCTGATGTGTTTTGGTCTCCAAATATGTACCCAATGCTTGCTCTTCAAACTGACTTGCTTTGCAATATTTTAGCCAACTGGTCCCTGGGCACTGCATTTGAATTAGGTATGTAACCATGCAACAAGATGGTTGCTTCCACTTCTCTACAATGGATTGTAAAAGCAATAAGAAAAAGATTCTCTCTTACTAGAAATACTAAAATGGGGGAGAACACTTCAATAAGTGTTCTTTTTTAATAAGAAGAATAGATAATCAGAAAAGAGGGTTGGAAATTTGCAGTCCATAATTTAAAACAGAGTAAAGTGTAAAAGTAAGCAAATCATAAATAAGAAACAAGAGGAAAATAATTTTTCCAGCTGGTCTTTCAAAAGCAGAGTTCATTAGAAGAAACAGAACAGTTCAGAAGCAATTTGCTAGCAACAAGGGAATTCCCTCCAAAACTCATATCCTCAAATATGAACTAAAAAAGTCAATGAGCATGAAGAGGACATGGGGAATTTTGCTCTTCCCCAAACACATTCTTTGTTTAGCAGGGCTATTTGATGCAATTTGCTGCAGCCTGGCTTTGGGCAGTCATTTAAGAGAAGGATGAGAATTACCTGCAGTGCACAATGACAGGCCCTCTGCCCGGTGATTGCAGCCTGTCCTCTTCCACATCCAGCATGAGCTGCAGCAGAGGCTGAGCGCTGTCAGGGGTTTTGTGGTCCGGCCAGGATGTGTACCAGTAGTGCTTCACACTGCGGGACTGACTCCCTTGCTGGAAATAACATCAAGTTTTTATAGTTTATATTTGTATTCTTTGTATTTCTTACAATGTTGTGGCAGAAAGACAGTAAAAATGTTAAGAGAGATTAAACAATTTTTTATATCAGACTTGGAGGATGTAACTGTGGATGGAACAGATGTGCTTCCAGAAACACAATTGGAAGAAGAGTTTGTGCACCTGAATACTTGGCTGTTTTTCCAGTTGTGTAAGTTCAGTTTTGCCCATCTGACTACTGACTTCATGCCTGTACTGTCAATTGGGAATTGTCAGAGGTCTGTGATATATCAGCAACAATATCTACAGAGATTAGCTTGATGTGGGCTTCTGAATTTCTAAATTATTATGTATTTCTACATTTTAAGGTCATTATCATAAGGGTCTGATACTAAAATTACAAGAGTATTCAAGTTAAAGATGCAGAAGAACTGCCCTTCTAGATTAATAAGATATCCTAGTTTGTTCAGTTATTCTCTCCAATTGAGTCTGTTACCATTTACTTCAAAAAGAAAAAGGGCTAAATATGGGCTAGGGTAATTTGTGTTGGATGATATGACTTCTGCTCACTTCTCAATGCTGGGGCTGAAACACTAAACCAATTTTCCCAACACATTATTTATTGTAATGCTTTGAAAGGAGTAGCAGGTCAGTCTGGTAGGATGAGAGTGTAATATGGGGAGTTAACTCAGAAGAGGAGCATCCCTCTTATTTTGCACAACTGATGTTTAGTGATAACTAGGAAAGTATGAAGATTTCCTTACATAGTTCTTGTAATTTTAGCTTCTCAGGTAAGTTATAGGTGCACTCAGCACACAACATGAGCAATGTATCTTTTTTTAGAATGATGCTATTCTGCTAGTTCTGTCATTAACTAAAATCCCTTTACTTTGCCATGGCAATGCTAAAAGGGCTCCAAACCAAATGCAGTTAGAGTGAAACTTGCACTCTTTTTTGAAGCCTTTTCTATTGCCAGAGTGATTCAAAGTGGCAATACAAAAAATATTCCAGTACTTAGGTCTCAACCCTACCTTGCAGCTTCATAGCTCCTCCTGCAAAAATTTATGTGCCTTAAAAAAGCCAACCCTTTAACTTCATTTAACAATAAAGAAAACAGAGAATTATGAATGTTGCTTCTCAGATGCAGATTGTTACCTTTATTGTAAGCTGACGGACAGTGTAGTTTTTGCATTCTTGCACACTGTTAACAAGGACTTCAACCTTCCCATAGATTCCTCTTTTTTCTGGCCAATAAAGCACACATTTCTGGAAAGCAAACATCAGTGTCATCAATGAACTGGATCCTGGAGCCATATTCATATCTAATTTTTACATGGAATATATTTTTCTGCAAAATTCAGATGAATTCAAGTAAAATGTTTTTCATTTTCAGAAGTATTCCTAAATAAGATTTTGCAGAGTTCTTACTGAATGACTTAGGCCTGGTTTTCAGGATCTGAGTTTTACAATATAGATGTCTTCCACTGAACACTTTGCACAGCTGTTTTTATTCTTAAAAGCTCAGTGAAGTTCAGCTACAGAAATTATTTTCCACATACAAAATAAAAGGGTTTTTTTCCCTAGAAAATTCTAAAATTAAACCTTTGAGGTGTGTCTTTCCAAATGGGACTTCCTTCTGAGCAAGAAATTCAGAATTTGTCCTCTGGTCACAAGACTTTTTATCCTATTTACTCTCCTGGGCCCTGACACAGGAAAGCATGTAATGTGTCATTAGGTCTTACTGAACTGAACTGGACTGAATGTGCACATTAAAGTATTTTGAAGAACCTGAGTTGTTTTACTATATAACTTTTTGCAAATTAATGTTTAAAAATTCATCAGACTTGCTAGAGCTACACAAAATTGTATGCAGAATTCTCAATGAATCAGCAATGTTAGAATGTTTCAGCAATTTATCTGACAAGCATCTACTAAAAAGGAGATTAAGAAATAGCATTTACAAGGCAAACCATTTTATTTTTTTCCCTGCAATAGTTTGCTTATCTTCAATTCTTCAGCATTCACTTTGATTACAGCATCTCTCTAGGCTATAGAAAACAATCATCTCTGTTGTATAAACACTTCCCTAGAAATGGATGCTTAACAATGTAAGGTGTTTGAAAGCCACAATTTCTGAAATAATGCTGGCCAGTCCCACTCATTCATTTAATAGAAAGACACCCCAACATTTAAAGGACACCTTCTGTTTTAATATCCAATACACAGATACAAACCCCCAACCAACCAAATAAACCAAAAAAATTATAAAAGCCCAAAAAACCAAGAGAACAGTTCTGCAGTAATAGTAATCCCAGAAAGACCTTGTTTGTATTTCCTCACAAACTCTTGCTGAATCAACTGGTATACATGTGGATAGACAGTCACCTACATTATGCAGCAAAATGAAACAATCCCTTTAATATAATTCATTGCCATAAAGCATAACTTTGAGTAAATACTGCTAAAAATGATCCAGAAAAACAATCAGTAAAATGCAAGGCTTTACCACCAGGTGTGATATTTAAGTTGCTACTCGATAACCCAATGGTGGATTGAACTGAATCACCTCAGTTGTATAAATACTTTTCTAAAAATAGATGCTCATTACCTTAATAGTGTAAGGTGTGTGAAAGCCACATTTCCTGAAATAATGCTGGCCATTCTGACTGGTGTCGTTCAAATCCTGTCTTTTGCAGAATTACTCGAACGAGCTAAGTTTGCTGTCTCCCCGAAGAGATCAAGAATGGCAATAAAATACTCAGAAATTTGTATGAAAAAGAGTGTTCAGAAGTTCCACAGTCTACCCATGTGACACATGTAGTTACTATCATCTGCCAGATCTGCAGTTCATGCCCCTCCCTGGGAGTGTAGTTTTCAGTGCTAATATGGGAAAAAGAAAAGTCTAAATACATAATTGTGCTCTGACAATCAACAATAGTTGAGTAAACTCCTGAGACTTCTTGATAAATGAGAGCATGCAATGCTCACTACAAAGCCTTCAGGCACTCCAAAAGAGTGTTTTTCTTGACTCTTTCCCAGAACTGGAATTGGCAACTTGTGCTGGGTGGACAATGAAATGTGGCTGTTCATTAAAATAACTTTCATTTAACAGTCCATCTACATTTAGTGAGATACAATGGATTATTTTTAACACTGTCACTGTGCATCTTTTAAAAATACTGTTTGTTACTGCTTTAAAAATAGCCTTGAAAGTACAGGTGGGATAAGCTGATGCAAGCACTTCTAAGGAGTGGGGAACTAACACGTTTTTGAAAATTAAGTGAAAAAAGGGAAAAAGATGGAGGTAGGAGGCATAAAGTTATCAGATATACAGAAAACAATATGCAAAATCTCAGGACCATAATAAAACAAGTAATCTGCCTCAAACTGTTACTTGGACATAAAAGAAAATTCTACTTGTCTCTAGTAGACACATTTTAAACCTGTGTAAAAGCCGGACACAGTGGATGAGGAGTCTGATGTCCAGCCTCGTGTGCAAGCAGTAAAAACTCACTGCACATAGTATTTATCAGAAACAACCAAACATGCCCCGCCCCCCCTTCCCCCCCCACTAAACATTCCCTGACAAACAGGAAGTTTAGGAATTTTATACAAGAAACAGTCTCTCACATGACTTTTAATTGATTTCAGCCTTTTGTCCTTCCCCCTGCAACAGGGCTGCAGGCTTAGGCTTCCTTCCATTCGCTCTCCTGTCTCCTGCCATGCCCTTTCCCATGCCCACTGGGTGCCAAGCTTTATGGGACCCCAGCTGAGGTGGATCTCCATAACTGAGTGGGATTTGGCCCTACCTCGGCCTGGGGCTGGCACCTGTGATTTATCACAATGTTTTTAACTTGCCAAAACTGTGCCTATTGCAGCCTGGCACCCAGTTCTGCCCAATGGAGGAAGGCTGTCCCAAGTATTTACCAGCTTTACATTCTCTGGATTTGGACCCTGAACAAAATTTAACAATTCTCAAATATTTGTGCAATTGATTTACTACAGCTCTGCTTCTGAAGTATTTCTCCATATAGCTATGCCTACAAATTTACACATCAATAGTCCCAATAATACAACAGTAGAGAATAATAACAGAAAAGCTTCAATTCCAGAATTCCCTGTTACTCCTGCCTTCTATTTACTAACACTACTAACTCAAGCATGAGAGGTATACTTTAAGAGGGCTTGCAGGATTTGCCTTCATATACTGAAATCCTCGAAGTTAGCAGCAAATCTTCCTAAATTCTTCCAAAACCTATCTATGGTACCAATACTCAACTAATAAGTGATCTTCAAAGAGGCTTATGTGAAGTCTGTAAAAGGTAGGATTTCCAAATTCCAAAATCTGCTTGGCTGTGCATATATAAAGGTGCCTATAGACCAACCAAGGGAAAAAATGTTACCTGAAATATGATATGAGCTTTAAACAGTAAGATAGCAAGATTGTCCTAGATAATTACTGACAAGATTTGCATTATCTGGGTAATCTGATGCACCAGGCAGCATGAATTTTCTCTTCTTGAAGAATGTTGTGCAAGATTCCTTACTTATGCTTCACAAAATATGTTTCCTATTGAACAAGTAATGTTGCTAGCAAGTCTTGAAGGCAGAATAAATGCATATTATTGATGTAGTACATAGCACAATGACAAAAAGTCAGCGGATAAAACAGAAGTCTATAAACTTCTCTATGAAATTATATATGTCTATAACACCCTTACACCCCATATATTTATCTAAATTCCACTACTCAGTTGTTCTGACTAAACTCAGTGATCTATGAAGATATATATGTGCCTAGTGTGTAAAGCTTTGGAGGACTGTGTCCTAGAATATTAGTATGGAATTAGAATAGTCACCTTCAATTAGTGATTTATCTCATTCTCTCAAAGTGGGATGGATCACCATTTGGAGGTGACTAATGCTCTTCAGTGACCATGAAGGGTACCTAGATCACTAGATGTTTTTCCTCATACTAACTCTAAAACCATGGCTTAGATTTCCAAGTTTCTCAACAGTTATTCAGGCAGAAGCTCCTTTGCTGTGGACTCTCCTTGCACAGGTAGATTTTCAATTTTTTCAGACATTGTGTAGTTTTGAGGACAGGTTTTACAAATTCTGCATGTTTTCTTTGTATAACTGAAATAAATACTTTGCTCAGAACTTTACACTCATATCTTCATCCATCTTGCAAAAAACTCACCACAGCAAGTCTTAACAATTTTTTCATCTGATATATGGAAGTAACTCTATAGAAACCTTTATTCATCGTCATTTCACACAATTCCCATCACTAATGTAAATTTGCTACATCAGTATCTTGAACTAGAAAACTAATGTACCAAATAATTATTCTTATGCAAAATAAATTAATTTATTTTTGAGATAAAGGTTTTTCATGTGTCTCTCATTTGAAAGCTCCTTCATTATACATTAGTGCATACGTTACAGTATATTATTGCTCAAACGGAGGCTGACTGGTATTATACCAACTGAGGAATATGGCCTACACACGAGAGTAAGGTGTGGAGGTTTATTTGTTCAGGGGTGAATGTGGATGAGTGAATAGATATGCTTACAGATATGAAGGTATTTGTATGTCTGTATACTGAGGTTTTACCTCCCTGAAAATGATGGAAATAAGGCAGACCCCAGAGAGGAAAAAATACCAAGTGCTATTATGGTAAATAAGATCTGCTTTTGCCTGCTCTATAGGGAGCAAATCTTTTAACAGTGAAGACAGTATGTTGAGCATGGCCAATAAGAGTTTGCTTTCTTTTCAATAGCAAGCAAAGTTTCAGAAGGAACCTGCTGAGGGTGGGAGAGCTCCTAAGGTTTCTAGACAGGACAGCTTGCACAAACACAGCCTCTCTATATAGCCTGGGAACGACTTGAGATTCCTCACCCTTTCTATTTGGAGGAAATTACCATTGCCAGGCACAACAATGCCGATAAACACCAGTGCCTAGAGCCTGCGTAACTCAGGTAAACACAGAGCTTCCTGACACGATGAAAACCACTGGGTACTTCTTTCAAGTCATTCTTCTTACACAGTGTCAGATGTGACTGTTTAAACAGTCAGCATTTCCTCAGTGAAATACTTACTCTTCTGGTTGATTAACCTGGTTGATTGCTATGCTTTCATGATTAATCCTAAATGTGGGCTTCTGAACACTTCCTTGAACAGTCTAGTGCAAAATGGCATCTGGTTTGGGAATATGGCTTGGGACATTTTACAGGATCAACCTACTTTTCATATACAGTTTCTTAAAAAACCCTGGATTTTAATTAAATGTTAGAAGTCCAAACTCATGCTGAGAAGGAGTGAAGTAGCAGTCAAGGGCAGAAGAAAGAAGAGTATAACTACTGAGTGCACATTTAAATGGAGCAGTGAGCTTGAGCCCTGGAAATGCACTCAGACTCTTGGTCCTTTGATCATTTAGACTAGAAACTTTGCCTAAATAAACTCTGTTGCTCCACCATCACACATGTGAGTTTGAATAGCAGGGGTGTGAATGTAGCAGGGGAAATACAGCCCTGGTGCCTACGTGGCAATGTACTGAGACTTGACTAAGGAACCTATCTGGAGCTGGGAATCGTTACCAAGTTTGGACTAAAGAAAAAAGTCCATCTCCTTTATTTCTGACTCTATCTTGTCCACAAGCCCTGTAAACCACTTCTTTAACATTCAGTCTTCCAGAACAGGTTTTGTGTTGGCCTTCTGCATGGGAGTGATTTTTGTTCCTAATTTTTGGTAGTCAGAAATATGGATTCTGGCACTATCAAGGAAAACCTGACAAAAATTTACGTTTACATTTACATTTTATTTAATAATTTTTATGATTATTAAATAAAGCTATTGAAGATATAGTTTGGAATCAATTAACAGGCAGTTAGTTGGCCAGTAGCCACTAAAATGCAATTGTCAAGTCTGACTGATACTAAGGTAGAGTATTATTTCCATTCTGCCTTAAGTTCCTCTGTGGTGTTGACATCTGGTAGTCCAAGCTGTATTTCTGGGATGGTTCAGAAGATTTGTAACACTGGGAATGGATTAAATCCCTGACATTATAGCAAAGTGCAAACTTCAGCCACGTCAGGAAACTGCTAATCATAACATTAACCATCTAGTCTTTATATATCAGAAAGTAAAAAGAAGTACAGAGGTGACCAACAGATAAATGAGGTGTTTCTTAAAAAGTTATGAACCAAACAGCACAGATCTAGAAAACAGAATTCCTTTTTGTCTTTTTTTTTTAATACATCATGGCTTATGATGGCTATGCAATTGCACTTAGTGTATTTGGCTACCCTCTCATTATTTTTCACATATCCTATTAGCAGTTTATTTAAGAACCAGTTATCTGCTAGCTTCCTTACATATCTTCTGAAGTCCCTTCTATAGTATGCAACCATAGGAATAATTTCTCAGTTTGGCTAGTTGTCATACCTCATTTTTTTCTTTCAGCTTTGTGATCATAACAATGACAGGACTGTCTTCTTGCCAAACCATCTGCCAGAAATCATTCACGGTATTGATCATGGGTCCCTGAGTAGCAATGAAAGCCTTCTCTTTACCTCCATATCCCTGGTTTAGAAACAGACACAGAAACATTTACTTTAAATTCATGTGATCAATCAATATTGCACGTGAATAAAAGAGCAGAAAGAGCAGAAAAATTAATCTGAAATTAAAAAAAAATACTTGAACTGAAAGAAGTTATGACTAACAGTAGAGCAGATCAGAAATTTTTCAGTAGAACAGTTTTTTCTCTGGAAACTATAGATTTGATGAACTTAAATTGTCCTAAGAATACAACAATTCCTCTCAAATTTCCCCACTTACTTGGCTTCTTTTAGCTAACTCCATTCTTCAAGTTACTGGGACTTTCCTCATCCAGTGGTACTTTAATTTATAATTGAAATTGTGGCAGCATTTACAAGATAGTTTATAGTCAATGAGCCGTAGGAGAGAAAATAAGAACTATAAAACGGGTGTCGACAAAGATTCATGACAGGAAAATATTTTAAAAAACATGATTTCTTGTGGAGTCAAAGACTCTGCTATACATGTTTTCTAAGGGAGAAGTGTCTTTATGAGGCTTTATAGGAGGGACAACACATATAGGGAGTATAGGCAGTCCTGAAACACACGTGTGTGTTTAGGAGGTCAGAGAAAGGTCAGGCAAACAGTGGGGAAGCAGAAGAGAGGGAAAGACAAGAAGAAAAGGGAAAAAACAACACTGCAATCTTATTTTTTGGGTGAAAAGGAGAAGTTATGAGTGTGCAGTGACAGGGTGCCCAATAGTAATGCACACAAGAGGCTGGAAGTGTCTGAAGGGAACGAGTGAATGGAGAACAGCTGGTGATGGTGGGGGAGCCTCTAGCCTCGGGTCTTCCTTTTGGGTGCCTTTCTCCCTGACAGCTGTTACTCACTGCATAAACCAGTGGGATAATCCTCAGCTGGCACAAACTGTCCTCCTTCCACTCACCAATCTGCCTGAACATACTTTGTCCAAGACAGGTCTGTCAGGATCCCAGCAAGCCCAACAATTTTGTATAAATGGATGTGAAATTTCATTTCATTGCTGGGTTGCATTTTTTCTACAGTTGCTGACAGTTCAACTGGTGTTAGCAGCAGCAGGAATCACCATATGTGGGCCTGAAGGGTGGTGGCATAAGGAAGAGGGAGACATCAGAGGACTCAACATATGGTCTGACTCATGGGAGAGCGGCTCTCCACATAGAACCACTCTGCTTAGTTACCTGGTGATGTCTTGGTAAGAAATGCTGAAAGTACAGGTTGCAAAGTGAGGCAGGTTAAGGGGCATGGTGCTGTGCACATACATATTAATGCACTGTTAATTAAAGAAGCAACATCACTGTAGAGTTCTGGGGCCAAACTGCCGTTGCACTATTACCTTTATTCCAGCTGAGGGTCTGGAGTGTAACTCTGAAGAAAACATTTAATTTTGCAGGTAGAGGACTACACTCCTAAAATATGACTGAGGTATTTTCTTTGTAGTCTACTTAGCACATACTCTGTCATGAGTTCAAGAATGCTTCTCTGTGTGTGTGTCTGTGATCAAGAACTGTAACACACCTGACACTTAGAAATAATGCTTTCCAAGATTCCAAAAGGGCTCATGCTGGTGAAGTCATTGTGTCACATGACTAGTATAGGGAGTAAAATGTGAATGACTGTGTTGTGGGCACATGTGTATATTTAATATGTTCCTTTCCCCAAACCTGTTTCAGTATTTATTTAATTACTTAACTGTTGATTTCAGGACTATCAACTAGTATATTGAAAATACTGGTATTTGTCACTGTTAGAAGTAACACTTTTCTTTACTGTAAGGCAATAGGTCAATATGAAACAGTAAATACCAAAATAAACAAATAGTAAGGCATGTGTTTCTTAATGTTTTTATAAACTATTTGATAATTTTTTTTTGTTACAACCATTTTTGTACATTCATGGCTATGTGGTCTTTGTTACAAATGGCTCATAGAACTATTTCTATCACACATGTAGACAGAAAGATTTGGAATTATCGATGAAGATGGGTAAGAATGAAATAAGCGACACCTTGGAAAAGCCAGCTATTCACATGGAAAAGAAAATATTTTCTCAAAAGTACATGAAGAATGTACATTTACTTACCCTAATGTAGTTAGCATTTATGTAGGTACTCAAGGAGTCAGATGGATTTTTTGGTTTCAAATACACTCTGCTTAGAGGATCTAAGAGCACAAGGAAGATGGAAATTAATAAGAAAACCCACAGTTAGAAGATTTCTAAAGAGAATCAAAGACTTTCTGAAGGAAAAAACCTACTGTTATTTGGGGTTGTCAAGTAGTAAAGAAATATGCACCAAATTCTTCCTTCTGCAACGGATCACCACATGTAACTAAGGCACCCCTATACTGCACAAGGGTGGGCTGTGCAGAACCATCTCAGCGAGCTGTGGGCACTGAAGCAACATTGTCATGCCCAGGCAATGCTTAGCAAGGTCGAGCCTGCCCATGTTGCCTATTGAGCTGACCTGCCTAGACTGTCTCTGAAACCTGTCTTGTACCACTGTACAATGGTTCATAATTACACCAAGCCCTTTGAACTTGACTTTGGTACTTTTGCCTGAAGCTGTAGTGTTCAGTGACTACGCTGGACAGTTGGATTTAAATTAAGAAAAGATTCCTCTGCCTGGGATGAAATCAAATATGTGTGTTTTATACCAATTTAAGTTCACTGTAAGGGGATGGACTAGGTAACCCATATTCTTCCCTTTAGTCCTGTGTCCTCATCTGACACAATCTGTGACCATTCATGTGTACTGGACTGGAGACACAATGCCAAAATACAAGAACATTTTCCTTCACACTCTCCTTCAGTCTTGGATGCTCTAGAATGGAGTGGGGGCCAGATCTATTGAGTAAGGAGCTGGGATAAGTAAATCCCTCCTGGAAAGGAAGGTTTTGCTTGTTCATTTGTGATGATGTGACACTGTCCCCCATCTGCCATGTAATCCCATTTTGGAATTAAAGCCAGTATATTCTCAAGTATACAGTGTAACAGAAAGGGTGAAGCAGACAGGGAACGAGATGCCCATGTGGGGCTATCTAGGGACACACTTTGACTTTCTTCACATTTTTTCTGAAAAAATATACTACCATTAACAAAATCATACAGAAATATTTCTATGCTGAAAAAGCTTTTCTTCTGGCAATTCACGTAAATACTTAGTTATAATCAGCGGGGTTTTTTGACAGTATGCAGATGCCTATTGGTTTTGCTGAGTGCACTCTAGGCAATGTGTTTAAAGATACATACATGGGCACTGAGCTGGAAAGAGGTAAGTAAACACTACTTAGTGTGTGGCCCTAGTGTTTACATATGAAATATATAACTGATATATATACATATGCTATAGCAAATCCTAGTATTTTCAGAGATGGTTTTGGATTTCTTTTGTGACTTTTCATCCTGTTCCTAAGAACAGGATAAAACCTTGGCAAACCAAAGGAAGAAGAGGGATGATCCCAAACATACTTTATGTCCTTTTTGCACTGGAGGTCACAGAAGCACCTTGAACAGGAGTGGAGCCTTTGTAGAACTTAGGATGATGTTTTGAAAGTATGTTTCTTAAAGTATGCAAATGACTTCATGACTTCAAAGTGTGCACATGGAAGTCTTGTCTTCTGTAGTTAATAGCACTACGTGAACCCTAATCAACTTGTGTTAAAATCTCTTTGTACTACCTATCCTTACTTTTTTCACTTAGAGCTTTTTTTTTCCCCTTAACAATATGAGGACAGGAAACCTCTCATTCCTTTTCAGCACAGAGTGGTTATTAGCCATTTCCACAAATGCCTCAGGCTATGTGGCCTTGAAAAAACACCCACTTCCTCTAGCTCACACAATGCCTCTGATTCTCGTATTGCTTGACCCCTACCTTAAAAAACCTCTTCCAAGCAGACTCAACATCCAGTTTAATTACCGTGTCTTGAGATAAATCCCTCTGTTACTAGGGAGCAGCTAAATCAGTTTCACAATTTCTGAGACCTCCTTCCAACTCCAATCAATGAAACAAACACTGCTTCCAAAGAGGAATCTTTTATAAATTAACAGTCATGATCAGTTACGAAATAGTCAAGTGCTGTAAACTGAGCTCTGAGATGAGGAAAACCTGAGCAATGCTAAAGATCCAGAGCCACTAGGCAATCATCAGACACAAATGGAAGTTGTTTGCTTCCTCCTGAATGACAAATACCTCAGAAGTAATAATCGTATCCTCAAGGATGGCAGAGTCTTAGAGTCTCAAGCTACAGCAGAAAGAGAAGCTGACTGCAAGGTTGAATTCAGCAATGTCTGTAAAGCATTTGAAAATGCACCGGAGCTGCTAAGAACTTACAATTACTAATAAAATTTGTCTTCTACAGTTTTAACTGAGGCAAAATTACTGCTGGTTTTCTTCTGTGTATCTAGGAAGTCTGGAATAGTTCTCTCAGCAGAGTAGAAGATGCTTCTTCTAACTCCGTCTTTAACAAACTAATGTTGTCCTGAATTTATCATGTTGGAATAACATGATAAATAGGAATATGAGGCTGTTAAAGGGACTGTGACTTGCCTCCATGAGAATGTCTGGTGCAGGGAACAAGCAGGGTTATATAGTAGAAGTGCTGGACAACCCCTCACCATGCCATGGATACTGGAGGATCAGTCACTCCATGAACTCCATTGGTGCTTTCATTAGGGAGCAGAACTGGAGCAAATATAACTGGTTGTAGTCAGGACTGGGGAGTGCAAGGGAGCTCAAAAATTTCAGCATCAAGAGAATGGTTTTCCAGCATCTGTTACATGCTTTCATAATAACGTGCTTTGCTCATATGATTTAACTTTCCCCTTTAGTGGAATGTCAGAGCCAGCTTTAGCACATGCACTTCATGCAATAGATTGTGGACTTCTGGGTCTGATCCCTTAAGTGCTTTCTATCTTCATGTTAGTGTGAATCTGCTGTTCTGCCCAGGGTGTTTTGATGCAGACTTCTGACTTGAGGTTAGTCTTCAGAGAGAGAAAGGGAATGGTAAACTAATGGATGTATTGCACATACAAAGATACCCACAGAATAGTGTTAAGCCACTTGCTCCTTTGTAAGCAAAAGTCCATGCATACTCCGAAATACCACAGGAATGCTGCTTCTGGTTTGAGATGGAAAAATGAGACAGGAAGTAGGAAAGATAGAGGGCTGAAGAAGTAGTGGGAGATACAGGAGAATATAGTAGAAAGCTGAAGTCCTGCTGCAGGGACTTGTAGGGGGGGCTGCAGGAGACAAGCAGGCAAAGGTGAAGATGTAGAGTAAGAGGATGAGGAATGAGCAGGAGGGCTGCTGTCCTGCCACAGGGATGTGGCTGTGGTGAGAGATTGGGCAATCTCTGTGCAGGATTGGGAACCTGCTCAGAGGGCATGAGAAATACTGTAGACTGATGGCAGAGGGGATGCAGCTAAAGATACAGAGCAGGGTTTAACAGGAGCTATGGGTGGGGCCACAGTCAGGAGGAAGGATGGAGAAACACTGATCTTAAGAAAACTGCTTAGCCACTTGCCTCTGATCCCACATTGGTCCCTCAGTAGTTAAATTAGAATACTATTGTAATGCAAATAACACTTAGAGAACTTAAAGTGGCAGCCTAGTGTTTGCATAAGAGTGTTGGCTATGTTATACTGCAACTGAAACATCTTTCACAGAAATGTAACAACATCTCCTGTACTTTGTAGTTTTCCATACAGAATAATTTTCAATAGGCATTAGTTGTGTTTCACATAAGTATGTCTGGCTGGGTAGTATCTGCTAACATAAACCTGCCCTCATGCACCCTGTCACAGAATTATCTCTTAGAAAATGAGAATATCTACCGCAGCATAGAGGGTGGAGCTGGCAGGACTGGGCATTTTTAGGACATAATCCATCAGCTCAAACGTCACTTGTCATCACAGGTGCCCCAATTCAGGAGACGCACCCAGTGCTGGGAATGGAAAAGCTGATGCGGGTGTACAAAGCAGTGGGTTGATATCATCTGAGCAGGAAACCAGGAAAGCTGTTCTATTTAATCACTCAAATAATTTCCAAACCCTCTCAGACTGGGTGGGGGGTGTGCGAACACTTATTAAGAGCATGTGCCTCAATCCTCAAAATACCTTCTTTGAGAAATCCTGGTGCTAACACTCATCAGACCTTGTGATTTCTGTCACGGACAGTTACAAAGTGCCTGTCAGTGGGTAGCTGTGGTGCACACCAGCAGTGTGCTTGCATTGAAAATGTGCTGTGGAGCCAGCGGCACATCCTGGCTAACAGGAGGTGAAGACACACAGGCACACTGGTTCTCAAAGCCCAGCAGCATCAAGTACGGCCCAGCTGTTGTGTCCCAATTCAAAACACATGCTACATTGAAACAGGACTCATTGCATTTGCAAGGCGTTGCTGGAGGCAAATCTGGTGGCAGCTGGGGCGCCTGGACAGGAGATTCCATGGGAAGAGAGAACTTCCAAAAATCTGCCAGTCAGGCAGACGGGGGCTGGTGATATCTTGTCTCCACTGCAGCTGATGGCAAAAGTCCTGCTGTCGTCAAAGGGGTCAGGATTTCACCCTCTGTGTGCATCCTGTTGACACTGCGCCAGACTCTAAGGGACGCTGAATTGTCTGATTGTTTTGTATCTAACTCACATTCAGTTACCTTCTGTCTTTAATTCCCTTCAACATTTCTCAACTGTACTCAGATGCACACAGCTGTTGGTTGCAAGAGATGAACTAACCTTGAACACAATGAAAATTTTACTGGAGGCTGAAGAGAAGCAAGGACTCCACACAGGCTTCTTTCCCAGCTATTTATCACATTTCGGAGATTAATCTAGAGGCTGAAGGCCATCAGTTTTTGTTAGTTTGACTGCAAGGCCTTGGTGTGATGTGAACAAACTATAATGCTTTCAGATTTGGTGAAAGAAATCTCATAATTTAAGATGTGTGAATTTGAATCACTAATATCTAACATACACCCACAAAGATATTTTAGAGATGTTTAGAAAACAAATTTCTAGTTGATAGGATATGCTGTCATTTTAAAAGTATTCTTCGTTCCAAACCTAAGCAAAGGATTTACATTTCTTTCTGGGAATGTTCTGTAGTATTTTGAATCACTGAACTCTTTTACTTTGGTGATGTCAAAAATTATAACAACTCAACTATTCATGTCTATATTTAGTGTAATGTTAAAACTTCTGCAACCTATTCTGAAACAGAACACAAAACAAAATGTTCAACAAAAGAGAAATGGAGTATCTCATTATCCACCAACAAATGTGAAAACAGCTGCATATCAGAGAAACATGTATTTTGAAGGAAAACTATTCCACTGAAAAGTTTTCAATCATCTCCAATTATAATAAAGCAATTTTATATGAATTTGGGCCAATGAAACTACAGCAGCAGTATAGCAAGGCAGTAACAAGTTTAGAGCAATGAAGAGGCAGCACTGTATCAGGAATGTAAACAGATTTCTGCAAAGGCAGTTTAGGGCATGGAGAAGAAAAAAAGCAATCAACAGAGGACTTTCAAAGATGGAAGCCCACTACAAGACAAGATAGGTTGCACTTGCTTTTTCTAGTCTGGGTTTTTTTTAGTCCCAAGTTATCTTGACCCAATCAGAGGGAATTCAATGACTGCAAGATGGTTTGGGCTGTGATGAGGAGCTACTGCAAGGCATGGCAGACCTCACTCCCCCCATGTGCCTGAGCTGTCTTTCAGAGAAAATCAGCATGAGCCCAGGCTGCCCTTCAGTATGTGGCTGGGATGCTGCCAACTTGTGTACCTACTAAGGTATCCAGTGAGAGTTCTGCATTTGCCAGTCCTACAGCACTGGGCTTCTGTTATCTTTCTACATGGATTATAAATACAAGTATGCATGGGTACACATCAAGCAAATGTAAAGATAACTAGATTTTCACAGCAATATATTCTAAAAGCAGGACTAAATGTCATAGTAGGAAACCATGGGCTAACTCACTTACTTGGCAGAATTGTTTTATAGCGGTTTTTAGTTCCGTGACTCGGGATGTCAATTTCTTTGGGATCCACAAAATTCATTGGTATTTCCTATAAAAAATAAATTAAATCAGACTGATGTTTCCAAAGGAGCCATGCAGGAAATTATCACCAGAAGGCCATCTGCTGTTACACAACTGTCTTTTAACATCAAAGTTGTTAAGAAAAAAGTGGTTCCCACCTCAAGCCCGTCAACACCCTTCCTTTAATAAACACAGGGAGTTGTATATTGAAGGGGTGACTTCCAAGGAACACTTCTGATGAATTATTAAAAAGAAAGTTTTTACAGGATTAGGACCAAGGTTAAAATGCACTATAGTTCCAGAAAAGTGGAGTTCAAGAGTACAGTATGGTGGCAAAAAAGAGCAATACTTTACATAATTGGGGGAGGAACTTCAAAAATAATTAAATATTAATATGTGGCAAACTTTTTAAAAATTTTGTGCTAAGCCCTTAACAATGAAATTCAAAGACCTCACTTGCCTTTTATTTCAACTACTAGAATGCCTTAGTCTTTTGCATTCAGGGACTCAAAAGTAATAAAAATCTGAAGCTATTTCTTTTGCTTCTCATTTTGATCTTTTAGTGTCTGATTTACATTGCAGATGTGTGTAACTAATGTGACAGTTTCCTTTAAGTTTCAAAAATATATAAATAGTAAACTCCTCATAAACTTAAAATTATGGTTTTTCCAATTGTTTGTCACCATGAAAAGTAAAAACCCACAAATTTTGCATTGAACAAAATATTTAACTTGGTTTAAGGGAGGGTAAGAATAATTTTGATTTCAAGGTCCTGAAATAATGTTTTTACAATTGAATAAAACCAACTATTTTAAAATGGCAGAATGAAACATGTAGGGCTGTTTGGTTTTTTTCATGATTGTGGGGGATGTTTTACCAACTAAAATGATCTGGCAAAATCACATTAAAAATGCTTCAGTTTATTCAAATCTTCATTTTTATGCTGATTTTTTTTTTTGGCCACCAATATTTAAATTATCTTAGAGTAGGCTGAAATTTGATCTTCAGCAAATTAATACTTCTAGTTAAAAGAACAGTCATAACTAGAGACTTGGAAACTTCATGCTAGCCTGGGACATTTGGCCTAAGAGACAGTGGCATATTAAGTAATTGTCTCTTAGAAACACGTAGGAACATGAGGAGGATCTGTTGGCTTGCATCACTGGAAAATTTACTTAAGGATTTTCCTCCAAAATGAGTTGGTTTCTACTCTAGAGGTGCAGGCCTGCCCAGTACTTTGGCACAGAAGAAGTGCGTGGTCACTGTCCTTCAGACCCAAGCTCTGGTCCTGCCCAGCATGACTGACCTCTCCAGGGTGTTTTTTTAAAGGAACAGGAATGAGGCCTCTAACAGCTTGTCAAGCATGCACCCAATAGCAGATTTTTACATGGATTCACCAAGCAGGGGAAGCTACTCTCTCACTTTACTGCTTGAAGAGGTGGCAAAGTTAAGTAAAATTTAGATGGTTCATCATGAAATGCTGTGATCCATTTCCACTTGGCTTCTGGACATCTTACTATGTGAGGCTGCATATGTGTTGATTTTCATTTTTCTACCTTCTCTGCCTTATGCCCATGCATTGCATGGATCTTCTTTATTCTTCCCCTCTCCCTCACTCAGTTTCTTCCTTGATCTCTTCTTGGTCTTCAGCTGGCTCCTCAAAATAATGACTTGCTGTGTCAGGCCAGCCGAAGTGTTGCTGCTAAGATACACCTTCCTTGCAGGTGCTTCACCTAATCCTTTTTCAGATCGCTCTGCTGCCATCCATATGATGGCTGTCCTAAGCTCAGGATCTTCTCACTTCTAAGACTTCATTCTTGCATAAATCTCATCCCCGCTACCTCAGGTCAAACCCTCTCACCTCTGTCCTGTGTCTAATGCTGCTTCCTCATCCATAAAACTACAAAATGAGCTCCCACACCCTCCTCATATTCACCTCTGACTTCTACCGCTTCCCAACGGTGACCTCTGTGAGACTCTTACCCTTGGCCCCTGGGCTCCAAATTGTTCCAACCAGCTGACCCTGAGCTTCCCTAGCTCAATTCTGGCTGAGTACAAACACCACCAGCACATGGCCTCAGAAACGCTTCCGTGCTAAACTATGTGCCAAGTGAGAGAGAGCAAGACACTAAGCCTGTGCTTAATGTGATCTATGCCTGTCATCCACAGAGACTGGGAAAAGATGTGTGAGGAAGAGCCCTCTGCCTGCCCAAGTGATGGTGGTTGGTGAGGGTCTTCCAGCTGCCTGGCGAGGCCCTAACTAGGCCTGCTAAAATTTTTAAATAGTTCATAATTTGGTGAGTTACTGACAGATGCAAAAATGCCACCAAGCTGAAAACAGAAACACATTTCTCTGGGCCAACCGGGACCATTAATAACATTAATCACTTACATCCTGTAAACACTTTCTAATCAGTGGTCTCCTCCCAGTAGTAAGTACTTGTGAGTCCAAGGGCACAGACAAAAATCTGACAATACACCGTGGATCACAGCCACAGGCAAGTCACTTATTCTGAAACTGACTGTGAGAAAAAGGAGATTATTCCAGAAAAAAAAAAAGATCAGGATAATATGGGGATAACATTCCTGCTAACAGGGGAGCAAATAAGCCCAGCAGATTGCAAATAGCAGGAATGTGTGCAAATTAGCATACAAACTCTGTAGCTGTATAAGCAATATATATATAATTGTTTTATTAAACATACATATTTAATTAAATAATTGCAAATATTGTATAAACTGCACACATTCATGTGCTCAGTCATATGCAATTATAGATGCACATGCATGTTGCTCATGGGCTGGTCTCCCTCTCTGAGTGATACCTTCTAATGGCTGCTATTCTGGTTCACATTAGGTTTTAAATGCTGTTCATATACTTGAAGAGGTATGATTTGGATCTCTGAAGGCATTCAAGAAAATGTGGCAAAATTTAGGAAAATTCAGGCAGGTAGTCATTATACCCATCCCTGTATTTTCACAAGAACTTAATTTTATAGATTTAATGATCTGGCACTTTCCCATGCAGGACTGTGTTTCCTGATGTTCAAGTGTTTTGGGAATAATGAATTTTATCTTCTGTCACCAACTGACAATATTCTGTCCCTTGAAGAGCAGCAACTCAGCCTACTAAAGAAAACATATATGCTGGGCAAATTCTGTCTCTTCCTCCTTCCAAATCAAGCATATTCTCCCAGCCAAATATACCCAACCTTTTTGTAGCATTATTAAAAAAAAAGAAGAAAATATCTTAATAAATATTATGGAAATATATTTTTATGGTAATTTAAAACCTTTTATAGTAACAATAAGTTATGTTCCTTTAATTGTTCATGAAAAAAATTTGAAGAACTAAAAATAACCTAAAACTGCTCGAGTTTTAATTTTCCACTGAAAACTTTAAACATTTCTCCACTTTGTTTTTTTCACATTTGGAAGTTTTTAATGAGAACTAGTAATTCTAGTCTCCAGAGGACAGCCTTGCTGTATTTCTTTAGCTAGTTAAAATGAGTTGTGTAAGCACAGTGGGTGAGGGTTATATACTGCGTTCTTAGCATGCCTAAAGTTCCTACTTGAGCTACTATCTGTATGAAGGAACATAGTAAACAGATACTGTTCGACAGCTTCATCCTCAAACACATTTTAAAAAATGGTTTAAAAACAGAATAGACAAGTCATGACCTTTTCAATAAAATTCTGTGGAAACACTGAATGGCCAAAGCCATGTTGTGCCCCCCTGAGGGACAAATAAAATGTGACTCTGTCTCCCCAAAGATGTGCACAACTGCTGTGTGAGACTATTTGGGTAAACAGGATTCTACAAGGTGCCAATCTGTCAGTACAAACTGTCTCCTAACATGGGGGGTTTAAGCATGATGAAGTTATTTCTTCTGACTTTCCTGCCTAAGCAGCAGAAAGCCGGAGAACTTATGGCATAACTGGTGATAAAAGTATGTTGGATGATTGTAATTTTTTTCTGTGTACACTGTCTGTCCACTTTTTGGCAGAAGAATTGAGGGATTTACTTTTCTTAAGCAAATGACTTCTACTATAAATCTTGCATTTTAAAGGTATATAAAAGGGCTGCTTCATAGGATGCAATTATTCATAATGAAAAGCTATTTTTAGAGTAAGATGGCATTCATTATCTATTGATTCACAGGCACAAATTGGAAACAAAATGAAGCCTAAGGGATCACGTGCTTCTGGCATGTTTAATTTCAATTCCTTCCAGTTTCTCTGATTTAGATATCAGATTTCTTGATATGCAGTTTCTCTGAATGAGTTCTGGAACCCTTCTGAAAAACTCTTACCTCTGGCCCTCTGATTCCTCAGCTGAAGCACAAGTTCTACATTATGCCTCTCCAGTTAATATGTCAGTAAGCACATAAATTGACTCCTTTAGGATTCTGGATGACTACTAGCTTACTTTTATTAATTTTATTGCTTTGTTATAGAATCCCTTCCAATAATGCTTCAAAATCAGACAGAACCTCTAGTGATCTGCTTGAACCTATCCCTGCCACAGATGTAGGAAATTTCCTAAGTTCTTCAAGGGTCAACACAGATGCAAATAATGGAGTCACTTCTCATCTCTTGGTTCAACTTCCCCAAATCACTTTTCTACCATTTTGATCATCAGTTGATTCTTTTACTCTTTGGTAAGCTTTGTGCTGTTGATCTGTTTAAAATTGAAGCTATGATTTTTTAAAATTCAAAATATTTTTTGTCCTGCCTTACTCAGCTTTCACATTCAAATGACATCAGTTTATGCTCTTTTCTATTTCCCTTGTAAAAAGTGTCTCCTTTTTTCTGATAGCTTCTTTCATCTGAATGTTTTGCAAGACCAGACTTTTCCAGGTCTTCTTAAAGTAATATGTTGTAGTTTGTTTTCCCTGACTGAGTTTTTCTGCTCTTTTTTTCCACCTGGCCACTTTCTTTATTTTAGATTCTTACCCCTTTTACTAATAAATATAGTTTTAAAACACTTCAGGGTTTTTTGTCTTGAGTATATTAGGCTGCTGTATGCCATGCTTGTTAAAGATATTTTAGACCTTGGGACAAAAGCCCCTTTTGGACAGGGACTGTGAGTGTCCCTCTCTGCTCCAAAAAATAATCTACAGTGACTAAAAATTTAGTGCTCAAATTGCAAACATACACGGCGTTTACACGGGAAAAAACAAAATCTCCAATTATTCCTGTGTTTTCTGTCATCATAGCCTTTCTGATGTCTTTGAAACTGTCACAGTGTTACCGTTCTGACTGCACTGTAGCTCTGTTGTAACACTTAGCCCACCTACGATGGGACTTCGAACCAAGAGGAATCTGTATTACCCGTGGATATATATAACTGACTTACCTGTCTTTATTGCACAAACATAAAACACCACCTTGAAACTATCTAATCTGCCCTTTGGAAACGATTTGCACCTTGACATTAAAGTGTGTTGCCTGATTATTTTTTCCCCACAGTTTCTGTAGTGCCACTTATGTCAAAAATCCTCATTTCAAGCATGTTGTTGAACTCACTCACCATGAATTCTGTTTGGAGCAAATGAGAACATGCAACTGCGTCTCGAAGCTGCTGCCGTGTCAGCACGCGGCCAGCTGACTGCAGGTATTCCATCGCTACTTTTTCTCGTGGGGTTGGCACGGTGACGAAAGGTTCAACACTTCCCAAGCTGCTCATATCCAAAGTCAGTGAGACATTGGATCCTCGTCTGCATTAGAAAATAATTAAGACCGTTATACGAGATCTGTGTTACTGTAAATCCCATACTCATGAGGCTGATCCTGAGTTACTTATGCGCCCTGGCTTTCTCTATAGTCACTGATGGATTTGGGCATGCAAAGACTGCAAAACTGGTTTCACTGGTAGCACTGAGCAGACAGAAAACCAAGTACATCCTAATTCTTCAATCTAACAGCCAACGCTGCAAAAATGTGTGCTAGGGTGCAACTATATTAATTATTCTCAGAAGCAGAAACAGCTCCCTATATGCTACTTGATTGTTATGAATGTCAAATATGAAAGTGGTATCTTGGTAAGGAAGAAATATTTCACAGAAAAAACCCAAGGGAATATATTTCTAACTGATACACATAACAACATGAAATAAATTCCTAGTTATGTAAGGTGCATGTTTAAGAATTTATTGAAATTAAATATACATAATGTAGCAAGAAAAATTGACAAAAGCAGCAGAAATAAGTGAAAGGCAGTGTAAACATTGTGACTACCAAGACAGTAGATAATGTCTCATGTTAGGTAGAAGGGAAGTGAGAGGCACTAAACCACAATAAATGATCTGTGTCTGAGGAGAAGGAATGGTCACAGACTTAAAAGGGGCTGTTTGGAAATGCCAAACATCTCTTGCAGGACAACCAAATCCATAACATTTCCATTTCTACAGGAAACTAAAGTTGGATTCAATAACAACTTTGAGCCATGAAAATACAAATATACTACATTTCTGTGGGTTTGGTATGAGCCCTATTCTCTCTGGGGCTTTCTCAAACAGCACTTAAGAAAATTGGCTTTTTTTGTTATTTTCAACCCTTCAATCAAACATTATCTACTCGACCTTTTAGGCACATAGATTGCAAAAAATCCATGCTCTGCAAATTGTGATGACTAAACACAAATTTATAGGCATCTATCAAAGTTTTTGTGTTAACTAAGCAGCAATCAGTACTAGACTGACAGATTCAGCTCACTGAACTGGACTACAGATGCCCAGCTCAGTTCACATTTACCAAGCAGCTATGCATATATAGAGATAGTTTGATTCCTACCTCTGCACATTATTGTCTCTCCATTAAGGGGTGCTTACAGGGAAGTTGAACTCTTAGTTACTCTACCATGCTTGGATATACACAAACGTAACATAACATTGTCTCAAGTCTCTCCTAATAGTCATTCTTACAGATCAGTATACAACTCTATGCCTTGCCCATTTGTAAAATCACATATGCCAATGATTAACCATTTACTGGATAATCTATTATCCAGCGATTCCAGTTTTTCTACTTAAGCTCTGTTTGGTTGGGTGCATTTCTCATCTGTAGGAGAACTGCTGGGAGACTGCACACCTCTCTGAACACTGGATGTTAAGATACAACTGTCCCTCTTACAGTAATGCCATGTATTATTATAAATATAATGCCAACATCATCTGATAGTATCTGTGAGGCAAGTGCTATTCCCCCCAGTATTAGGGGAATGCTTTCCTCTACAGAATCACAGAAACATTGAGGTTGGAAAAGATCTCCAAGACTGCTGAGTCCAACCCTTCACTGAGCACCACCATGTCACCATGCCAACTAAACTGGAGCATTAAGTGCCATGTCCAATTGTTTCTCGAACACTTCCAGGGACAGTGACTCCACCACCTCCCTGGACAGCCCATTCCAATTCTTGACAACCCTTTCAGTGAAAAAAATTTTCCTAACTTCCACCCTGAATCTCCCCTGGTGCAGCTTGAAGCCATTTCCTCTTGTTTGTTGCTGATGGCTTGGGAGAAGAGGCTGACTCCCTTTCAGGCAGTTATAGAGAGCAATAAGGTCTCCTCTGAACCTCCTTTTCTCCAGGCTAAAGATCCACAGCTCCCTCAGCCACCTTTCACAGGACTTATGCTCCTTCCCCAGCTCTGCTGCCCTTCTCTGGACATGCTCCAGCACCTCAGCATCCTTCTTGTAGTGAGGCGCCCAAAACAGGACACAGGACTCCAGGTGTGGCCTCACCAGTGTCGAGTGAAGGGCGTAAGTCACTGCCCTGGTCCTGCTGACCACACTGATACAGGCCAGGATGCCACTGACTTTCTTGGCCAGCTGGGCACATGCTGGATCATATTCAGCTCCTGTTGACCAGCACTCCCAGGTCCTTTTCTGCTGGGCAGTTTCCCAGACACTTTTCCCCAGCCTGTGGAGCTGCACAGGTTTGTTGTGACACAAGTACAGGACCTGGCACTTCACCTCACCTCACCTCATACACATCAGCAGATACTTCAGTAATTTTACTGTAAATTAAACTATTTCTATCATGTCAGTCTGCATGAATAAAAGTTACTACAGTCACTCACCTGTCACTTAGCAAAGCACAAAGCAACAATGTCTGAGAGACAAGACCCCCTGGTGGAATAGGTGAATTTCACATTGTGCCATTTTGTTCACAAGCCTATTTCAGCTTAGGTGATGGGTGGTTGGCAGCAAGAGCTTTGCTGCCCAGGCCTGCAGATGGTGAGTCAGCAGTGGGTGTCTGGCTGCCTCCAGGGGTGGATGGGGACAATTTCTGTTGGCACAGGGAAGTGGGTAGGATATGATTTTGCTAATTTTGCTAGAAGGTAGGCAGAAGTGAGGTAGCATCCTGAGCAAAAAATGATGGTAAATGGTACATGCACAGACTACCAGTAGTGCTCTGTGCCTCGTGGCACAGCCTGCATGGTACCAGAGCCCCAGGCAGCAGTACCAGCACCCACACCCAAATCCAGAGCTGTGACAGTCTGGGAAGGGGACACACCATGGTGGCTGTGCTCAGATGGACCCTGAAGGAGGGTGCTGCCTCACATGCCCATCCCATTTCCCTGGGGACTGCTCCAGCCTGTGGGGGGAAATCAGTTCCCAGCTCCACACCACTTCTCAAGGAAAACATCCTGTTAGACCTCTCTGTCACAAAACCCCTCCTGTGCAAGCACCTTTTCTGACCGTGCCTAGCAATTCATTCCACAGAAAAAGGCAGTCTCTCAAACAGGTGGCTCTGAGTGCACGTACTGCAAATCCAGTCTTTTGAAAACCATCCAGAAATCCACACAAGAGCTGTGCAATGAATCCCTCCGAAACTGTTTAGGCTACCTTTCGTTGAGAAATGGGTAGCAATTTAGATCCAGACATATTTCTGGGAGAGCCTACTGGGATTTCCTAATATAGAGGAAAAGTATTCCCATTGTCCAGTAACAAAGTACAGTGAAAATGTTAATATTTTCTTTGGCTTTTACATTGTTATAACTGACAGTCTTGGCAACAGGGTGATTTCCTTTTTAACAACAACAAAAAATGTACCTGATCTAATTATAACTGTGAGTTTACAGCTTTTACCATTTATGGGGATTATTGATGAGCACTGATCTTGAGGACCTTACTCTGGAAAGAAGAACCAGTCCTTAGATGCATATTTAATACATTAAAAGGTACGCGTTGAATAAAAACTATAGAGCAATTTTCTTAGAAGCTCATAAGAGGACATACAGTGGATCAGAGTTCTAAAGGTAATTCTTCCATAAATATGGGGATCTCAAAGAGCCCTTTTGAAGTAGTATTCTTCAATTAATAAAATTTGTAAAATAATGTTTACATACATTAGAAATGCTATAACCAATATTAGTGTTAATCACACAGACTTCTTTATTGCATTCTTTATGCGGAGGAATAGGCCTGAAAACAGAACATATTGCATTGAAAGATGAGGGAGGGCCTGAACCAACACGTGTTTGCATGCTCTAACAGAAGATGCTTATAGTTTCAGGTCTAGAGACTCTGGATTCTCAATGTTCCTCTAATAGTTAAATTCTTTGCTCTCTGTTGAAGACTAGAAAGCAAGAATTCTCTTTTACTACCTGGATAGAAAGAGGTTACCTATTGAGCTCACCTTTTCCCACCGTACTAGGAGGGACTGCACAAGGCTGGCCACAGAGCAATATGAAGGTACCACCTAAAACAAAGCCTATCCCTTGCCTACATTAGGTTTTGAATAAGGAGATCACCATCAGGCCAGAGACACTTCAAGTCAGACAGCTTATTTTACTTGGAGATAAACACACAAATATATATATATTCTTTATGTTCCCCATCTGAATAGTCTGGGCCAAATAAGAGAAGATTTTGTTATGATACACCTACCCCAGCATCCTCTCGAGGTTGTGTCTTGATGGGGAAGAGTACCATGCAAGGAATCTGAGGAATTGTAAACATTTGTGACAACATTATATTAAAATTGTCAGGAGACCCACTCTTCCAAAGCTCCACCAGCTGGGACAGCCACCTCATCCCTGGTACGTGGTTAGTGCAATCAGGAAACCACTTGTGTCTGTGTATTGTCTGCAGTCCCAGAGGGGGGTCTTACTACATACTCGCAGAACTCTTTTCAGTTGGATAATAGGAGCAAGTCCACTGGTGAGAATTCACTGGAGTATTTTAAATAATACATTTATAGAACCAGATTTTATTACAAGGCATGATAAATAAAAATTTTAAACAACAATGTTTGAAAAGTCTCAAAAGGAAGCTCCACCTGTCCACCTTGGAAGGCCACCAGGTTCCTAAAGCCCTATTAATCATTACTGAGGTCATTTCCAGGTCTTCCCTGACCCTAAAATTAAGCCATAGATGTTGATTATGAAAATCCAATTGCCTGACACGTTTTCCCAGTTGTTTATTTAAGCTGAGTAATTTCTTTAAATACACATTCCCATGTTTATTCAGCACTCCTGAAAAATGCAACACCCAGATTCCTGAGCCTCGGCCTCTCGTTCTCTCTAGTGGTTCTGGAAGCAGCGGTGATGGCTGCTGCCCTCTAGGAGCCATTGCCCTCTGACCTCAGAGCTGCGGACACGGGAGGTGCTTCCTCCTGTGCCTCCATGCTGTGCAGCTCAGGAGGGAGCTGGGTCAGGCATGTGGGTGGCAGAAAGTCAGTAACTAGCATTTAGAGTGGAGCTGGATGCAGTTGCTGGGGTCAGAGTTTGCTTTGGGTGCTCAGATGCTGCCTGTACCAGGGAACACTACACAGGGCTACTCTCCCTGGGTTTTACTCCCTGGAAGGGAAAACCACCGTGATGCCCCGTGCCTTTTCTTTCTCTAGTGCTCACAGATCAGGCCTAGACATGGGTCCTGAGCCTCACCTTGTGGGTCCATCCCATTAGCAAATGCACCCAAAGAAGGCGGGGCTTGCTCTGCGATAATTGCACTCGGAGAGCACAATGAGGCACATGCTTTCCAGCACTCACCCCCTTACTGCTGCCACACTTCACCTGCATATCTAGTTCTATGTTTCAGTAGAGCAATTCGAAGGAAAAAAAAATATATTTGGGAAAAAGAGCAATGGAAAAATACAGGTCTCAGCTTGCTTTCTGCTTTTAGCAAAACAGCTAAGAGAAAACATGAATGATGAATTAATGTGATATGTAAAACTCCACTAGAGTGTGAAAAGTACAGTAAATAGAAAAGGACTTAGTATTGTTATTAATCCTCTATACCAATAGAAAATAAATAAAAATAGGAAACTGTAATTTCATCCAGAAAAATCAGTCTTGAAAAAAGGAAAAGTAGAAAAGTACAGAAAGGTTAAAATTATCTTTTCAAATGACTGAAGATATTGTTGTTTTCTTCCTGCCTTGGGCAAATGGTAATATGGATCATCTAATAAACAACAGAGACATTTCTTCACAAATGTAGATTTATAATATCCATTACAGACAGTCCTGAGAAGGTTAAGAGATGACTCTCATTTGAAGCAAAATATACTTTGATAAGTTTTAAAGTAACATTCACAGTACTGTTAAATAGTTGCTTCTAATGCTTCAGAACAATTTCTGTATTTTTCAAAAGTGCATATATATGATTCTTGCTCTATACTTGGTAGCCTGAAATATATATCCATCATGTGCTGCTGACATTACTGGACACCTTTGGAAGGTAGGGCCGAGTGAGAGTATGGTAACATTAATAGGTGTGATAATCTCTTGATTTTCTTCTGAGCATCAGCAAACTATCTCAAACAAGTCTAAGAATACAATAAAATCCATTATTGACCATCCCAATTTGAAATATAAAAATACAATTTTTCTTACATCTACATTCTTTTCTTGGAAATGTAGAGCTCATAAATTTCAGTTTTCTGTTGTGCTGCAGCACATATTAAAGCATATTCTGATAGAAAACCCCATGAGTTCAGATAATATACAATACCCATTAATGTAATTTTCCTCCTCTTTACTCTCACTTTCCACAAAGGTTAATCAATATCATCAGTATTAGTTTGAGAAAGTAATGAATTAAAAATCTTTAGGTAAGTATGTGAATGCCATCCTAACACATAAATATTTGCCCACAGTATTTATTGCACATACTGTACTTCTAATTTTTACACTCCCAGGTGCCCTAGGAAACACTGATATACAGATGCCATGCTTGGCAGACTCACAGTGAAAACTCAGTCTCCCAAATGCTCTCTGCTTTACCTGCTAACAGTTCTGAGTTTAACTTGAACAAGAGCTGTGGCTTTTAGGAACCACCCTAACCTGAGGTTATTGATACTTTTCAAGAAACCAAAACTGTATCACACCCCAGACTGAAGTACTCAAAAATCAGAAGTTGAGATCAACCCACTAACAAATCCAAATGAGAATTTACTTTGCATTATGACCAGTCTAAATTGATAGAGCCTGATACCTTGAAAGATCTATTCTGCTCAGCTCATGTTTGGTTATTTTGCAGCTACTTTATCATGCATGAAAATAAAAAATTCAGGACCTTAGTTCCACCTTCAGCACTTGGGTGTGCAGTAGGTCAAAACTTGATCTTCCCCACTCTCCTGCTATTCTGACATACCAGTTCCACTTATACCACCAGAAATTACCTACTGACTCCTCATCATGCATGGGACCAGTAAACTTCTCTTTTTCTACGGGTTCCTGGACTCATTTCCAAAACCTTATTCCTCT
Source organism: Rhipidura dahli (assembly GCA_013399225.1). Taxonomy (NCBI): domain Eukaryota; kingdom Metazoa; phylum Chordata; class Aves; order Passeriformes; family Rhipiduridae; genus Rhipidura; species Rhipidura dahli. Next base: position 1,777,765 of record VXAC01001162.1, read on the forward strand.
CACAGATAAACCTTCCTCTGGCTCTGATTTTTCCTCTCCAGAGAGGAGATACTGGACAGATAGGTTCGATATTAGCCCAATTTTCCACAAAAATGCTTAACAGTTAAATGGTTAATATTACTGATATTTATGTAATTTCTACTCCTGCTTGCAGACATCTGCACCTGAGACAAATCCTGTAGCCATTGGTGTGAGCAGCCCCATCTCACCAAACCAAGGACCTCATTTACAGAGGCTAATTTGATATAACACTGAAGCTAATACCTATCACCTGAAAGCCACAGATGGAATATATTTGATCTCAGGACTCTAAGAAAGGCAATAGTATGAAGTACGCATCTTCTTAGGAAGAATAGTTGGTATTTCTGGTCATGTTTGCTCTGTCACACAGCTCTCCCCACAGTACTCCTGTGTTGTGTTATTATTTTTCTCTATTTATCTGTCACTCAAAACACTGATGCTTTCTGACTCTGAGGAAGGGGTCTGGAAAGGATGACAGTAAGCTGTGTACCTACTGGAAGAAGAGGGATATATGGCTGCTGTGAGGCAAGTCTTCCAACCATCTGTGGCCTCCCAGCTACAAAAGATCTCCTAGCAGCAGCTGGCAGCATATTCCATCTCTCTCTGAGTCCACAGAAACTGATCTGGAGCCTCAGCAATGAAGTTTAAATAGCTTTTTTGAAAACTGGAGGCATTTCATGTTCTCTCCAGAGGGTCTGATCTTGTTCCCACAGCCATAAGCGAGTGCAGGCCAATACATTTAGCACTAAGCTGCAAACAATTCTAAGGATCTACTCACAGCTCAGCAGGTCAAAATGAGCTGAGGAAACAGTTTTGACAAGTACTTCTGGACTAAGTTTTAAGCAATCAGTATCTGGTTAGGACAGGAATGGCTCAATATCCTGTAGAGGAAAACAGCTGACATGAGTGTAGTTTCAACTTTCCCTCTTTTAATCAGGCCTTCTAATGTTCTGCCAGTTGACTCCTGTTCTGCCCTCGATAAGGCAATGCTGCTCGGCTACGGGAACTGACTGTTCAAAAATGCAACGCTTAAACAGCCTCCCATCTTTTCCTGTAGATTATTTCTACAATCAAATTGCATTTTGTCACGCAAACTTACCTCTTCAATAAAATTTGAATAGCAACATAAAGCTTTGTTTCTGCTTCATAGTCACATATATCTGTCTGCAGCATGAGTGAAAATTGACTTAAATGTTCAGAAGCAAAAATAAATGAAGATGCTAATTTGTTGTGCCTATTTGAACTGTTTATTCCAAGAGCTGAACAAATGTTTACCAATTTGTGGTTAATTTCCTTTAGATGGTAGAGCCTTAATTGAATGCAGTCTTGTTTATTACTGTTCTTATCTGCTTGCATTGCAGCATTGCTCTATTTCATATGGAGGCCTCATTGCACAGACTTACTGGATGACCTGTTCTCTCTCTGATTAATGCACATGCTAATTTAAACCAAGCTACAGTGAATACAAGCAAAAGGAGTTAAAAGAAAGGAAAAAGGAAAAGAGAATGGAGAGTAATAATAATTGACTGCTAGAGCTGCACTTATTAAATAAATGCACAACTTAAGGAGCCCAAAGAATGCATTTATTTAAAGTAAGCCAACAAGGACTGTTAAAAAACCTCCACGTATTCTGTCTGTTGCATATTTTGCTTAAAAGAAAAAAAGCAAATTGGAAAATATATTTGTCATACTTGTAAGAGTTTCCCCTCTATGCTTCCAGTTCATAAATACCTCTGTGACACCCTGGAGGAGCTGTAGCCATGTACCACCACTGTCAATTTAGATCTCTTATCCAGGTGCAAAGCCAGATTGCTTTCCCCAGAACATGCAAGGCTCACTTCTTTGCTGAGCACTACAACATGCCCAGAGGGTGCTTGCCTGCATTACACAGAGAACAGCCTATCTAGGAAAACTGATCTAATCAGTGAGGATGGAGAGGTGCAACACTAGAGCAATAGCTCCGGGGAAGTGTTTTTTAAGACTAACTGACATTTTCTGCTATTTAGTTGGTCTGTAATTAAATAAATTAATAACGAATCTTAGATTTTTCATCTTTTAGATGAAAAAAAAATGTTGGTTTGGTTTGTTTTTTTTTTTTTTTCCATAAGAGGAGCCTTAGATAAGTCAATTTAGCTTCATGTATTCCATAACAATTAAAGTCTTAAGCACAAATTCTACTTCCATCCTGCAACTGCTGCTCATTTAAGGAATATAACCTACAACCCTTAAATCCAAAGAAGCAAACATATAATCTGTTTGCACATTAATGTCCTTCAGTACTCTTTTGAGGCTTTAACCAAAACCAGCTGAACTGGAAAAAGACATGGGCAGAAATACTCTAAATGTAAATGGGCAGTATCTTCAGACAGTACCAGTAAGAGAAAATTATTTTTTATTGTGACTTGAAGACTAATCAGTACAATGAGTTCTTTCCTGGTGAGTTTGCCATTTGGGAAAGACAGGAAGGAACATCTGGGAAAAGAGGCGTTTACTACACCCTCTCAACCTTAAGATAATAAAAAAGCACATTCCTTGTTTATTTGACTTGGTCTTCATTATCTTTAAACTACTGCAAGTGTCATATGGAAGATTTCTAAGCAGACAAATGAATTGTTAGTGCACTTTGAAAAAATAACTGAACAGCAGCACTTTCTGAAGAATGCAAAACCTCCAGAGCCACGATGTTGCTCAACAGAGCTGCGCCACCTATGGACGTCTCCAAAGGGAGCCGGGCAGAACAGCCCCGCTCGGTCACAGTGGGCGAAGCATCTCAGGCTGTCTCTACAGACCCCAAATCCTTGTAGCACATACACTTTGGAACACAGTTCCACTTCCAGGGTGACTAATGTGCCTAAGCTGTACAATGAATTGATGGGATTTAAGCTCTTAGAGACAGGACCCATATACGTGCTCTTAGATCTGCCATTTATCTCCTTCTGAAGTCTCCAGACCTGACACCTAAGCTACAGATAAAAACCTTTCTCTCTTTCCAGCTTTTTTTTTTCTTCATCCACTTTCATACTCTAGCTTTCCAGCCTTGCCTTCTGTGGGAAGGCTTTTTCAAAAAAGTATATTAAATGTGAGAAGTGCCTGCATTCCCTTTGAAAATAAAGTTTAGGAAATCCACTTAGGCTTGCAATTTGAAACAGAGCAATGTTTAAATGCTTTTAAGACAACAGCAAATGTCTTCATGCCAAGGTGTACTTTATCTTGCACTTCAGAGGTTAGGTAGACCTTTAAAAGAGATATTGCCATTCCATTTAGGGCTGAACAGCAGATGAGGAACAGACAGGTAAGTGAACTGGAGCTCTTTTCTACAGAGCTCAGCAGATCCCTTGAAATCCATGGCCCTGGACTGCCTGCCTTCATCAGAGACATTCCTATAGGGGGCTGCATAGGCAGGGCTCCAGAAAAGGGAAATGCATCTCTACCTGTACCCAGAGATGAAGGCCAGAGTGAAGGCTTTCTGATCTACTCTTTCTAATATACACAATCAATGAGTCATAACAGATTAAAAATTTTACAGTGAAATAATGACAGTTGCTTCAGATTCACAGTCCTCTATTAGCAAAGGATTCATGGCATCAAGAAACTTACACAGCTTGATTTAAATTCACTTCTATGAATTTGAATAAGGGAGGGAAAAGTGAAGATTCTGACAAAAGTAGCATTCCTCTAAATGAGCATTGCATTATGAAATATAGAGAAAGGAGAAAAGTGATATCTGAAAGATAAACTGAACTCACTCCCAAACTGATCCCCACCCCATCTATCTCAGCACAAATGCTTCCAACATACAGGGTTTCATACGGCTAATGATGAAATACGGGTCAGGTTAACATGCATTGAAAGCAGTCATGTAGAATATGAACATAAATTTGGTGTACTTTGTAAGGCCAAAGATTAGCCAGTATCCTGTTTTCAACAGCAAGAGGAGGTTTAGGGAAAGAATGCAAGAACAAAGCAAGCAGGAATTATTGATTACTTAATGAATACTGTTACTTATTTTTACTATGTTCTCCATCTTCTGGCAATCTGTAGTTTAGGAATGTCCTGAACCAAAGGGTGTTTCCCCATCTTTGTGCCTGGTGTTTCCCTTCTGTAGTTTTTCCTTCAGACAGCTTTCTTAGCCCACCTTATAACCTCTGCACTGACCCAGGATGATGAGCTCAGTAGCTGGGAGCCAGGCAATAGTGAGCACTATACATGGGGACTTGAGGGCTATTCAAACCATCTACATTTGTGAAAATCCTTGTGATGAAGCAGAAAACATTCTTCTTTATTATAATCTTATCAGTAAATTGCAAACGCTCTCAGTAGCTACAGAATTAACTTGAGGATTAATTACAATACCAGCTTTCTGCTTTACACAATGCTGCCTTCTTTTGCAAACCTATTCAGTATTGTGCTCTGTGGGCCAAACTCTCTTCCCAGATACATCCATAAATCCACTGAGGCCAAACAAGCTAAACAGAGTCTGAAGTGAAACAAGCCCATGCAAATTGCATTTGTTAACCATTGTGTACTTTTCTGCCGTTCTGATTGTTTTCCTTCATTTCTTGTAAGACTGTGCTTTTAGATCCACTATCAAATCCAGGGAAAGGAACTGAAAGGCTCTGGACTATGCAGCAGTCTCCCAGTGGAATTTTTTATGACTCAGGAAGGATTTGAGACATCTCAAAAACAGGAGATACGGCTGTCAGGGGGTGGTGGGAAGCAGAAGAGTCAGCTTTGGCAGAGGGGCAAACTCAGCTGCCTCCTGCCCAGCACCAGCCCCATCTCTCGCTGGCAGCAGTTTTCCAGGGAGCAGCCATTGGTCATCCTGAAGCACTGGGACTGAATTCCCTAGAGAAACATTGTACTTAACGACGTTTTTCTGCGTGGGAATTATATACACTGCTTCCCCTTCTGATGCCTATCGCATATTTGAGCAGTCACTTGAAGTTGCTGTGCTCTGTTTTGCTCCTGTTATAAAATCACAGTATTACCATAACAGGGATAATTATAGATACCATAAATTAATAACAATACACTCTGTTAAGCATCAAAGTATAGTCTTCGATAGAGAACATAAGGAACTTCCTTTTCCCAAAAAGAAAAATCCCTTTTGCAGTGATATTCTTATAGACTTCCCTGGTTAGAGAAATTAATGGAGAGCTCAAAGCCAAGGTATTTCATGAAGAAAGGCACTGATTCGCAATACTATATTGGATCACTTAACCAGTTAATATTCCACTTGTCTTGGGATGAAAATCATAAAAAGAGTTCCTGAAATGTCTTGGAAACTCAGCTAAGGTTCAAAGTTCTAAACGAGTGCATCAGCTTGGATATGATGGTATCAAAGCAGACAAATAACTCTAGCAAGAGCCGGACTGAAATCTCAGTGTCGCATGGAATCAGCTCTGCCTCTGAGCAGTATTTCTCTGGCTGAACCACTCTCATGGGATACTTTGGGCATCCTCATCTCTGCCACGATGCTACTGCTTCTCTGTTTCCTGAGGCGTGTCTGATTGTCTGTATGCATTTAATGCCTTGTCTGATGTTTAGAATGTAAGTCTTTTGGATAAAGGAACATTTCTTTTTTGTATCCATATGGAGTCTTGCACAGAGGGATTCTGATCTGTGACCAAGACTCTTGGGTACTGAGTGAATGCTGAAGAGAATTTTCAGCAAGAGCTGAGAAATACTCCAGCCCACAGATTTGCATACAGTATTCTTTGAGCAAGGTGTATTTGCAAACAGGAGAGACATTTCTGCCAGCTAACAATGTTAAGCTTTTTGTACATATTAGCTCTGACTCTGTAAGAGAACTTTGCTGAATATCCAGAACCAGATTTTTCAAAAAAGAAGAGGTATAATTAGTCAACTCTCATAATTTTTAAGAGTTCTCCTAGCAGTGCATAAAAATAAAATTAATTATGATTGCACTCAAAGAAAAGATTCATGGCCTGGACTGTTAACTGATGGCTACAACGTAAACTGGATGTAAGCACTGCGTAGCACATGGCTTCTTGCAATTCAAAGAAATACCTGGATATCTTACATTCCAGTTTTGGAGGCACTTTGACCTTTTTCTCTTCTTTCTTTAACTGTTTTCTGTGTCTGCTCCTAACATTTTAAATTGAGGGGAACTGAACTAAGTTCAGCTTTAGGCTGCCCTGTAAAAGAAATGTCATGAACAGAGATAAATGCATTCCGAAGCAAGAGGAAAGGTGAATATTTTTGTTCTGAAGCATTAACCTTTTTCAGACATTAATGGGGACACTCAAGGATACTTTTCTATAGAAACCTCAAATGTGAAAAATCAACCTTCCTCCTAAATATCAGAACTCTGTATATCTGATATGGATGCTTCCTTCTACATTGTTTTGCTGAAAGCAGTACTTGTGGGTACTAGTCAAGGGCTCAGGAGATACTTCCTGCTTACAAACCAGACTTATAAAGAAGCTGGTGCCTTTGTCCCTTAGCACAGCATTTCCAGCCTACCATTGTGAAAAGGTGATACATTAGGTTGCAAATATCACAGATGGACACATCCTGCTAAGGGCTGAGATGACATGCCCAGAGCATTCAAGTCTATCTAATGTACATCTTCTCACTTTCCCACATGTCCCACTCTGCCTGCACTTTAGGACAGCTGGTGAAGCAGTCACAGAAACCATGCCTGGATGGTCAAGCACAGAAACAAATTAGAGGCAGAGAGGAGCTGAGGAAATCAGTCACTGGAAAGCTGCATCAGAGTTTAACCCTCTGATCTCCAAACAGCACTTTAAGACCCAAAACTACTGCTGAAAAAGACAAGGGGATTATTCACACAACTCAAATTACTCATGGGCTCAGGGCAAAAACAGCCCCTGTAAATCTCAGGCTCAAGAAGCACTTTAAATATTAACACGGATATTTTCCCTTTTGTGACTTTTAAAAAGATCAGCTGGACAAATCACTGCAAACCCACCAAAACTGTCTACCAGATGGCAGCCACTGATTAATTTGTCTTAACTTAAGCCAAAAAGGAAGAAAATGTGATGGGTGGAGCCGTAAAGACAAGCACAATCAACATCCGACCAAATAGGGTTTCCTGTCACCTTGGGAACGACACTGATTGGCACTGTGGTTTCCTGTGTACAAGCTAAAACCAGTAGCAACTGGAGTAACAAGAATAAACGCCAGATAAGAGACCTGGGAATACAATAAAATTATTATAAAATTCCTGAGTAAACCTCAGAGGACAGTAAAAGCAAAAGCAAGGGTAGGTATAGACTGAGTATGCTAAACAGAGCATTCCCCTGTACATGAGAGCAGGGGGCCATGAAGCTGCATCAGATGAATTTCTCTAAACAAGGGTAGGCTGATTTGCCTAAAACCACTCCCAAAAGTGAGAGTCATGTGCTTTGGAAAGTTTTAGTTCTTTTCAAGGGAAGAAAAAAGGGATGTGGGACAATTCAAAGCAGAGATGGAAATAGGAGTGGAAACCTACTAATAATGAAGTAATTTTAAGATGTGCCAGAGACACGGAGAATGGACTGTGGGTGTAAGTTTGGGCAATGGTATCCAGTTATTTGCACCTATTTATTAAGTTTACAACTCCCACAGAGTTTTGCCTCAAAGAGCTCTAACCACAACCAAAACAGCTTCTCAACCAGCCAGGAGTCAAATAGTTAAAATACGGGTTTTAGAGGGTCTTTGTTAGGCTGGTGCTTGAGTTCACTTCCTCTCCAGAGAAAGGGGACAATTCACATTCCTGCCCTCTTCCTACACTTTGCAGATAAGCAAAGATGTCTGTAATGGGTTGGACAGAACAGACATTCATGCAACTCAAACATCTGGCACTGGCAGAAAGTTTTTAGAGTGACTGTGCACTTACAGAAATGTTTCACATATGCAGGTTGGAGGCACAGCATTATTCTCTCTCTAGTGATGAATCCACGAGCCAACACAGGCCTCTTGGGCACTGAGCAGGAGACCCTCAAAGCTGGATCCCGCCTCATGTTCCCCATTACTTAGTTTCTCTCACCTCAGTAGCCCAGGTTTAGAGTCCTTTTCTTTACTCTTCACCCAGAGTGCAGGTGCCAGCAGTCAGTGTGGCTTTCCAGCAAGCTGAGATGGCCTGAGGAGGAGGGAAGACACAATGCAGGGCTTCAGGGAGACCCTGCACTGAAAAGAGAATTACCTAAAAGGCCATAAGCAACTGCCTACAATCAGGTAGTATCAGCTGCTACACCCACTGCACACATCTTCATGTGCAAGCTACATCTTGAAAAAAAAAACCACAGTGCCAGGAAAACAAACCCAGGCACTGAATGACAGTGCTCCATATCAATCATTGCAGCCCTGGTTTGTTTTTAACCTTTGACATCAAGCGCACTCCAAAGCAATTTATGGTTTGGGAATGAGCACATGCACAAACCATTCCCAGGAGGCAGTCTGCATCCAGTCCCTGCTTTTTTGGAGGCAAAGAGAGCTTAGCAGTATGGACACAAACCAATCTCTGCTACACAGCCTTAGTGCTGTAAGAGTATCTGGACGTGTTGAATTTATAAGTGGATGCCCCACCCCTGGAGGTGTTCAAGGTCAGGTTAGATGGGGCTTTGAGCAACCTGACCAAGTAGAAGGTGTCCCTGCCCTTGGCAGTGGGCTGGAACTAGATTTTCTTTGAAGTCCCTTTCAACCCAAACCATTCTATGAATCTATGATGTTACAGACCATGATGGAATATACCTGCCAAATCAGAGAAATGTAATTTTAGGTCCTTCAGAAAGTGTGTGTGTGTGGATTGTAATTGTATGCTCTCCCTCTTCTTCAGTGATGTGAACAAATGGTAGCAAGTAGGACTTTTACTGCATCTCAGTTTAAGGTTCTCATCTTTGCTACGTCTCTTCAGATGGACACAACATCCAGCCATCCTCAATCCAGTGGTTAAGAATATGGCTGGAGGAGGTTTATGTACCACGCCCAAAGTGCTCTAACGAGTTGGTAGAAGACACAGATCAGAGCACAAAAATTCTTGCCTCCCACCTCAAACTCAGTTTACTGGTCCCTGGTGCTTTGCAAATTCCTTCTGATAGGGTTTCACTATAAAACTATTCCACAATTTGTACTTTTGTGTTGGCACATAGCTTTGCTTCAAACAATTATACTGACATTTTCCTAATAGAATTCCTATGATTTAAATTAGGAATACAGAAGGCATACTCAGCACCATACAATAGAGAAAATTTATCCTCCAAATCTATGCAAAGCTAGTATATTTTAGTCAGGAAATTTAATGCCCCTTCTGTAAATACATTAAGTTCACATGTTTGTGCAATAAACTACAAAATCTGGCATGTTTACAGTAGCCCAACAGCAAGGTGCTACCCTCTGAGCATTACTTGAAATTAGTATTCACAATGGATGGTTTTGTATAATGATAATGGATCAGCAATACCATAATTGTATTTGCAGCAACTGTGCTCTGTGATCTAAAAATCAGAACACAGACAGAGGGAATTGTTGGAAATTTTTCTCATCTATTAGAGCAGAGATGCAGAGGTGCAGCTGAGGTTATAATAATGAAATAAAGAGCACATGAGGTTTTTTACCCTGGCTCCAATGTTTCTTATGAGGTTTTATTCAGTATACAGTATTGTTAAGATAATAATTCATTTTAATGAATACTGCCTTTCTAAAATGAGGAAAACAGGTATTAGAGTTCGTTTTTGTGGTGTTTGTCATCCACAGTATTTGTCATTCAGATGGCAATTGACAGAAATTGCCTGAGAGGCTGAAACTATAGTTTAATGATTTCTGTGTCTATGCAGAATGACTAATAAAAGAGAGTATTTTCAATATTAAGAGCAAATTTTCTCCAAACCTGAAGCCTAAATTATACAGGATTTTCTTTGTAAAGATTTAAATTACAGTATGTTTCTGAGGAAGGATGCCAAAGTCAAACAAAGAACAATAACCGCTTTCACTATTTGTGTGTGCACCTTTCGCTGATACATTTCTGTTTAAAACTTTACCTTTTGGCACTGTGTTCCATAGACTCCTGTGGGTTATCTGAAACTCTTTTTTAGATTATGAAAAAATACATTGACTTTCTTTCCCACTAGAATACCTCTCTTTCTCCTTTTACAAGGAAGCAGACAGAGATGAGCACTTAGCATTATAATGCATGTTATTTTAACTTTTATTTCATTATACTTACAGGGAGCTGTACTCACTGTATGTCTACTGAATAATTCTTAGAACTAGAGGAAGAATTCTGCTGCCAATTTACGGGGATCTTCAGGATATTAGGAGAAATCTCACTGAGTACAGTCTATTAACTGTGGCATAGGATTTTTATAGTACTGCTCTGCTTTGTGGGGAAAAGTAACATCACACAGAGTTCTCACAGTCAGAGTTCAGGCATAATTTCACTCATCTGTTATGTTTGTAGAGAGCTATAATTGATTGATTTAGGTGATTGTGTCCATACTATTCTCTATTCTGATGCCTACTGATTTTCTGTAGAGGTTGCAGACTTGGTTTCACAGTCTGTTGAATGATGCCTGTGAGCAGCCCTCTCCCCTCCAAGTTTTGCTCTTGCTGGCTCTTCCCTTTCACAGAGCATCTTTTATTTTCCTGTGCCTCTGTACCATTGCAGAATTATTTTATTTCACATTTAAAAATATATTATTATAATTTCACTTATCTGCCAGCTTTTTGCTTTACTTGCCAAACTTTTTTTCTGTTATCATCTTCACTCTCTTGTGGGTTTTTGTAGAGAAAAGAAATAGCACAAGGCACATGTAAAATATTATCTGTTCTGAATAAGAGTCATGTGTACCCCTGGCATCCTGATATGGGAACATGAGGACCTCTTCCTTTTAGACTGAATAATTTTCTGATGAATATGTAACAGACTAAGAAAACACAGTGCTGTGATTTTTCCCTCTGATTATTAAAATATAACAGCCACAGTTTTAGGTCTTTGTGGCTAGAATGGAATACAAATGCTTGAGAATATTTCCCAAAGCACTGTTTTTGTTTCAACATACAGTAGAAGAGACATTTTGCACTTTTTCTTTTCTTCCATGTATCTTTGCACAGTAACTAATTTGAACAAAACATCATACTGTGCACTAGTTAGATGAAATGCAGTTGTCTTAGTCACAAATAATACTGAAACTAATACAGCTGCAGAGTCCACAGGAAATGTAAACCCAGTTGTATAACTGTGCCAGTGTGGTAACACTTATATTTATATCTACCATTAACTACTCACTGCTTGTACTAAGAATTTTCAATGCTTGATATGGCAGAATGAAATCTAAAATACCACATTCCACTTCACCAGATTGTGCTTTTGGCTGGGACCATTCATATCAAGATGAATTTTTGGGCCAACAAAGAGAATAAAAGGAAGACTTACTCTTCTGAAGGAAAAAAAACTATGATTCATCTAAAGCTATAAAAGCCTAAATAGAAAAGTAAAAACTGATGCAATATTCACAGATGTGTTCACAGAAGAGAAAAGAATTATTTACACCCAAAAGTCAGGCGTCGGCACTGTGATATTGTGACAGTTCATCACCGAAGATACCCACGGGAGAACAGTAGCTCTCCTGCTCCTTTGGACAGAAACAGAACAGTGTGGATTGCCAGTGGAAAAGGTCTTTGCTGCAAAGGAGCAGCAACTGTGAAAACACTGAAAGAGAGCAACTTCAAAGCATTCTGTACTGAATGATCCAGAGGATGCCAGGACGCTATGAAGAAACAGCCCTTCATTTGCCTGCTCCAGCAGCTGCAATAGAAAGGGGTCAGTGCCTCTTTGTTCTGACAGCCCTCTCACCTCCACTCCTTCAGTCCACCCTCTGCTCTTGGCCACCACTGTTCCACCCCTCTCCAAACCACACTGCAATGTGGGCACATATCCCTGATCAGCATCTCGGAGAATCACAGAACTGGAGAACAGTCTGAGTTGGAAAAGACCCTTAAAAGTCATCTGTTCCATGGATAAGGACAGCTTCAATTAGAATAGGCTGCTCAGAGCCCCACTCAACCTGGCCTCTAATGTTTCCTGAGGTCTGCCACCTCTCTGGGCAATCTATTCCAGTGTTTTATCACCCTCCTTGTAAAAAACTTCTTCCTCACATCTGATCTAAATCTAGCCTCCTTCAGTTTGAAGCCATTACCCCTTGTCCTATTGCAACACACTGTGCTAGAAAGTTTGTCCCCATCTCTCTTACAGACCCCCTTCAAGTATCAAAAGGCTGCAATAAGGTCTCCCCAGAGCCTTCTCTTCTCCAGCCTGAACAACTCCAGCTCTCTCAGCCTGTCCTCATAGTCGAGGTGCTCCAGCCACCCGATGATTTTCATGGCCTTCCTTGCTCTAACAGGTCCACATCCTTCCCACGTTGGGGGTACTGGAGCTGAATGCAGCACCCCAGGCGGAGTCTCATGGGAGAGGAGGACATGGGAGCAGACTCGCCTCCCGCGGTCACCGGGCCGGTGAGCATCCCGGCTGCGTGAGCGCTGCCCTCCGGCCGGAGCTGCGCTGCCGGGGAGCAGTGCTGCCTGCCGGCTCCAGGTGTCACCCTGCCCGCACTGCGGCACACCACAGCCAGCCGGGCACCGGGCACCGCCGCCTCTGCCTATGTGCCGTAAAAATAATCGGCGGCATCCCACACATTCGGTAGTGCAAATAATCTGTCGGGAAGCTGTGTCTTATAGAAATAGCTGAGTAAGAGCCTTTCTAGGATAAACATAAAAATATGTTCACTGACTTGTCTCTAGTGTTCAGAAACACAGTATGTTTTAAGAAGCTGGACAAACACCCAGAAATATTTTTATCCATGCACAGTTGTCCACTGACAGTTTGTTTGCCTCTGTACTGGCCAATGCTATTCCAATTAAAAATTGAAAGGTTCAGAGAGCCATAGGCTGATGTGGTGCTTTGTGAAAACTCAGTTCCACTATATTTTTGCATTTAGATCATAGAACAGTTTGGGTATGAAGGGACTTTTAAATGTCATTTAGGCCCATTCCCCTGCCATGGGCAGAGACAGCTTCAATTAGATCAGGTTATTCAGAGCCCTGTTCAACCTGATCATGAATGTTTCCAGGGATGGGGCATCTGCCACCTCTCTGGGCAAACTGCGCCAGTGCTTCATTCTCATTGCAAAAGAAGTTCTTCCTTATATCTAATCTAAATCCACCCTCCCTTAGTTTAAAATCATTACCCCTTTTACTGTCAAGTGCATGCTCCTCAAAGAAGCACCTCACACCAAAGGAGAGCTTGAGAGGCAGGCATAGAATCATGGAATAGTTTGGTCTGGACAGGATCTTTTAAGGACATCTAGTCAAACCCCTCTCTACAATGACATCTTCAAATAGATCAGGCTGCATTATCCAACTTTTCTGTCCCATCCTTCAGAGAGATTGTCACAACTTCCCACCGAGATGGGTATGCACAGCTCACTACCTGCTCAAAGAGAAATCAATGAACCGTGGTCCAAACCAGGGACAGTTTGGTCTGGATCATACTAGGCATTTCATGACTATAGATAACTCTTAAGGAAGCAAACCAGGGAGTAGTTTGGATAGCTAGAAAATACTGCTCAGGAACCGCTGTCAAGCCATGTGACCCAAGGAATCTCTTAAGTTTGCCAAGGAGCCCCCATATCCACTTTAGCTTGCCAAGAATTTCTTCCCCTGGCAGAAACCAAAATCAGGGTAGCAAAAATTATTGAAAGGGTGCTCTCAAGCTGTGCTATGAGCAGGAGGAGACCTCCAGACTTGATCCTACTCCATACTAGCAGAAGAAGAGCTGCCAGTAGACTGTTTTGAGCATGGCTTGCTGCTGCTTGCAGTGTGCACACCCATGCTGTAAGATCCACTTCTCCCATGTGTAATAAGGATGGCCCAAGGCTGCCTAATGCAAGGGCTTTTCTGGGGGCAGAAAGGTGGAGTGGAGTTTTAAACTGACCACTTACCTAGCCACTAGATAACATCTGAGGCAGAATGTGTCAGTGTATTTTTACTTTTTGCTTTCAATGCTGCTGAGTGTTAGAATGAGTACAAATTTGTTCATAGTACAGGTTATAGTAAATAAGTAATAAATACACAAGGTAATAGCTGCTTATGTCAGAGGAAAACAAGATAAACTATTCCCTAAAGTTCTCTCCATCACGTCCCCAGACGTTTGTACACTGAGCTTGAAATAAACTTCACCATTTCTTAGAAGTGGACTTGGGCTGATAGAGTCTAACTGTGTTAAACATGACAAAAAGAACTGCACAATGGGTTGTTATCACAATGGCTTTCACTTTTTCACAATGGTCTATTAGTGCTCTTTCACAGTAGAAACTGAAGTGCTCAATTCCTTCAACTTCTTTTTCCTTAGTAATAACCTGAATGTCTGGTTTATTTGGTGAAACATCAGGTTTAGTTTTCTCTTTGTGTCTCAGCTCTCCATTTTGTCATACCGACTCAGAACTTTGTCCTTCCAAAGGATGCAATTAGGTTAGGAGAATTAAATGCAGACTTCCTATCTGTGGTGGTGGAAATTAGTATCCTAAATCAACTGGTTTTACTTTCTTTGTCTGAGAAATAGAAAAGTTTCTTCTCATTATGTACAAAAAGTTTCTTCCCCTCAAATACAAAATCCCTCTAAAAATACCTTTCCCTCAATCTCTCTCAACAGTTGCATATGCTATGTTAGGTACTAAGTACTGTGAAAGAGCTATGTGATTCCCATGTTTGTGGGCTTTATTTTAGGGTCTGGTGGAATGAGAGAAACTACCAAAATGTATTTACTTGCTTCCTCCATTCCTTTTTTTTCCCCTCCAGTGATATTACTATATAGTTTATGACAGCTCTACCTTTCAGCCTCTTTTACTCACAGAAGAATCTATGCCCCTCCCTGAGCTCTGTCTGTCATAAATCCATTGATAAAATTCTCTGTCATTGAAATGCCATGGTTCAAGCTGAATCAGGGTTACATAAGCTCAGCTAAGAGTCTTCACAGATGAGGCTCTGCTTGGTCTCCACATGGCATCTGCTCCTTCATTTATCGTCTTTGCTGGGGCAGGAGAGTTCAGTTGCACAGCTGCATGCTATGTCAGCTATTCAGAGCACTGATGCTTTATGAAAGTGGCCTGCAGCCATCAGACAAGAAATTATACAGGTTTCTAACAGAGGAGAGACAGATGTCAGTGTGCATTCTCCTGTGGGAAGAATAACTGGTTGTATAAAAAGAGCACTGGCCCAGTTTTTGAAAGGTACAATGAGTGGCAAAGGTTGGTGCCCAAGTGTTTCTGAGGAATTGCACAGAAGAAGTGGTTTCATTACTCATCACTTCTTCCATTTTGCAAAGCCTGTTGACTTTGGACTGTATCCTGACCATCATGGAAGGCTGTGTTTAGGAAGGAAATTTATCTAAAGGTGATAATGAAAACACTGTATGAGATTTTTAAATGCACTCAGTTAGTGTAAATATTTCTTCTTTCTGAGTTCTCCAGGTGCTAGGGACTCCCTGAGAATGAGAATGTTCTTTCTGGACAATACATAACTAGCCCTTGAGCCCTCTGCCAGGATTTCCACAATCAAAACAGACAAAAATCAATGGAAAATGAAAAAATATTTCTTTGGAGTAATTGTTGGAAAGCGGAAGAATATTATCAGCAAAAAGAATGCCACTAATGCAGTTAATCTCAGCCCAAACCTGAACCTTTTCATATGACCTGAACCTTTGGTCATATGTAAAGAAAAGTAAAGGTAAGACAACCTGTGAAATATATGCTAACACACCAAAAACCCACTTCTCAGATGTCCGTCTGGCAAAATCTCCCATTCCCTGACAGAAGACAAACATACGAAATAATGAAGCATAACCATAAAGAAGTATAAAAAATCCTGAGCACACCCGGTACCATCCTACCTTTCCTGGAGCCCCACAGGTTTCATTCTGAAAGGAGATGGACTGGCACACAGGGGAGGTTTGAGCTCAGGAACGCACTGGCCTTGAGGGTCGACTACAACATTGACAACCTTTGGAACCTGTTGAGGCTGGACCATGCTATTGGTGGTCTTATACTCAGTCTGAGATGTCTGCAGGGGAAGGGGTGAGAGGTGGATCTCCTGCTTCTTTTCCTTCTCTTGTCTTAGTGACAACTGGATCTTCTCCTTTAATCTGTACAGAACCTACAGAAATAAAGAGGACAGCTGAATCTCAACTGCCTGGTAAGCAAGGCAAGGAAGATATCGCAAATGCTGGATAAGATTGCTATAAATGGCTTTCATTCCTAGAAGGTAAGTCACAAGTTGTGTTACACACACCACATTTCCCACAAGAAGATAAATATTCCCATTACATAAACTGCAGAGTGTACATATGGGCAGTAGGGATTTTAACAGTTCTCACTGTGAGTTGGTACTTATTTGTAATACCTGCAGAAGTATTATTAAAAGGGCAAATAACACAGAATGGAAATTACTTACAGAAGACATTGTGAAGAAGGAAATACTGATAAATAGAGAAACTGTAGAAGAAATTTTAAGCATGTTAACACAAGAGAGACAATGGCACAAAATAAAATATGTTCATGACTTAGCCAGGTACAAGCCTCTAGTTACAGCAGCCTCAATTTGTTTTAGAGCAGATGTTCTTAAAAGTTCTTACTGACCTGGCATGGAGCTGATGGTTGAACAGAGTAACTTTACTAGGTCACTTTGGTAATAGTAGGCTGCTATTACCCTGAAATACTCCTCCAGGTAAGGATATGCCCCAATATCCCCAGAGAAACATTACCTGTTCTGGAATAAAGCTGAAGCGATGAAGTTATTAAACCATCTGTTCAGAAAAGTGTGCTTTATAATCACCAAGAAATTGACTTCTGAACGCACTGTAATACCAGGATTATCTGTCTAACTATTGCTTATGTGTATGGATATCAGACATGTTCAGCAAAAGCAGAAGTTGTACTGATCTTCTTCCATTAAACTCCACACTGATGTTGCTGAACCCTGGCTTGGTGAGGGTGGGCAGGTAGCTTGTGCCCAGTAACAGCACTCCAGAGGCACCCATGTTACACCTGTTTAACACATCTTATTTCTTTGGAGGGCAATGCAAAAAACAATTCCTAAGCCATAGATGTTCCGTTTTCAAAACATGCCTTACAACCTATGAAATTTATGAGAAATGTAAATATTGCATGTGGAGATGGAAGGAACACAGTTTTTTGAAGATGTCTGCAGATACCCTTGTACTTTCCATTTTGCTTTATCTGTTCCTGTAAAGCATTTGATTTGGATCTTTGAGTAAGACAATACCTAGAGCAGAACATTTTTTTTTTCTCTGCAAGTCAGAAGCTGTTTGACAGCTGTTGCCCTACTCGCACCACATAGAGATCTATAGCTTTCCAGTGATGACTGGATATATCTGATGGGTTTGTTTGTTCAAGGATTAGCATTAGAGGTTTAGCTGGGAACTGCCCTAATGTCATTAGCAATACACACATTAAACAAGACTGAGCTAGGTAAACCATCTGTTCATTCAGAAGAGTTTAGAATTGCATGGATAAGATCTCTTTGCCATAAATTTGCAGAAACAACAGCCCTACTGTGAAGCAAGGGCACTGGTACCAGTAAAGATAAAACAGGGGCTTGAAATATTTTAACTGGCATTTCCTCCAGTGAGTGCTTTCATCTAATTTGTTTCTGATAACCAGCAGATAAGCAGCTCAGATATTCATGGCCATGACAATGTTCACCATACCTTCTTGTCACTAATATGTTTTGGCATAGTTTCACTCCTTGAGGACCCAAGAAATTATGGTTTTGACTTCCAAAACATGGACAAGTATTATTTCATAACCTATTTAATAATCTGTTATTAGACCCTAGAAAAACAATAGCTTGACCCTAGCAGAAACTGAAAAAAACCTAACAGACCACTCAGTAGATTTAAGAACCTGTTATTTATTTCTTCAACTTCCTTCTAGTTACATTCTTCATTCAACTCAAAATACATCAAGAAATGTGATTCTTCAAACTTTGGTTTCCCAGCATTACGAGAATGACCAATTCTTACCTTGGAGTTGAATTTGTATAAGCCTTCAGAAAACACCTTTTACATGACTTTTTCTGACTAAGAAAAGCATGAAATAAAAACCAAAATAAAGGTAAAAGGGAAACTTACCATTAAACAAGTCACTAGAATGACAAAGATGCTGAGAAATATGACAACTGCATAAAATCCTTCTTTGCTCCAGATTTTGTCTGCTTCATGCTGGTCTTGCAACACATTTTTTTTTTTTAAGCAATGAAACAGAAAGAGAAAGAGAGAAAAAGTTATAGAGTGGCATATGCAGATTACATGGCTCTCATTGGGCATTAATCACTCTCCTCAGCTTTGTCAGCACTGAGATTCCACAGCACATGGCATGACTTTGAACACTGTTACTGGCACCCTGTGCCCACGCCCAGTCCATGGAGCAGGGCCACCCAGTGCTCCCAGTGCTGCACGGGGACCTGCGGCGTTCCATGGCTGCCGACAGAATCCTCCACCCACTGTCACATGCTGCTTGAAGCAAACAAGAGCCAGCACCTTTCTTGGAAACCACCTGGCTTGTCAGGTCAAAGGGCTGTTTTCTGTGTGGGCTTTGGGAGACTCGCTCTGCCTCTTTCTTCCCAGGGCTCGTCTCCAGCCCTGGCACCCACACACCAGCCTTCCCACTGTTTACACCTGACAAGGAGCAAAGAGCAGGTTTGCCTTCATGAGCCAGGAAGCCCTCACACTGTCACCTCTAGATTACACACACATATGTAAAAAAATATTGATTTTGCTGAAAATAATCTCATTATCTACCTATAATTCTGATTATGCTTAATCTCATTATCTTTGGCTTCCTGCTGATAGAACATTTCTGAAACAGCTGTGCACACTAAAATTTCCAGAACTCCTGGGGAACTCCTGGGGATTATGAAGTAATAATGATTGTAAAAGCATTTATTTTTGTCCTTATTGCAGCATTGGGACTTGGCTGTACTATTAAATTACCAGAATTTCACTATGTTTTCAAACTGAGATTTCGTATCAGAAACAAAGAACATGTATCTCAGTCTAACTGCAATACATTATTTAGAATAAAGTAAGTTGTCTGATATTTCTGGGACCACAGTTCGGTAGACATTGCCCTTCTAATTTTCAGCTACTTGCTTTTATTTTCTTAACTGTGTACTTTCAGCAGAGTTCTCGGACTGAGTAAAAACAACTTTCTAAAATTCTGGTTTTTATTGTAAATGGTCAAGGTCTTTGTGCTTCCCTCTCGCTGAAATTCCCTAATGGTTTTAAATAATCCTCTTGTTTAACTACAAAGTTGTCTTCCCATCGCAATGTGGCCTTTTTTCTTTTCTGGGGATGTTGTGTGAGAGGACTGGCAGTTTATCACAGTGATATCCCTACACAAAGGTGAGTAGCTGCTCAGCGGGCTGCTCAGTGTAGTAACTGCAGGGACCCTCTAATACTTTACATGGGTACATCATGCTCCAGCATCTGCTTAGCCACCCATCAGTCTGCTCTTTTGCACATCTAAGGTACCAACTTAGTCTTTCAAAAAGGCAAAGTTGCCCAAAGCCAAGCGTCCTCAGCCTCCCAAACACAGAAAGTCCCAATGATGATAAATTAATGCAGAAAAGCTTCCTGAGGAGTGGGAGAACATGGCTTGGGGAAGTGAACAAGCTGACAAAAAATCTACTGGGTGCTGGATCCCAATATAGTTTTCATGGTCCTCCTTTCAGCATAGGATTGTGTTCTGCTTGTTTTGAAAAGAGGCAGGATAATGCAAGACAATTCATAGATACAACTGCTGCAAAATGCAGTTAGAGAGGAATTTGGTAGTATGGCTAATTTACAGAAACTTGCTCCCTTAAACAAATGTATGTGTGTAACTGAGAGTTGACAACTTTAGAACTGAAAGCATAATAAAGAAGGGTTTTCTTTGGAAGTAATAGTCCTGGGGACCAGAATGGAAATCCTTCAGCACAACTACAGAAACCAATCTTGTAAAATTAGTATATTTGTGTGTGTGCAATCATGCAGTGTTTCACGGTCTCAGCTTTGAAATAGTGCAGGTATTGACAGTTTAAAAAGGCTTCTAAAGTGTCAGTTTGATGTTTAATGAGCAACTTAAAACCCAGGGCTTTCAAAGAGAAGCTGGAAATCTTGCCAAATATCTCTGCAAAACTTTCTCCTAGACATATTTAAACACTGCTGCCACTGCACTGGGGTACAGCTCTCTGTGCAATCTGCTACCTCAGCACAGCAAGGTCATTCTGCTGTGCTCATGGCACAGGATTTGGGTCCCAATACTGGCTCAGAGCCCAAACCTGCAGCTGCTCCACATCCAAGACTGCTCCTGTTGAGGTCCATGGGAATTCCATGGTGACAGCAGCAGCTGCAGCTGCGGCCTATTAGCTATAAACTCAGTGTCTGACCCTGAGTGGGTTACCTGATGGCTTTCCGGTGTTTCATATCTCTCAGGAGGAAATTTAGATAAAAAGCAGGAGCTAAAGGAGAAATGGCTGTGCTGACCTTTTGTAAGTGAGTAAATGGGGTGGTTTAATACCTCTTCACTAAAAGGACAAATACACTAAAAAGTAAATGAAGAGCTAATAGGATTTTTAGTCACAGCAAATGAGGGACTTAAATAAGCTTTAATTCATTAATGTCACAAACTGTTAAAATATTTTATAACAGACTTCATACACATAACAGAATGAAGAGAATAAAAGAAGACTTTAAGACAAGGAATCTCTATGATGTCTGTCTAGAGCTATGTGTGGTCAAGATATGCCTTTGCCAGATTTGTCTTTCTAACAGTAATGTACAAAGAATATTTAAAAATGCTGTAAAAAGGGTAAAAAACACATACCACAACTCAAACCTACTTGACACACCATTTTGAAACACTTCAGTAGTACCTTCACCTACTCAAGGAAATCTCTCTCCTGGATCTAACTGGTGGAGAGCAAAATCCTTGCTTAGGCTGCTTCCTAATGACAGAAGAAGCTGTGACCTCCAGTATCTGAGTCATCTCACACTCATGATAAGGACTTTTTGAAACGTCAGTGCTGCTCGTTCAGAACTTTGTTCCTCTGTCTGGGAAAACTGATAAGACGGGTAGCAACTGCCACGTTCACTACACATTGCTGATGCCCAGGAAAAAAGCTAATTGGATGGCCAAATGCAAGGCAAAACCGAGAGGATTCTTGTCTTTCAGAGAGTTTTTGAGGAGTAGGATGGAGGATACACTCAGACTAATTCACAAAAACCTGCAGCTAATAAGGTGGGGTAGTATCAGAGTAGATGGAGTGGCAAGGGAATTCCAGTAGCTCAGGCAGGATCAGGTCTAGAGCAAACAGGGAGGAAGGCATAATTTCCTAGTATTTCCATTCCCTAAGGAGTCTCCAATCAGACGAGTTTTTCAGGCAGAATGAGCCAGGTTAATTTAAACTGTTTACATACAGCATAATTCAAGGTGCAGAAGAATCAAATATAGTCTTACAATGCCATTCAATCACTAACCTTATGGAAGAGTGCCTGCACCCAAGGGTATCTGCTTTGCTCTGACCTGGAACAAATGTGTTTTTTCTAAACAATTTTTATAAACATTTTTTTTTTCCAAGACACTAAAAGTCCACTCTGGCTTTTCTGGTCTTATTATGGGAAAATAGTGGAGTATTTCTATAAGCAAGTAAAATGAACAGCTAGCTTTCGACAATAACAAGAGAGACATTGACCTGAAGTAGTCACTGTAAAATCTGTGACTGAAAGATCCTGCTGCAGTATCAGGACCTGCCAGAAAAGGTAAATTTTCAGTGGACAATAGGTGAATTTGCAAATTGGGTCAGTTAACCCCAATTAGTCCCTTGGGCTGGAAAACTAATGAGAGCACAGTAAGCTGTAGTTCTGAGCTCAGAGGAAAACTTACTGGGAGCTGGGGGTAGAACTCAAGATCAAAAAGGGTTCATGGAAGTTCACACTGAACAGCTTTGTTTTTTCTGCTATTTTAGCTACGTTAGCTAAGACACATTAGGAAAGTCTGCCAAGAAATCACTTCCACCCCCATTGGAAACATGTTGGAATGTGTGTGACCTCTCAGGCTCACAGGACACTGGATAATAGCCACTTAACCATGTCTCCCATGACAAAGTCTCCCCAAAGGCTCTACCTTAGGCACATGGGTGAGGAAGTGCTGTGATTCCACATCCACGCTGGCAGCCTGCAGTGCTCCTGCTGGGCGCTCGGGGTGCAGCCGTGCAGGTGTTACACTACACCTGCCTTGCCTGACCACAGGAGCATCTCCTTGTGCTCTGCTTTGTTCCCAGGTGCCTCTGTTAGTCCAGGCTGTTGTAATTTCTAAGATACTGGTTTTGATCACTTGTTCTCACAGCGGCTTATAGTTTCTTTATACTTTAGGTGCACGATTGCTTCCTTTGATTTCTTCCCTAGTATGTCAATATCACACACTTCAAAGGCAGCCTCTTTGTGCAAGGAGGCTGTAATGGTACATTTTGGGATTGCATAATTTTCGTATGAACTCAGGAAATTTTTCCTTCAGTGACACATCTCCAGCTGGAAGTTAGCTTAGCTCTCATAACATAGTAACCCTTATTTTATTTACTATAACTTCAGTTAATTTTGTCATTCAAAATCACTTCAAGTTCTTTTCTAGTAAATTCTGAAATCCAATAGTATTTTATTTTTAACCCAAGCACAATTTAAAGACAGTAAGAAACCAGGATTCCCACATCATAATAACACAGACTGCCTAAGTCACTGAATTTAGTCCTACTATCAAGCAGCAATTTGGTACTTTGTTCTGGAGAAGCCCGCTCCTGGTACATCCCATGGAGCAGAACTCAATCCAAAATCCCACTTCAGATGCGAACTTTAAGCCATAATAAAAGAGCAAATGCTACAACTACAATAAGCCATTGGAAAAGCAAGGAGATATGAAAGGTATAGACATTGTCTTGAACCCCTGAAGTGGCAAGGACTCCTTTAAATTTACACATTCCCACCAGTACATATATCATTCTACACCAGACAAGAAAGTGCTCAAGTGGTTCCTACAGCAAAGACATATAAGGAAACTGCTCTTTCAGCTACTGCAGAATAAGAAACTGGGATACAATTTTGAGATAGGCAATTCACTTGTAAATAGATCAACCAGTGATCAATGCATCAGCTGATGTGAACAAGCAAATTCTGTCTGCAATGAATGGAAATGTAGTTCCAGGTACTGACATCCACTGAGACTTCTGCTGCTTGTGGTATAGCATGGGCTGAGACTTTGAGCAGAGCAGTTTTCCATGTGGGTTTTCCTACACAATCTTGGTAAAATTTCTTTGGATAGGCTAATCTCCCTCAGCATTAACCCTTTTGGGGGGGGGGNTTGCTAAAAAGAGTCAACCAAGCCATCTCAGAAGAAGTGTCTCACAGATGGGATGAACTACCTGTCAAACATACCTCTTTTTGTTTACTGTATGCATAGCAGACTTTCAAGCCTTTTGCAGCTCTTACTGCAATGCAGCTGAAAAAGGAGACAAATTCAAGCCCTAACACCTCTGTGTCAGCTACCCACCTAGAAAGATGGGAGTAAAGCTTCCTTTGGACACAAATACACTGATAGTGCACATACAATACTGGTTGAGCAGCATTTGTACTTTTGGTAGAAGAGTGTACAATTTATTAGCTCATGATTTAATCAGGATTGATAGCTCAGGAGTACACACACACAGTGGGTAAGATAATGTGTCAAAGCTATGTAAGGCTTTATATAACTATACCTTTCTTCAAAGCTTTGCCTGCTTTGTTTCAGCTTGCTGTTATTTATTTGGAACAATTTGTTCTTAGAGCAAGTTGAGGGAAAATAAGTGGTTAGTAGCTGACCAAGTAAAGATTGTATGTTGCTGTCCTTCAGATGTTGTTTTCTGTGTAGTCTTATACATGTAAACCATTTATTGAGATCCAAAAGCAACCTGTTAGTGTAAAGCTGCATTATTTTTCAGGGTCAATGCCTTAGCTGTATAATCTGCTATCAACTGAAATATTAAGATAATCTCTTGTGTCTCCAACAGTATTCGAAGGAGTTATAGACTGCCCAACTTTCATTCTAATAATCCTTTTCTACATTATTATCTACATTTTTTTTCAGAAAGAAAATACAAATATCTGAGCACTCCAGATTATTGAAATGTATCTAACTCAAGATGAGCTCTTGAGTTCAGTGCTTGATTTTTTTCCAGCATCTCTTCTTAGCTTGATGACATTTCTCCATTCATTCTTGCCCCATGTCTACCTGAAGTGTTATTTGTAACTCAAGTACTAGGAATTGATAACTGCATCTATCCCAACCATCATGCTCATGTGCTTCAGATACAAAGGAAATTCTGACCTAAAGGAAGCTTAGCTCAGGTTGCTGATGGGTGATATAAAGACTTGATTTGACATGTGGAAACCACTGCTTTGCTGTTTTGTATTAGAACAGCTAAAACTCAAGAAACTGAATTTTGGAAATGCAGTCTCTGCTTTGAAATGGATTTTTTTTTTTCCCAAAAAATGGATGAAGTCATACAAATAATAGCTACAAATTTTATTTTTCTCCTCTATTTGGAGCAGGTAAAGAAAAATCTCTCACCAATACTGAAAATAGAAAGAAGCGTGGGTGTAATGTACAGATTCAGTTTTTCAAAATCATGTCAGACACAAATTATATGGGTAGTAATGGTCACCTAATATCTGCATTCCATTTTTCTCTCTACTGAAACTGTTATATCTCCCTACCCCCATTAATAGACCAGAATTCCTTATGTCCACTTCCTTTAAGGCAACTGGTGCATGCTTAGGATCTAAACTCTGATATCAATGGTAGCTCATCTCTGTGAGGATGACCTGGATGTTAAAGAGTAAATAGCCTAATAAAGCACGACTTTATTAGTGCTAGTTGGATGGATCTGGTCTAGTGGAAGATGCACCAGCTCATGGAAGAGGGGTTGAAACTAGATGATCTTTTAAGTCCTTTCCAAGCCAGACTATTCTAGGTTTCTATGAGAATTGCTTTATAGTAGTGATGCTATCATAACCTATACATTTTCTGCTTCATGCTTGAGAACCTCAGCCAGAAAACTACCAAGGATGTAAGTGCCTAATCTGTATCAAAATAAAACAGGTGAGAAAATTGATAACCTACCTCAGGGGAGACCTCTGTTATTCCAAACTGGGATAAACTCTGATGCAAAACGTTGATATTAAGGGAACGCAGCACTTCTTCAGATGGGAGTGCCTCAGAAATTCCTGGCTTCCTGTTCAGTGGGGACACAAACAGTTCTACACAGTTCTTCTTCCCCTGGGGGAAAAAAAAAAAAGCAAAATCGTAGGAGGGGTCTGACATTAGATAATCTCTGCTGTCTGTAGATTGCAACTATAATTCCAAAAACAAAAGCATGGAATATAAAGGTTGCAACCTGCTCTGTGAGGAGAGCATACCCTGTCTCTCCTCACTGTCTCTGTAAATCCCAGCAGACTGTGGAAGAAAGTGCAAATCCTCTCCATGGGCACGTGTGCTTTGTCTCAATCTATTGACAAGGTAGACTTTTCCTGAGTCTGGTGTCATTAAACAATCAATGTAACATTATGATGCGAACAGCCATGGGATGAGGTCAATGGCAATGTGCCAGCAGGGATTTTAGCAGATAGTTCATCAGAGTTGAGCTGATATAGGAATGTTTACCATAATTCTGTGATATTTGGACATTACTTTCTAGCCCCTTGTCAACACATTGTAGACACATACCACAATAAAGTCCTTTTACTTGACTGCAGTGCAGCTTAATATGGTACAACAAAATTAAAGGACCAGGGAAGTTTTGTTAACACATAATGGGTAACCTGAGAATGTCCACTCTCCTATCTATTAATTCTTGCCAGGTGTCTCTGATGCAGTCCTGGCAGCCCAAGAGGTTCTGTATTAGAAATGTCAGTGATGCTCACTCTGTTTCAAGGTAGCAAAAGGAAAGAGAATTTCTCTGTTGTGATAGAGTCCAACAACACCCCAGACCAGTGCTCCAGACAGCTCTGATGCCCAAACAGTTGTGGGAACCTTGGCTGCCCAGGGCAATGGCCAGCATAGTTGACACTGTGGGACAGAGTCCAGACCAGGGAGATTCCCCACACATGAGGCAGGCACAGAGCTGCTCCCTATATTGCTGCCTGAGCAGGCAAGAACCTCACCAGTCTGGTTATTTGCTATTTATCATTATGGGATGGCTATCTCTACTGAAGTGAAGAAAAAGACATCTTTTTCTATTCTTAAAATACCTTTGCATTAAATACTCTTTTCATAAAATATTCTTTGCAGTCAAAATAGAGCTGCACAGAAAGGGACTCTTGCAAACGTGTTTGTCCTAAATCTGTCCTCTGTGGTCTCACATGTGCTGCTGGTCCATCTGTTCAATAAAAATGGCAAGGACACTGGCTACTGGTGGGAGCTGAAGAAACTGATTCAAGGCTGTGGTTGTACTCAGTCTCTGACATGGGTAGGTGACTGCTGCTGGGTGAAGATCACAGGCACCAGGCAAGGCTTGGTGGGTATGCAGCATTCCCAATGTTTTGTGCCTCCTCTGTTTATGAGTTTCTCTGCCCATTAAATGACCTTTTATGGGAGAATGACGTACTAGGAAGGTTAAGGAGACACTGGGAATACTGAGTTAGTATTTCCTGGCACACTATCCATTATTACATGTAGGAGGTTAGCAGGCTCTCTGTTCTCCCTGTGCCCATCCACATCCTGGCTTCCAGACTCTTGATCACTTCTGAGAGCTGCTCGCTTGGGAGTGAGTCACCTTACCTCACTTCAGTTGTCTACCTCCAAAAGTCAGCAGAGAGAGACTGGCATCTCTAGAGAATTATTTAATGCATCCTAATATAACTGGGAATGCCTCTTCTCCTGCACTTAGCATTCTCAGCACTACTTTTACAGGGAGTCTAGATGAGCGGACAACACTGAAACAAGGCAAGATGAATTTTGGTGTGCTCTGCTAGCTCGTCAGCACTCTGCATGAGAGGAACTGTCTCATGTTAGAAGGATGAAAAGTGGGAATAATGTCTCCTAAGATGCATTTGTCTTTCTTGTGAATTTTGACTGTGTGGGATTTTTAGAGCAAATAGGGGGAAAGTTTGCTTGCTTTCTTATATCACTGAAATATTAACTTATAGAAAAACCTTTACAGGTGTTGAGAAGACTAATGAAATAATAGTACTTAGTGTATTCTGGGCTATATTCAGGTGCAAAATGACATCACCTCTTCCCTTAAATCACAAATGAGAGGAAAAAGCAAAAAGCAATGGAGCCATATTAAAAAAATGGAAAATAAACAGCATATTTCTTCTGTTTATTTACATAATTTCAGTAGAGCATAGTAAGAAAGCTACTAGGTGATTCAGTATGTGGAAATACACATCTCCGACTACGAAACATTTCTCATTTAATTGTGCTTTTCTCTGAATATGTCTTTAAACCTTTCATTCTGGTCAATGCAGGGGACAAAGGAAATTTAGCATGGCTTGTCATGAATGAGTGAGATGCCTGAACAACACGAAAAGGGCTGCAGTGCATTCCTACTGATCTTTCTCACTGTACTTTTTGTGCGATCTTTTCTCACAGAGACATTACTTGAAGGAGTTTTTATAATCCGTTTGATGTATACAATCCTATCAACCTTTCAAGGCGGAAGATACTTTTATGCTGAACCTGTCAGTTTTCTTCCCTAATATTCAACCTGCATGGAGAATAAAGTAACTCTTCTTCCCTCTGCAAAGTGAATTGAAGGCTAACAATACACACATGATGCTGGGTTTTCTTGCTTTGTGGTAAAACTGCCATAAAAAGACAACAGAGTTAAGTATGCATACACAGAAAACCATACAATGACAGTTGATTAAAAAAGCCCTTTCTGCTAGAAGCAAATTAATCACCATCTTTTGCCAATAGGATACTGTAGTCTACAAGATCATTTTTGAGGACAGATTATTATAGCAGAATAACAAAGCATGAATATTAATAATGTCAGATGACATTTAATTTACTAATGGAAAGTCTGAGGATAAATTGTGAAGATTCCTTTGAAAGGAAGAATCACGTGAATTTTTTGAGCAATATTCAACCTCTGAGAAACAAAACATGGATAAGGTGTGAACTTGAAAAAGAACTGCATTGGAATGCAAACTAAGGGATAAGCAATCTGCTTATGAATAGGACAAAAAAGAGATTTATCTGGCTTAGCTGAGAATGGTGTCTTTTCAAAAGAAAATTTAAATAATTTTGTAATGGGGATCAATTTTTCTGTAATGTGGTTGAAAAAATGAAATAATAAGTATTTTTCTGTCCTATTTAATTGCACTCTTCCATAGTGGCAGGAAAATAAATTTAAGAGAATTTAAATAAACAGGTGCACTTTAATACACACAGCCTTTGGTACTTACAATGAGTCTGTTGATATGAACTTGCTGAGGTAACAGTCCCAATGCTGCTGCCACTCCCTGGCGAAATATCCGAAGCAATGTGATGTTCAGCTTGTTTACATCCATTTGCAATGTCTGAAAAACAAAATCAGTTCAAATGAACTCCTTGCTCGAGACATTTAGTTTTCAAGATGACTGATCTCTGGGGCTTTTCACTAATTGCTGTTGGGTTTTTTTCCTGTAACAATAATCTGTGTAATCTATGTGCATAACAATATATAATAAGTCCAAAGGTAAATTTAAGTACCTTAAATGCTATTCATTAGCAAAGTACCACCTTTACTCAAGTACACACAGAAAGGGTTCCAGATGATTTCAGCTTAATTCCTTGGACGGGTCACAATGTTAAAGATAACACAATTACTACCTTAGAAATGAAAGTCAAGAATTAAACATCAATGCATCCTTAAAGAATTAGATGTTGAGTTTGCACAAAGAAGATTATTTTGGAATATTATTTTAGCATATCTCCCTGAAGGTGAAGAATGACTCAGACATAGTGAAATCATACAATTTTAATTTTGATTAGCAGTTTCTGAGATCAAAAATGAAACATTCTGGATACATTCCCCATTCTTGAATTTCCTAAAGCTTCTTCATGCAAGTCACAGGATGAGACAAACTATAGCACTGAAGCATTTTCTTTCCCTGTGTTAGAATCAGAGTGAAATTTAGAAGTTTCCTATAGTTCAGATTCTTTTTGTGAAGTCAGCGGAATTTTACCCAAGAAATAATTTAGGTTCAAATCTTCTGTGTCCAAGAAGACCCAGGTATCGGATCTTCACATGATGCCTGGCAGACAGTACTTCCATGTGGTACTTTGGGGTCTGCTTCTTTGCTTTCATATCCCTTTTGCAGACAATATGTAGTGGAGAAGAGAGCAAAGATGACTGTGTCAGATGGCCACAGAAGCATTCCAATGCTTTTCCACTTCTGACTTAGGAAGTTACTAAGTTCTGCCTGAGCCAGTTGACTTGAGATGAAAAAGATTTTTTTTTTTAATTTTAAACTTCTTTAAGTTTTAATTTTAAACTTTTTAAATTTTTTTTTAATTTTAAACAAGCCATAGGCCAGCTTGCTGCTCTGAGGAACCAAGGAAGTATTTTTCCTTCCTAAACAGAGCTGTATAAAGAGAATTACATATCCATGGGTCTGATATCACACTGGGAATATGGTCATGGGTCAGAAAGAAAGGAAACATTTTTCCCAAAGAAAAACAACATTGCACATTTTGACTGTTATTCTTTATCAGTATTTATAAGCTCTTTTTCTGTCAGTACTAAGTGTTTTTCTTTCTTTTCCTCCCTTTTTCTCATTTTTTTACACTACTGGAACTGTCAGGTCTTGATGCATGAGAACTGCTCTTACCACATAGCTGAGATTTATTTCAACCAGAAGTATGATAAGATTCTTCCATTTAAAATATCCTTTCTACCCTGGCATTTTCAAAATGCAAAATCTTCTCTTTGCTTCTTCTTGAATTAGACATCCTCAGTGGTTACAAAACTGCTCCAATGCTATCACTGAAATAGAGATGTCTTGAGAGGGGATGTATGGAGGTCTAACAGATGTGAGGACTTTGTCTTCTGTACCCCAGACTGACGCATGAACACCTGAGAAGAACTGGTTTGGAGCTTTGAAGCTGTCACTACACTGAGACAGCCTGGTCTGAAGATCTTGAGTAAATGAGAAAAGGAGTTGTTGCTGAAATAGAAAGACTGTCGTCAGGGTCCCTAGAGATCCTTTAGGATGGCAAAAATGGTGTCTAAGTTGGTGACCCTGAGTTACAGGGATAATGATAACTGTTGTTACTGAGAAAACTTAGCAGGCATAAAATCAAAATACATTCATTTAAACTTACATTCATTTTAACATGCATTAATAGAGATATTGTTAAACAGTGTGTTAAGACCTCCCTGATAAACACATGGAACTGAAAAAGCCAGAAAAATATCTAGCTTCAGAGGAAATATAAGATCTTTAAGAGCCTATAAGGAGGTAATAAATTCTCACAGATTTAGTATGCTGGGATCGTGGTTCATCATATCCAGGGACATTAAAATGTGGTGAAACTCCATTATCTTCAGGAGAGTCACATTTCTGCCTACCAGGTCTGAATTCAGTCCACCACGTCCTTTAACAAATATTCATCTGCAGTGTGTGTGTGTCTCTGTAACAGCTCCACTGTCCTTTGTGGTCCTGGGGAAAGCCTGAAGACCGCAGCACTCTGACAGTCTGGCATCAGCTTGCTTAAAAATCTCACATGACCTTGCAGCCAGAGATTACAGGAACCTTTTAGAAAACCTCCTAAGTAGAATGGAAGAAATTTGCCCTTAAGCCTCATCTCAAGATGCATCTTGTGCAGCTACAAAGATTTTTTAAATTTTGTGATTGTTTTATTATTTTTTTTTTTGGTGACTTTTCAGCCCAAAAAAACCCCAAGAAATATCTCAGGAAGAAGCATCTCACATTTATTGAAGGAACCTTGTTTAGCTGTCCATTGAAGGGATCTGCTTCTCTTCAGCTGTCAGTGTGAATATTAATTCCTTGCCAGTTATAGCAAAAATTAAGTAAGAGTATTACAGGTCGCCTTTTTCTACATCAGACAACACAAGGGAGTGCATTTGACTCTTCCTGTCAAAAAGAAAGTAAGCAATCCAGAATCTGTCACTTTAGGAATGGAATTCCTAACTCAATCAGTGAAAGGTAATTTACATAAATGCTTGATGGGATCCCAAAAACACCTGCTTTAGAGTGAGGAGAACATCACAAATGTGCTCTGTGCTCTCTATTATTCTTTTTTGGTACTGTATTCATAAAAGCATAAAGCAAAAGCTGACTAGATTCGAGGTGTATCAAGTTCATTATACTGTGGCCAACTCTGCGTGCTTATGGTAAATGACAGGAACAGGGCAAGATCACAGTCTTTTCCCAAGTTCCCTCTGACAAGATCAAAGCTAATTTATGTCTGTTCAGCATAGGCAACGGGTCTCCTCAATTACACCAACATTATCAGACTGGGCTGGGATGAAGGCAACATTTGGGGGCATTATATTCTCAACTCTGGCATATGCCTGCTGAAGGTGACTGAAATTTAAGTCTGACCTGAGGGTCTGGTATAAAATTGCCTTTCTGTAAACACTTAAGTATAGCAATTTTTGTTGAAAAATGTTAGTGAGAGGGATAAAAAAAAGAAAAAAAAAGAAAGAACAGAGAAAAAAGACAGGAAAAAAAAAGTCTTAAGTGTTTCTATCAGAAAATTTTCAAAAGGTTATTAAAATTTAAATATTTTGATATGACTGTGCCATTTTCTTGGCATACCTAGATACTGTTTTGACTGTAGTCCACATAGGTAAGAGATTAGGATAGAAAACTCCTAATGGATGAAGTACAAGTGCAACAACACCTGTACAAACAATATAAGGTGTCATTATTAAGAGAATCACTCCTTCAACGGAAACCTGACCAGCCATTTACAGGTTATAATTACAAAATTGAAATCCTTATGAGTTCTATTACCACCTCCAAAAAAAAGTGGAATTAACCCCTGTAAAGTAATCCATTCACACATACAAAACAAAGCATTAACACAGATAGGCAAGTTATGTCTTACTGTGCTCCTCTAGCTGCTCCTTTTGCTTTGGAAAAGAAAGGGCTGAAGGCTTCTAGTAAGACAGCACTAATCCTTTACCTTTGCTCATCTGCAGTGTTTATCATGGACTGCAACCACCTCCCCAAGGAGGTTATAATTTTGAATCCACTGCCTCTGTTGGCAATAGCGACTTGTTGAGCCCAGAGGCGAGCACCCTGGACGGCTCATTTTCCTGAGCAATTACCGACCTGGATGTTGCAGCTGTAGCGACAGTTTCTAGGTTCCTCTGATCCAAGCAAAAAAGGTAGTTTGAACTGAAAGAGTTTTCTGCCTGTATAATGGAAAACTTGGAAAGACAGAGTTCCATAAAGGGAAACTCAGCATGGAAACCCACCAAAGATCATTCACAACTGACATGCTACAGGGGCTTTTTAATAAAGATCCTCATGCTAAAGGGACAAACAAATCCCTAACATGAAAGGGAATGTGTAACAGAGAGTCTAAAATAACATTTTTAGGATATTACTATAAACCATAATTTTCCAGGTCATGTTCTGCTTCTCAATAAAAATTCAGAGAAGCATCTCTTTCTTACATTTTCCTTATCATCAATTATATCCTTTCTGCAATGAGCTTCAAATATACGATTCCATTTCTACGCATTATTGCTCCGTTTGATCCTACCACCACAGATGTTTTCTCAAACCTCCAGCTAAATAGATTATATAGAACAAAAATAATCACAGATAAAAAAAATTAAAGGTGAAAGTATATGTCTTAACAATACTTTTATGGAAAAAGATGAAAACTGAATAGAAAAATTATACATGCTAGGAATTTTGCATACTTAAGGGCCACTGGGTAGTGAGTTCTATTTTGTGCTAAAACAAAACCAAAACCAAACAAAACAAAACACCCATATTTAGTTGAGCCAAACAATAGAGAAAGCTCAGAAAAGAGTTGTCTTACCTGTCTGTGCTCCAGTTATTTTTATATGTTTCTAAAAAAATCAATAAAAATGCTATAAAATGGAGGGTTTTCTGCACTAAAGCAAATCCTGCACTATGGCCAAGCTATGGGTTCCTGACTACCCCGATCTGCTGCCTGCACAGTAAGTATCTACAGTTTGTTAGTGTCACAGTGTCATTACTGTCACCCTCATCAGACAGCCTCAGCTGTACAACCAAAATAAGGATGTATTCATCAGGAGAGAAGTTGAAAGCGTTGCAGATGTATTTGTACAGTTTTGGTGCAGGACTACAACAAATCTGGCAAGAAACTGTGAAAATACCCTAATTGTCTTTCTTTCCCCCCCCACCAACACATTAGATTTTCCTTCCTGTCACTGTTTGGTATTTGAGATTGCAGCTGCATTGGGCATCAGGTCAGCCCCTTTGGCTGGCTCAGGTGCCTCATACACACACACACAAGATTCTGGCTTTCTAAAATTATGTGAGTAATGTTTCACAGCAACTCTAGTGCCTCACGTAGTCCATGAAGCACATGGCAGGCAGCACATCCCTAGCCAGCAATATGCAACTGCAACGATGCATTTTGCCAAGTGCCACTCCAAAGGGACTTTGCCCAAAGCCAAACTGGTATCTGAGGTGCATTCACTCTTCTCCCATTTACCTCTCCCACCACCATATGATTTTCTCCAAGAGGAAAGACCTGCCCTTTTATGAGGTCCACATTAAACTTTGAATTATGTCTGTAAACTAAGATAAAATTCTCATGAGTATAAAATCAATTATTCTTAGTGATCAATTAAAGTGGCTTCATGTTTCTGTGTATCAGCAGTTGTCTGTGGTGACCTACTCAAAATTTCATACGTAATATATTTGTGCTAAAATACAATATGACTAGAAATACTGATCTTGGGACAGACATTTAAATACTTCAAATGTCAGAGAGCAATTACTCTGAATTACTTTGAATAAAGTATAGTGAAAATCAACAGAAATAGAAAAATTACAGGCATATATTTGAGTTTATAAGATTCAGTGAAAAGCAGTGAGAAACACTCTCGACCTGAAACATGCTTCTATTTAAGTCATCCATTTCCTAATGAGGAGACACTGAGGCTGCAGAATATGTAAATCTGTCAAACAATCCCAAATTTCATATGTAGACTGCAAAAATATAAATGCTTGTCCAAACAGTATTTGGGTGATGAGAAAATAGAGCTCTAAGTTGGTTCTGTATAAATATTAGGAAAAAGTGATAGGAATAGGTTACTTTGATTGCTTCAGTCCTGATTAGTCCAGAAAAGTTTGGTATATTTTTATGTTGCTTTTCAAGATGTGACAATGTAGAATTTCATTCACATTTTTGCTAGGAAAAGAACCCAACCCACATATGTTATGAAAAATCTTTGTTTAAAGTAAGCATAATATTTCCTGGAATTATGCATTTCTAATATAGTATTAAGTAGCAATTTTGGCTGTTGATCAATTTTTCATGAAAGCATATACATTTAAATATTTATGCATGTTATGAGCTCTCTGAAATAAATCAAAGACAGAAGGAGCACTGATGAGAAATGTAGGGTTAATCCAATTAGTCCAGATAAATGTATGCTCTCCCCTCAAAGTAATTTTCAAGTGAATGTTCATTGAAATATGAAAGAGTGAAAATTTATAAAATGAAGCTGTCTTTTCTACACTATGATTAATCCACAGACTTTTATACCACAGGAAACTGTAGAGGCCAAAGCCTGAACATGAGGTAGGAATAGGGCTGGATGCTTAGATGGATGTGGAAAGCCACTAATGTCCCTGGGAACTGTACAGAAGACATACTGCAAATCATCTAGTTGACTATCATACCTCTAGCTATCAGAAACTAAGATGAGCCCTAGTGCAACAACAGAAGAAGGTTCTCAGTCTGCTGTTGCAAGGTTTGAGTGCTGCCCATCATCCTGGGCTAGACCCTGGGTTTCATTCAAGTCCTGTTTGCACAGGTAGGTACCAGGTGAAGATGATCCTAGAGACTGTTACATTGCAGAGGTTCAAGATGCCATACCAGGTGTTGAGGTGATGCCAGGCACTCCACTGGCATCCACTGCTCAGACTGGCAAAACTGCCCTGGAGGTGGGTGGGTGATATGACTAAACCGGTTTGCCTCAGCTGGGCAACAGATTTACACTTCTTTTTTCCAGGGAGAATAACTAATTTCTCTGATTTGGGGCTGATTTGATGAATTCTGTAGGAAGCATCAACACAAGAGTGAGAAATGTTCCATCTGTGAGGTCTGGCTCTTGGCCACAATTCCCTCAGTTCCCTCACTGAGTTTGCATGCACTTGGGCAGTGAGTCAGTCAGCTATAGGAAGACTCTGACCTTCATTGATGACTGAAGTGTATGAGAATGAAATTCAGCCTATTAAGGATAAGGTTTTTAATGCCTGTCTTCAAGAGGTGCACTTTGATTTCTATCAGTCCTGTGTTTTGCATTAACCTCTGGGCTTGCAGTCTCCAAGCAAAGGTAAGAGCCAGCTCTTTCAGTGTGGTGTCACAAGGTAATGAGGATTTACTGATCACATCTAATGAGAAGACACAGAGTAGCATTCCCTATTCCACAGGGAATCTCAGAAGGTAGGTTATTTCATTCTCCTGGCTTCTGAGTTGTGTGGGTCATTCCTGTACCACAATGTGAGGCAGTTAGTGGTGTGACAGTCTGAAACCATGTGTTACACTGTCCTCACAATGCTCATTGTACTCAGTTCCCTTTACCTTTTTTCTGGGGTATCATTAATGAATCAATCATTACTTATATACTTAGAAGTCAGAAAGTGTGTACAGGTTCCAAAGAACTAATGCACTGTAGATTTCAAGAAACTAGCATCCCACAGCCCTTACACCTCAGTAGGGGAGTAACCTTATCCAGAGCCCAATAAAGTTAATAGGACCTTTCCTGACTAAGAGGGTTGCAGAATCCCATGTCCTAAATGCCATGGGATGCATGCTTATTGTTGATGGGATGTAGGAGAGGACAAGGAAAAGTTATCTACTGTCCTTGAGACACACATTATTTGCAGCCTCATTATTAAATAATACCAATACCAACAGGTCTGTGTACTGTGGGAGCCCTTTGGAAGGGGAAAGGAGAGGAGCAGAAGGCTGCAGTAATTCTCTTGTTCTCCATGGCTGGTTTTCTAGAGTTTCTTTGGGACAGAAGAATCTTTGTACTTCACCACCTTGTGAAACTTAAGCACCTAACAACTGAAGGAAACAATTTTCTCCTGTGTGTACATTATTCCTTTTTATAAAAATCTGACACAATGATACTACAACTATTTTTAAAAATATTAACCTGGGAGCACTTGCAATTACTTCCAATTGGAAGTATGGATAAGAGGCTGAAATGTTGCTGTGCCTCTGGTCTTAGCAAGTCTGCCCCAGTTATACTGCTTCAGTTCTATGGCTATAAATGGGAATAATATAATTTGACTCCTCATGGGATTTTTTTATATTTTAGTAAGATGGAGGTCAGATACATAGAATAGAACTTTTCAACTTCTTTCACAGATAATTTTAATGTTGCCCCCCAAAGTTATCTCTCTGTCTTTTTTTTAAATTTGGAGCTGCATTTCTTCAAGGACTGGGATTTTCTTAATCACAAAGTATTTCAGTTTTCTTAAAATAACAGTTGAAGTTTATTTCAATGCTGATAGTTTTCTAGGCTTTTTCCTGCATCCATCCACCTCTCCCTGCCCTCCTCCCTTATGGTAGACAGTTGGAAAGGACAAGATGATGGAAAAGCACAAGACAATGTAGAGATTTGGAAACACAAGGAGAGTTGGGAGAGCTCAGCTGAGCACTATTTCAATCTTTTTGTTCTTTGAGAGGCATGTATAATGAGCTCCATAAAATGTTCCTATCTGTCCTTATTCAATATTGGCAAAAAATTTATTCCCTGCATTGCAAAAGAAATTCACAGTGCTATTATGTCCAGTACCACTTTTATGCACAGCATGATTGTACCAGTCACATCCTATTTCATCAACCCAAAGCCAGCTGTAATCCTCAGAGCAAACAGATCCTTTTGAGTCTGTTCATCACAGCACTATAGAATACATTTGGTTTTTCTGTCCAATTATTAAACTTCTAGGTAAAGCCAGTACAAAGTTCTAAATGCCAGAAACCCTGTATCGTTTCTTCTGCTCTTTTTGTAAAACCCTCATTTCAGCTATTAATTCTGTCCAATTATTAAATCTCTAGGTAGAGCCAGTGTAAAGTTCTAAATGCTAGAAAGCCAGTATTGCTTCTTCTTGCTCTTTTTGTAAAATCATCATTTCATCTGAGTTTTTTCTAAACAATTTTTAGTTCCTGAAGTTTGAATTCCCATTACAACTTTGTAAAATGGTCCTTAATACAAAGGGCAATCAAAATGCCTTCTAGAAAAAATGACAGACATAAAACCCCATGCCAAAATCATCCTTTTTGTTTTATGTTCAGAATTTTAAATTCAGTTTGTAGCAGATATAAACATATATATAAGCT
This sequence comes from Rhipidura dahli, assembly GCA_013399225.1. Classification (NCBI taxonomy): domain Eukaryota; kingdom Metazoa; phylum Chordata; class Aves; order Passeriformes; family Rhipiduridae; genus Rhipidura; species Rhipidura dahli. The sequence continues at coordinate 1,815,432 of VXAC01001162.1, forward strand.
TACAAACTAATGACAAACGAAAGTCGTAACCTAAGACAAACAGCAACTTCCACATCTTTCAGGAACTGATGTGGCCAAAAGACTCCCACTGACTTTCTCTTGTTCATAATCTGGCTCTCTGCTTTGAAAATCAAAGTAAGATTTCAGTACTGCTGACGTCCTAGCTTTCTCATGCATTTATTTTCAGAGACAATTTTTATTGCTATTTTCATATGAACAAAAATCTACCTGAACTCAGACATAATGGGAATGTTACAAAAAGAGGCAAACACTTTCCCTTTTTTCTCATAATCACAGTTCTCTGCAGCTTCTAGGCACAGGAAGGTGAAAAGTTGAAATACATCTGGAGCAAAAAGAAAAAGTCTTAAAATACATTTGACTCAGCTGGAATTGAAGTATTTACATGAACGGCTGTTCTTGTGAGATTCCTGATAAGGTTCATACCCCAGGGCAGTCTGGATTAATGGTCCAACACAGCCGAGACTTTAGAAGTAAGAAATGATTCTTAGCCTTCAACTCCTGAGAGATCAGAATCCCATTTTCAGGAAACAAATGTCCAATAACAAGGGCTTTTTAGCATGATGCAGTTAATGGGTATATTTTGGATCCGTATCTGCTTTCAGCCTTTTAGCCCAAAGAAGTCTGTTTATAGACATTATCATCACCATAATCACAAATTACTAGAATAAAACTGATATTACAGACTTCACCCTACCTACTCTAGCACTCCAAATCAACATGAACCAAGGACAGACAATAAAAAACAACCTTGTAATTCCAGCCTTATGTGCCTCTTACCATTTTGCACTTTAAAGGAAGTTAAGCCAAATGAAGCAAAACCCTTGGGGACCTGCAACTTTTTTCTTAGATAAAAACTGAATTATTTTGGGTTTTATTCTGTCATGGAATCATGTGACTGAACATGTCACTTTGTCCCACATTTTAGCAAAACTATTACTGTAAGTTCAGAAACAAGAAAACAGGTGAAAAGACAATCTCATGACTTTGGCAACTGTCTCAGGTTCTTAGACCTTCTGAAGATGCTAATACTGAATGTATTTCAGAAGCTTTCAGGTACAAATTCCCTTTCTCATGATCAGCTGGGCAGACTGGATTTTCCTCTTCTATCTAGTACTAAAAGAGAGGGGGCACAGTTGAAGTGAAAACACTAACACCACATCTTCAAAGATTGAAGGAGACTTTTACCCCAACAATTCCTGTTAATATTAATAATAATATTGTATTTTTGACAAGCAGGTTTCTGGCTTTGATAATACTATCCATACACTGTGACCCAAATGTCCAGGATAAGATTTCTGATTCAACTATTAGAAAAAAAGTTTTCTAAAATGGCTTTCAGGCCAATTTGGGGGACTTTTCTTTAGAGGGGACTCCACTTGTAGGGTGAAAATGAAGAAATCAGGTCAAAGATGAAGAAGCTGTGCTGCCCTGTACTACTGAATGCTACATCTCTAAAAAGACAGTGAAACAGTGCCTAATTCGTGGATCTTTAATCTCTGTCCTTATTATTCAGATCAGAAGACCAATCTGTGTTCATTTTTTTCAAACAGGCAACACAGCTGTCAAAGCCAAACTCAGATGTTAAGAATAAGAAAAATGCATTTTTTTTTCTTTTATTCTTAGAATTGATCACACTGAAAAGAGAATATTGAAAAGTATTTGCATATAGTTCTCTCATTCCCACACATACACAAAAGCAAAACAATTTGTAATCCTTCCAGTGAGAAATAGCAGTTACAGAAATCCTTCCTTCCTTCCTTCTTCCCTCCCACAATCTCCCAGATTCCCCTAAGTGACCACAACCAGTGCCATTTGTGTTTGAGAGGTACTGCTCCTCTGTATGAATGCCACAATGTACCTTCATGCTCACTTTCTGTCTCTTTCCTGCAGTCTGGAAACCCAGGAGGTTCCCAGTGGTTCTGTGGCTGCTGTTCCGTGGGGGTAGGAAGAGATGCCTGTGAGGAAACACTCAATTTCTCAGAAACTGAGTGTATGGCTCCCATCCAGAGCAATACCTGTCATCTCAAAACAAAAGCCCTGCAAATGATGGCAAGAAGACTTCTAGACTTCATAAAAAAACCAACCAAACAAGACATCTACCTTGTATCCAAGGAAAGAGACAACAACAGCATCTATGCTTGTTAATAAAAGGCTGTATGGCTTCTGTCTCAGTTGGTATACAGATAAAATTGATGGCCTAACCTACCAGTGGAGGTGTGTTACTTCAACAAGTTCAGAAGTTAAATGCAAAATCAAAATGAAACAGAAAGCTGCAAAGCCTCAGGAAAAGTGGAAGAGCATTATTTAAATCTGTATATTCACATTACACTTTTTTTCACAGTATCATGCAGAGAAAGACAGGAATGTAACTGGAGAGTATGGTTATTGTTGTCTATCTTTTATACATAATGTCTAATTGGAGCAACTAATCTTTAGCTTATTTGGAAAAAAATCTCAATGATCTATCATTTAAAGATCATTCCCATTTGTTATGATAAGACAGAAATCCATTTTGCAAATGATCCTAATCAGCAATGATTTCTGGGAAGAAAATCCACTGACATTATCCCACTGAAACTCATGACTTCCAGAGAGACACTGGCTGCACACAGCAGAACACAGATGTGCCAGGCCTGCACAGGCTCTGGTCAGCACACAGGTGCAAACTCAATGGATCCAATCCATGCTGGATTAAACATGCACTGTATTTTCAAAAATGCAGATGTGAATTTACTGGAGAGCTTTAAAGAGCTTTATTTCCTGCACTATCCTCACCTCCCACTTCCCTGCTGTGTTTTATCTTCTCTTCACACCCTGCTGGCAAATCATATATTTTGGACAGCTTTCATGTCCTATCTTTTACTCCTCCAAAAGACAGAGATATCAGAGTGTTGTGCAGCAGTCTAAATGTATATATTATATCCATTCATCCCCTCTCTTGTCAGCCCTGCGCAGCAGAGCCCTTATCACACAACTCGATATGAGGCTGCAATCCCAACAGGATGGCAAGATAGTACCAGAGGTTTACATACAGCAAAGGGCTCAGCCCCATCTCTACCATAATTTTGCTCCCATGGCTTTGCATACAGCAAATTGCCCTGTATCCAGAAACCATCATTACACAGCAAAGCAGCAGGGCATCATGTCACCTCAATGAAAAATGTGGTAGGTTACTGCAAATGGGGTACCTGATTGCCAACGTCATTAGGTTTGGCAGGGCTCATCCTCAGTCTGCCAAATAATCCTCCTTTTCTCTGAGTTAGAACTAAAACCAACAAACCTGCCTTATCAGCCTCATCATTATCTTGTGTCTGTAGTAGTGGAGGAATGTTCATTTAATTACCCGAAACAATGTTGAACAAAAATAATGGACCATCAAAGGAGTAACTGCATGCTGGGATGAATAAAGGCACAAAAGATTAACTAAATGTCTATTACAGCTTCTCATTTCTATGATCTTTTTCCCATTGAATATAAAATTCCCAGAAAAACTTCCAGAAATTGCCTGATTAAATGACTGAAGGGGAAAGAGAAACGCAAACCAATGAAAAATAATGAAAGTTACTATTTTATAAAGAAATCTCTGTGTTTTAAGCAAAAGAAACAGTAAGAGGAAGGTAAACTTTCTCAAATATTCTCTGTTGTAAGAAAACAGTTTTCAAAATGTGATTTTTTTTTTTCAACTGTAACTTTTTCACAAATTGGTACTACAAGAAACAAGAGAAATAAAATCAGTGAAGCTGTCTGCCATAGCTGAGACCCCTTTGCCATCAGTTTTTCCTCTCACTCTTGTCATAGGATACAGGAATATATGAGGGAAAATTCTCTGTACAACTCCATAAATACATGCTTTATATTTGCTATGTTAGATGAATTCTGTTGGTCTACACACAAGCCATTCCATCCTCTCATCAACACAGTCCATCACAGGTAACAGACCTGTGTCTGTCTCTCAACAGCTTTTTGGGATCTTTAACTTTTCTGAGCGCTGATGAGACTCTGCTGTGAGGGTCCCAGTCATGTGCATGACTTAAGGCATCTCATTTTCATCTGCCCTTATCAGGGGTGTTTGTAAGTCAGCTGAAAGGAAAGCAAGCCCCATTCATGCAGTGCATCCCAGGCATTCTGAGATGTGCTCATCTGGGAGAACACCACATAAGAGCGGCAGTTCTTCCTGTGTCCTGCTAGAACCAGGCTGTACAAAAGGGACACTTTCATCATCATTAGACATCTGTGTAAACATGGAATTATGCTATGCAAGTGAGGCAAAGAGCAGGACCTGTGTTCTGCAAGAGCTCACTAGCCCCTTGAGGACTGATGTAGCTCCTGGTGAATTCCTGGGAATGTATTTCTTCAGAGGTATATTGGACAGCTGCTGCATTGACTTAACCAACAACATGGGTTTCTAATAGACAGAATAGTTATTTGTAGAATCAACTCTTGGTCATCCATATGGTGATTTTATTTCTTCCTATACTATTGCATACATTGCAGTTCTTGGGCTGGGTCTTTTTTGTCAGGGAGGTACAACATGGTCCAGGATGCTCCTCTGTTAAGGCAGGGTTTCTTCTATTCTTTCTAAACAATTTCTAACTCACAGTGAAGGTTTATGTCATGCTGGGTGACAGGGAGAGCAAGAATGCAAAGAGAAGGAAAATTTCCGCAGACCCCAATAATTCTCATTTACATTTATAGTTCTTTTCATGTGGACATGCAGTTCTTTTCATAGTTCTCCTAACAGTTGACTATGAATATTCACTAGGTTTGAATAACCAAAAGTACACCAAGTGCTGCTTATCTTAGAAACGTGAAAACGTATGTAATGATAATGCTGTAAGTAAAAAGATTTGGACACCCAATACAGAATTGTGGCCAACATCCCTTGCTATCTCTTCTTCTGGGTTTTTGGATTTTATGTTTTATGTGAGAAAATTTTAGTATTCTAACCCTAACAAAGGTTAAAAATGTTAAGATTTACACAGATTTTAAAGTACAGAAACAGAAGGCTTTCTATATATCATTTACAAAGACAACTAAATCTAAGTTCTTTTTATGTATTACCTCCTGAGTTCATCAAGTCATAAAATCATAGAATGGCTTGAGTTGGAAGGGATCACAGAATCAATTAACACGGAATCAAGCATCTAGTTCCAACCCCCCTGCTACAGGCAGGGACATTTTCCACTAGACCAGGTTGCCCAGAGTCCCATCTGACCTTTCCTTGAACATTTCCAAGGATGGGGCATGCACAGTTTCTCTGGGCAACCTGTTACTGTGCCTCACAGAAAAGAGTTTTTATATTTGATATCTAATTTAAAGCTACTCTCTTTCAGCTTGAAGCCCTTCCCCCTTATCCTGTCACTACATGCCCTTGTAAAAAGTTTATCTGAATCCTTTTTATGGATTCTCTTCAGGTACTGGAAGGTAACTCCAAAACCTTCTCTTTTTCAGGCTGAACAATCTCAATTCTCTCGAGAAGCCTTGCCTCACAGGCAAGGTGCTCCAACCCTCAAATAAATTTGGTGGCTCTCTGCTGGACTCACTGCAACAGGTTGGTGTCCTTCCTGTGCTGGGGACCCCAGAGCTGTTATTTTATTCACTTAACCATGTGTGTCCTTTTCTGTTTGTAGCATGTATTATACACCTTTAAAGATTCTTCTATTTTATTAAGAACTACTTTTGCTGTTAACTGACATCATAGTATATTATATAGCTAATATACAAAACACAAGACAAGCATTTAAATTATCTGCATAACCTGAATGAGATGGGAATTTCATAATGTCAGCTGAATGGTGTCTTTTTTTACCAAATATAATTTGAAAACATATCTATGATTCATGAGTCTTTTAAAATTAGACTATAATTAGAGATTCTAAACTCTAACTTTGCACCTAGCTGTGAAGTTTTTAAATTTCATTTAAATTCTGTACTCTGTGTCTTCTCTGTCTTCTGCACTAGCAATTCATATAGAGATTATATAGATCATAGAGCAGCTCACAAATGAAAAAAAAAATTTCAAAAATGTTTTACAAAATTCAATTAATAAATAGTAATATCTTTCCATTATGTAGGAGTCCAAATACATTTAATCTTTAACTTGAACAGCCATTCATGTAAGTAAAAAATCCAAATCTTCATTCAGTGACTCGAACATTTTAGTATTTTCAAGATGGTTTAGTAAAAGAAAGTAGAATTGACAGCTACATAAGAAAACTGACAATTTTTGTTATTTAAGGATGTTTTTCACAAATCTTTCATGCAAGAAAGAAGCTGCTAGTTGACAGTTTATGTCCTTAAGGAAGATGACTCTTTGGATATACAAGAATTTTTAAGGTCAAATCCTTAAGGTATTTATGCACACCTCTATATTTAAACTTCAAGTACAATTGAACACATGTGGAGCTTTAATTGTTAGTAGAGAATGTAGTTGCTTACTTTAGAGTGAAGAAGTATAACATCTGGTTTTAAAGAGAAGCGGCCGTGCCATTCTTGGTTCAAAGATGAAATAATGGGAAGGCATATGATGAGAGCTGCTACTAAGAAGCAGTAACAGACTGCCTTAGAAACTTGGAAAAGCAGAAAAAGAATTGGGAATACAGACTTAATTTTATCAATGGGTTTCCATCCCCCATGGGAATTTTACACTCAAATATTCAAATTCCATTAAGTAAACTTGATGAAAGACAACATTTCACACCATAGTGATATTTGCACTTCTGTAGTGCCTTTAATTTGGGGTTTTTTGGACATGAGTTTGCTTGCTATAAGAAGGTTGTAATTCAGCATTTCCTGAAGAGCCTTATAATGAATATGAACTCAAGCTGGGGCTGTAGCTCTATCTGTAGTGCAAACCCACTTGCAGGCTGCTTGGAGTTCTGACAACAGTGACCATGGCAGTGGCAGCGCTACCTCAGCTTAAGGCTCTTGTCTTACATATTCTGCAGATCTGGAAAAGACAGTCAGCCCATGACAGCTCCACCTTGTAAAAGGTTCCACTGAGTATGGCCACGAATGAAAAAAAAAACCCAAACCTTTAGGAGACACAGAGAAATATTTTTTGAGCTACAAATACAGTCCAGCCCTCCAGGAAGCCTGATGCCCTCCTTTCAAATCCAGACAGTGCTGACACCTGGACATCCCCCATTCATGAAAACCCAAAGTGCTTCTTCATGCAGAAAACTGCAAAGCTTGTGAAAAGACTAGAAATAGAATAATAGAAATTATGCTGCTATGAAAAAGGATAATTCTTACTTCTTTAGATAATGATATAAATACTGTAAAGCCTACATGATGTCCTGTAAAGTCTACATTAAAACAAAAAGAGGCTACATTAATGGCTGGCAATGCCTAAAGGAAGAAAATCTATCAGTGGGTAGCTAGGACCAGCAGACTTAAGTTAATGTAAGCTGTTTTTGTTTAAATATTAACAGGGATACACATGGAGATGGAAAAATTCTCATAATCCTAGAGAAAAGAAAGAAGGAGATTCTAGGTATCTTTTTAGGGATAAGAAATGATGGGTGATAGTAATTTGATGTACATGTTCTATTCCAGAAGTAATCATATTGGATGTTGAAAGAGGAAATAGAAGGGTAAACCAGCAAATATGCTGGAACAGATGACCTCTTTCAGAAAACTGCTCATGGCGATTTTGTGCCAGTCAACACACCTATGAGAGGTCTGTTGAGTCACACAAAGTCATACAGAAATGTGAAGATAATGCAGAAGCTTGGAGATAACTCAGAATCAGGGATCATGGGATAATTAGGTAGGTCAGACACACTGGGTGATTCAGGTGAAGTTCACCTGAACATCATGTACTTAATATGACTAAACACAAGACAATAAAAATTTTGGAACAGCATATGTAGTTTACCTGCAAAGAAATATGTTTTTAAAAGGAGTGATTCATAAAGTGAATCATGGTTCATATCTGATAAACAAATGAACAGATACTTCCAAGAAAACATGAGGGGGTTATGTGAATACAATCTCTATTTAACCTCTGAACTGACTGATGTACAGCCACATCAGGGAGGAAATAAAATACAGTTAATATATCTTTTATCTTGGTAATCAACAGAAAGAATTCCATGCATGCTGTCATTTTCTACCACTTTTCAATCCATTAATGTCTTGTACATACTGGTGATCAGAAGCAGAAGCAGGAGCAGGAGCAGGAGCAGGAGCAGGAGCAGGAGCATGACCATGACCGCACACATTCACATGCACACAGCTTCCATGGGATGTAATGATTTTGTAATTCTTCAGCTGCTTCCAGTTCTGTAAACACTTATTGACTTTGTTTCTGCTAATGAGCTGAGACTCACCCAGTGACACAAAACACCTGAGGGGCAACCTGCACAGACTGCAATTAAGTCTTGGTTCCTGTTTCTGCTATTTAATTAGTAACATCAATTTTGAACACTAAGCATACTGATCCCAGAATGTACAGGCAATTACCAACAACCATTAAACCCTATTTTTTAAATTACATGCCAAGGAGAAATTATTTTAAAATATAAAAATAATGTAACCAAAACGTTTTTTATTCTGCGTCTCTGCTGGATAAATTTAACAGTTCTTCACATTACATGATAATTCCTACTTCTGTCCAGTATCAGTGGACTCAGGATATAATGATTTCATAAAAATTGTTCTCCTCTGCAAAAAACTCAGAACATGTTTTCCTGCAGAACAATGTAAAGATGCAGAATGTGCATAGAAGTGAGTTTGGCCCTGGGAGCACCCTGCATTTTTTGCTACTCTACATAGATGTGCACTGAAGAAGGTACAGTGTTCAATGGTTACTCAGGGTTTCAACACCTCTGTTTTACTTTGGATCCTGTTTCACCTGCCTGCAACTAATGAGCACTCCACAGTTCCAGAGCTGTTAGGCAAAGTCCACAAGTGCATGACCCAGAACACCAAAGTGAGTATCCATGCCAGGAAAAGCACTCCTTTCAATCCTATGGTCATATAACATAGGAAGTCTGGGAACCAGGTCTATGCCTACAGGACTATACTACCTTCTATGTCATCAAGATGAAAAAAACTAGGCTTCTCTGGTTACCCTTACACCGTACAGAGGCCAGACACTGTAAATCAGCAATTGCTCCAGGTTTCTGTCGAGCCTGAAATAAGCCAGATGTGGGGAAGAAGCGCAGATGCCTTTGGCAGTGGCAGAGGTTTGATTTCAGCAAAAGCTCTATGCTGCTGCTGAACTGGGAAGACTGACGGTGAATGAAAGGGATTGGTACTCCTAATGAACTTCAAATAGACAGAGACCTGTGACTGGCGACCCACTACTGCTCACACAAGCACCAAAGTAAATATCACTTCACCACTGTGACAACAACTGCGCCAAACCAGTTGCTGGAACTTGACGTGGGATTGCTCAGACTGGAGGAGAGAAGGTACAGATGCATAAATACCTGATGGGAGGGAGCAGAGAAGACAGATCCAGGCTCCTCTCAGCATTGCCCAGTGACAGGACAGGAAAGCAATAAGCAAATTACATGAACTCAGTAGCAGTGCCCCCAGCAGCTTCTGTAGTACAGGCTTCAACCCTAAACCTTGTTTAATTCATTAGGAATAGCAGGAAAGCATATGGAAGCTGCAGGAAGGCTACCTCCTCAGGCATCGTTATTAAAAAAACCTGCTTTTTTTACCCTTAGAACTTGCTAGAGATCAAAGCATTCTTGCAGTAGCTGTCAGATTTGGATACATTTCTGAGACTAAATATGATTTAAAGTTTACCCAGTGTTTCTGGGTGCCTGCTCACCTGCCCAGTATTTCTTTATGGCAGTGCCATGAAGATGCCATGCAAGTACACGGTTTCAGAGTTTGTCTGTTTGATCATTTCTGACCAAAGTCCTTTCTCCTTATAGTTCATGAAGTATGAAATTGAACCTAGACCCAGAATGCTAAAGACAGTTGCCTATGCTGATGCTTGTTCTAATTCAATCATTACACTAAGATTAAGTCTGCTTTGTTGCAGCAGAGGTACTATCATTGCAAGGCAGAACACAATTTTCTCTGTTCTGGAAGGGACACATTTAGGGATACAGAACTTTTAAACAAAAGATGAAGAGTCATACAGGATGTGGTTTGAAGACAAGAATTCTCCAAATATGATAAAAGCTATCCTCTTATTTTGGTAGCTTCAGCTTACTCTTCCTCGCCCCCTCACCAGCTGTTATTTTTCTGTATATGAAATGCATCCAAACCATTTCACACATAGAAAACCAAAAAAACCTCCAACCCCAAATCAAGTTAAGAATAGAGTAATTCAAACATATGACAACATGATATCCAAAAATCCAGCCACGTTAGTCATTCAACTGATAAGTCAAACACCACATTGTTAGAATTTAATTAGAAGCCATTGCAGACATTGACAAATGGCACAATGGAGTGGAAAATTTTGGCTGGGAGATGATAACAGAGCTGTAGTGCCTGATGTTGTCTATCCTTTCCCTCCACATCCTTCACAGCCTCTAATGACATAAGAGACATATTTCAAAAGAACAATTCTGTATTTGTAGAATAATTTGAAAATTATCCATGCACTGACTTTGAATGGTCAAAGTCCTTAGAAAAGGATACAATAATTTATGTCCAATTTTGTAATTTATGTTTTCACATAACTACAAACTATTTCAGAGAGGAAAAGGTGACAACTACCCTATGTCCACAGCACCACAGTGTCTTTGCAGCATTAGGGCCTGATAAAAGTTTTGTCAGCCATTCAATATTGAATAAATAAAATTTAAATGACATAAAATATAAGACCATTAAATCACTTCCTTCACTCAGGATGAGGGCTGCAGAGTACTTTGCTTAGCATGATACATAGAGACTTTCCAACAGGAATTTATTAGGGTAATTTTGCTTTGATTACTGTGGGAAGTCACTCCTGTGCTTTAAATGTAGAGAAAATTATTCACAACTATGTCAACATCTTTGCAAAAATCACAAAATCAACTGGATAAACTGTGTATTATCTTAGTCTTCATAAGGCAAAGAAATGACAATTTTTTTTTTTTGTTTTGATGGTGTTTGATAACAGCACGCCATCGTTAGCATGTATCTTTGTTATGGGCTTATTATCACTTAACTCCTACTGCTCAGCTGTCTCTTTGTTTAAGGTACATGGAATATATACTAACAAATTATTCTCCATAACAAATGGGGGTTTTTCCTCTGTCAATATCTTGGTGGGAAAAAACCAAGGTTTGAGAGAGACAAGCTTCAGAAACTGATGTCCAAAAACAACTTACTTCCAACTTGAGGCACCAAGTAAGCAATATTCATTATTCAATTATTCATTATTCAAAAGCCCTTATCAAAGCAATCAATCCAAAATAGCAGTTTAAGTTCCAAAAATGTAACCACCTTCCTAACCTGGCCAAACACCAGCTGAACATGATGCATGTTTCCATTGAAAGATTCTGGCCAATAACAGATACATTGCAGCTCTGGAATAAAAGGTTTGAAAATACGGCATATGGCCCTGAAGGGCTCTGGCAAATGGGGTCCAGAGAACTTGTGGGCGGGGGTGGGATGGTACAGTTGTGATGTTCCCTCTCCACACAGCCTATTCAGCCTCTTTTTTGCAGAGAGACCACTGATCTCTTGCCCAGGCTAGTGGAAGAAAACTCACAACCAAGTACAGCTTTGCACATGCTGCAAAGATGGACTTCTGGTTCATGAAAAAACACAAAGGCAGGTTTGCAGTAGGATGCTGGACAATGAATTTACTAGCTGTAACACAGGTACTTGTCCTTTTTACTGCTTTTCATCAGTAAGGTTAAATAGAGGCAGCCATGATAATACTAATTTCAGCATTCAAATCTGGCAAAGCCTAAAAAAACCCGAGTGATTAGTATCTCCTGTACCAAACTCATTATTCAAAAAGCACTATTATTACTGAATAAATCAAACCTAGGTATATAAGGTGTGTTCCAATAACACATCAGGAGAGTGTGTTCATGATCTGATTACACCTGATGGACTTGGATGCCCCTAAGCACGTCTGCAGTGGGATATGCAGCTTGTTGCAAAACCCTCATATAATAGGGAGGCAGCTGGCAGTAATGCTTCCTGACCATTCCTGAGACTCACAAATAAATGCAATCAAAAGTACTATGTGGAAAAACACTGTAGATCACACATAGTGATTACCCACATCAATCATAATGTAGTCAATGTGTTACAATATTTCTCCCAATCAAAGGAGGCTTTAAAATAGTCATATAATTTACTGTTGTATCTTTTGAGCGGCTTTCTATATATAATAAATATCTGAACTACTAGCAAGCTTTTTAAAAGAAATGAATATGATATTCATTGGTGCTATTATTTTACTTTAGCAATTTATATACATTGAGCAGTTGATCAAATAATTAAATATTAATTGAATGGGGAAAAGAGTTGAGACATGCTTTTTTTAGCGGTGGTACAGACCTTCCACCATTTAAATTAACATGCCAGATGCAGGGTGAGGAAAAGAAAACCAAGGAAAATTATTAAAAGATTGAGAGGCAAAGATTTGATTTAATGACATAAAAATCAAATGGAACTCCTGAGATGCCTTGTTTTTATCAAACTGCAAGGCGTGGGAGGAAACTGATTTGTGGCAAAAAGTTTTTGCCTCAGTGTGACAGAAGCCTGTGATTCACAGAGATAACAGTCAGTACTTTTCATCTAAAAAGATGTACATTACAAACTGATTTCCAAACTATACACAGCATTAATTATACAAAATTCTGCCATTTATCACAGAAATTCAGCTATCAGTGGGAGAAACAGAACAAGTAATGAAGGCAGGAAATTCAAAGCACATGCTCTCACAGCCCCATCCTCACAAACCCACCCTCTAGGTTTTCCAGTGAATCTTTCTCTTTTTCTAATGGTCATGGTGAATAATGACCTGCAATAAAGGCAGGATGTTTAAGTTCTGCAAAACAGAGCTCAGCAGGCCTGCAAGCTGCCCTCTTTTCTGACACAATACAAGTAACAAATGACAAAGTGTTTGCCACATCCCCCCCAGTTTGCTTTCTGCCACCAAATAATGGATGCCTGCTGTTATTGATACCATGACAGCAGTTATCCTTCCTGCTCAGGTGGAAGAGACGTACATTTTGGAGGTCAGTATTTCTTTCCCAGCCCTTGATGACTGCAGGGCTGCAGAAATACCCAATGCTTTCATCTCTCTGACAAACCGCATCAATGAAGCAAAACTAAATTTGAAATAAAGATCAAAAAAACCCCCTCAGTTGCTACTAAGCAACATTTTCCACTTGGCATTTCACGTTTGGGCACATACAGAAAAAAAATAAAGACAATGAAAAAGTAGATTTGGTCAATGTTTCCACCTCTGCAGAAAGAGTGCAGCAGCCAGAAGTCTCCATGGGAAGTGCAGGATGTAAGGTCCGCTACTCTGCCGTGCCTGTGGCTGGGGGAACTAATTGTCATCTCCAGGCCTACAGGAGGAAGGAACCCCCACAGGGTCAACTGGCACCCTTGGCAAAGGAAATCCTATGATTTCTCTTCCAGAAACACTTCCATTTTATATAAAGCACACGAAGTGAGAGAAAGACAGAGAAACACAGAAGGTAGAGAAACACAGTCTAGCCTGGTGGTTAGGACACTACCCATGCTTGAATGGTACAGATGCTGTTCTAATAAATTGCCAGTTAGCTCAGATTGGGTAAAAAATTGTCAAGGTAAGGCAATGAAAACATCCAATGCAGAAACCCAGAAAAGCAGGCACTAATTTAAATAATCAATTCTAGAACAAAAATCAGTTTCATATTACAAGGACTGAACTTGCACAAAAGAAAAAACAATCCAAAATATCTGCATTAAAAAACTAAGTGTTGCTACAAAATTTCTACTTCATTTCAAAATAGTGCTGCTAACTTGAATACTCCCTTCAGATGAATTATAAAATGTCTCTGAACAAAACCTGAAGCTAGAATATATTGACTTCTCTGTTGTTACTTAACTTTCACATTATTATCTCAGCAAGAAATGTCCCTTTATATTTGCATGCTACTTTTATCTATTATCTTTAATTGTCTGGCTCATTTTAATTATTAGCCTGGGAAATTCTGGGGATATTGAAGAATATCACTCTTAAAACAGTGACTGTGTGGAAAAACCCAAGGCTTCCTTAGCCATCTGTTCATCAAAACCACTTCCTGCAATTATTTAATTACTTTTGACTTTGTTTTTAAAAATGTACTTTCTGGATTTACAAGTTCAAGAACAATCCCCCTCAAACATGAATGAACTTCAAATCCTTCAGAGTTGTTTTACTGAGTCTTGCAAACATTACTATTTCTTTGGGTAACATGAACTGCTACATTTATCTTTTCTAGAATTGAATAATCATTATTGATATTGATATTATTAAGTACTGCTAAAATTTTTACTTTCTTGCTAATATATTGAAGTCAACATGCCCATATGCCTGCATGTATTTTAGATGCCAAACCCCATTCTTCTCTCTAGCTGTTCCATAAACTCTGAGACAAGTCTACACACCATTCTTAAATTTCTCCATAGAAAAAATGAGAATGACTTAAACAGAAAGAAATGTCAAAGGAAAACAACAGAGATGATGTTGTGATGATCATTTTACCCTTACTGAAGAAAAATGAATCATAAAAAATCTGAGAGTACAGTTCTGGAGCTATCTGCTTGCTCTTGTAATGTGATGCAGAATCTGGCCTTCCCACTAGCTTTCCACACATTATCTGCCACTTTGGCTACACAGAGATTGAAAGATGAGATAAAAAAGAAAAAAGAATAAAAAGAATAGACCCTTTCCTCCATGACTTATTAAATGTTCTCAGGCCATTTGGCCTGATCTTAAGATAGTGAAAACAGAGGTGGAGTCATTGATGGGAGCTTGCTGATTTACACTGGAAAACTCTTGTTCCTCAGTCATGCTAAAGCACAGACCATCTCAGTGCCCCACACTGCTCTGCTGCCACTTCTGTGGGCTACTTCTTGGGGAATGTGTGGGGTTGTTTACTGACAGCTCTAATGTTAGAATTTAAATCACTTTTGCGTAGGCCTCACAAAGTCTATTGATTCATGAACTACAAAATAAGTAACAGACAGATGATAGTATGTATGCTACATGTCCTCACATAGCCTAGTGGGGCAGAATCTGTACAGTGGTGTCATAAATAATGTAAAAATCATATGTAAATATAGATTTTGGAGGAATGGGAAAAGGTTTTTCTTTAATACCCTTAACAGTGACTTAATAAAAACAGTGTCCCTTAGAATAAAAGGACACTTTCACTTACAAGAGAGCAAGCAGAACCTCAGAACATCTTGCTAGAATGAAGATTCAATTAAAACCCCACAGAGGATGCTATTATGAAAGAGTTATATACCAGACGAGCTCAATTTCTTCATACACTGAGAGGAAAAAACAGAGGAGTGATTTTTCAATTAGTTTCAGAATCAGTTTGGAAGCTCTCTAGGAGCAGAAAAGAACCCCTCAACTGCACTGATATAACACTGAACCACACTGAAATGATAAACAGTTACAAATAGGTGTCTGAAAATAGATGTACCTGTTAGGCCATGGGCTAGTTTTGTTGCTAATGTAATTTCTCTGAAGTCAATAGTGCTATACAGCCATGTAATTCATTCATCATATTTTATCATCTATTCTTCATTTTTCAGAATAATCAGACATATTGTGCGTGGTGGGCATATGGTGTAGTTGCAAACCAGAAGATCTGCCCTGAAACTATTTTTGGGTATTTCCCTCTTTCCTGTCACAAAATCAGAAATCTGTAACAACAAATACTTCACCGAAAGGCTATGTCTACTGCTGTAGCAATTATGCTGAAGTAGCTGGGAACATTAATTCAATACACACACCAAAAATCCTGTTTAGCATTTTTCATGACGCTAGGAGGTAACGGCAGTTCACAAATAATGGTTCTATCTGTTGTCCTGAATAGGAAAATACAAGACTGGAAAATGAGCATGGACAGTCATCTAGCACTTATTTAACACTGGCAAATGATAGAATGGTGTATTTTTTTAACCCCTTTATAACATAAAGCAGTAAAGTATCCCAACTAATTAATTATTTAGAAGTGTCAGAAAAAAAAGCTTCCAATAAATGCTTCATGTATCTTTTAAAATGTTTGTATTTAAGAAGGATAATATAAAAATTCTTTTAACATGACAATTAAATAAGCACACTATTGCCAGCTACTCACTGTCAAAACCAGTTTCCAGTATACCAGAGTGTATCATAGCACTGATCTTCTGCTTAAGTGAGGGTATTTTTAATTTTTGAGGTTGTCTTATGAAGCATAAAACCCCATCCCTGTCAGAGAGAAATTTAACTATTCCCTTTCCTTATCTCCAGCTATGATGATCCCTATTCTTCCAGATTTACCTAATATTTTAACAACAGTAGGAAATATCTTTGCTCTGCCCATTCTCTCTCCCCTGTCTGCTGCTTAACTGCATTTTTCCTTGGAACAGAGAGACAGAAGCACCTCTGTGCCAATTAGTTTTGCAGGCCTTTTTTGTTAAGGGAATCAAGGCTAATTGAAACACATTCTGACAGTTGGGTTGCAGCCAGTCATGCCAACACTAAGAAGGGTGAGAGGTAACAGATCAGTCCCTACTGAATAGGCAGAGAGGCACTCTAATAATCTAACTCTATCTCTGTGCAGCATCTCATCATAACTCTTCATAGCTTAGTGAAGTAAATAGTCTTTGCTAGCAATGGAAATGTGTGTTAGAACATTTATCCATATTATTTATTTTAATAAAGAACCCTTAGAAATAAAGTATTCCCATAATCTTTCCAGTGCTAGCAAAGGATCACTGTTCACAGTCCCTTGTCTTAAAAATATTTCTTTCCAACTCTTGACTTATGCAAATTTAGAAAGTCCTTGGAAAGGTTTAAATCCTTTATAGTCTCAGAAGAAACCAGGTTTAGAAACTGTTACAATATAAATCAAGTAATTTTTTGAAGGAGAGGCAGTTTAAGGCTACTCTCTCAGAGCTGGGAGATGTTGTGAAGGGTAATCACATCCTCTGTTTCTCATCAACATGCCTTTTTTTGCTCGTCATCATCTCAAACGAGATATAATTACAGCTGAGTGCCTGATGTTTTCTTCTGCATGGAATCACCTTTCCTATAACTGACAGCAGCCTAACCAGAAACTTCCACACAAGTTCAGACTAGTTCATTTGTATTATCCTCTGATTTTTGAAGCTGTCAGTTCTGGAAGAGCCAGAAGGCCACAAGCAAGTCAGGAAATGGGCCTCTGCCCTTTAAGGAAGGTTTCTTTCTTCTAACACTCTCAGGCATAGTATGAACTATGTGCCAAAGCAGAAAAGCTGCACTTCTCCGCCTCCCATTTTATACAGAATCATTAGAGATGTTCCTATTATTCATCCAAGTATCAGGTCTGCAAGACTAGAAAAACTGATAATTTGCTAACAAGTAGAGATCATTTAATTTACTTTAATCTCTGATAATACCTGTGCTCTTTGCATTACCACCCACATTCTCTGCAGGCTGGTGGGAGGATTGCAGTAGTCAAATGGGAGATATTGACCTATATCTCATTGTGAATTCAGTTTCTCAGCAGAGACTTGCTCTGCCACAAGAGAAAAGAGAATTCATTCACTAATGCAGGAAGCATTTGCATGTGGCATTATATCATCTACAGAGAATGAATTTCATTAACACAATCAATACAGAACCAAAAAACCTTTAAAATACATCTGTGAGCCTTTTTTTTTTTTTTTTAATGAAACATTATCATTGATTTACTTTCCTAGATGTACCCCTTGTCAGAGTCTTATGGTCATCTTTAGTGTTTTGTAGTAAGCGGAAAAATCTCAGGTTTTATTTCTTGGAGGACCACATTTATTCACACATTTTTTTTCCCCAGGAAATTTTCCTTTTTCTCCAATAATAACCAGCACATGTAATAAAGAAGAATATCTGTCCAATATAATTGTGTAAGTAAGACATTATTTGGCTAACAATTAACTATTAATGGAAGTGAAGAGTCAAGGTTTTTTGCTCTTTTCCTTTCTGTTTCTATGCAGTCATGCTAAAATTAGTAACAAGTGAGAACAGCTCAGTTTGTGCTGGGAGGTTAAGACAACTTTTAAAATGTATACAATACATATTTTCCTGCTAAATAGACAGGTTCCAGTGATAGTGTTATGTGCCCACTTGGGCTTTCTTTTCCTAGCAGGTAATATAACTCTTGCATTTTTCTACAGCTTCATAAAAAATTAAACCATTTTGGAGAAATATATTCCCCAGCTCACTGGAGACCTGAGTGGGAAGAAGACTAGAGAAAAATCCTCTTTGAAGATGATTCTTCATGTGATCTCCTTGACTGTCTGCTTTCACATAGTTTTAGGATATATACACACATGGGAGCACTGAAGTAATTAATCTTACAGGTTCTTACCAAATTTCTATGAGAAAGGTATAAAGAGAACACAATGGTGTGTGCAGGGTAACATTTTTCAACAGGATGATACACAGCATTTGATGGAAACAACGGACAGTCTAATCAGGACACAGTTTGGAATGATAATGGAAGCTTTTTTCACAGGGGTAAATGGGAAAGACTGAAGACTGGATTTCTCAGGTATGTCCTCCTGTGATGTCAACAAAGGAAGAACTAAGTTTTCTCAGGGAAGGTCATCTGAAGAGAAGAAAGAAGGAATTCAGTGAATGACTTTTGGAAAAGCAGGATGTGGATGGACTGACTACCTCCACTCATACTGTCAATCTGTTCAGTAAAGTGGAAGATCTAGAGATTAAGCATTAATCATTAGGGAAGCAGTATAGTATTAATCATTAGGGAAGCAGTATAAATGAGTCACATGAATAAATCCAAAGTCAAGAACAAATATTACTAGAAATAGCTACAATCCCCTTTCCCCTCCCCCATTCCCTATGAAATGAGTAGAAAAGAGAAAGGAAATGAGGCAGCAAAATAAACATGAGATGAAATGCAACATGGGAAGGAGATGATAGAAAAGGACTAGAAAGAAGTGATCTTTAATCACCAATGAATAACACAAAACCAACCAAACTCCTACCACCTGATCTTCAGCCAAGAAGCCAAACAAGAAATCTCACATTCCAGAAGTGACAATTTTTGGATATGGGTTTTTGCTTTTTTTTCTTCTGTTGCTTCCTATCCAGCACTGCCACATAGCTTCCTTCCTGCAGTACCTGCCTCAACACCAGTTCACCCCTTAGAAGTAACCTCTCATGCCAGCCTTGGAGCCCAGCACTGAGACAACCCAATGAGAGTATGAGCTCCTCAAATATCAATGGAGGGATTATTTGCCACATAAAATCCCAAAGGTGCAAGAGATCAGCACACCTTGCACGACAGTAATTGTATGCCACAAGCGCCATCAGGACATTTCCCCCTGAATTCAGAGAGTAATGAAACAAATCCTGTAAAAATGAGATTTGTGAATGCACTTTTTACAGAACAGTTTGTCCCATATCAGGGAGAAGCTACATCTTTGGCAGACTTACAGTAATGAAATTTTTCTATGACCTTTTACTCTGTCTCTTTACATTACAAATAAATGTTAACATCCTACTAATTTGGATCAGTCTGGCCTTCCTAGACAATATTCTTGTAATGTATGTAAAGCTTCTAAGATGACACAAGGTGGGTGGTTTTCTTTGCTCTGAAGCAGCCTATTTTCTAAATAATTATTCACTCTGATTTATCAGCCTACCAGTGAGATAGGCATTTATTGCCAGTAGCTGTTTATTTAGCTTTATTACAGGTAAGGACAACAAGTAGCAATAAGTGAACAAATATTTGCTGAGACTCTCATAGTTACTGCATAAGAGTTCATGATCACAACTATGAAGACACATGAACTTTAAACACATAAAGGCATGACAATGGAAATTATATATTAATAGAACTGAATTACTCATGAGGCTGTTCATTTCATTCAGAATATGCTAGGAAAGTTCCAAGCATGTCTTCCATAAAGATCTTTGCAATAACTATACAGATGTTTTTTTAAAAATCCGAAGAAATTAATTGACTTCTAAAAAAGATTTTCACTAGAATTTTTAGTTTTCTTTAAATTTTCTGCAAAGAATTTATAGAAGAATAGTTTGACACATCTTGGAGGATAGAAACTGCATGTCAACAGTAGTAGATTTAGAGCTAGTTTAGCTACTAGCCAAAAGATTTTACTATGTTTTTGTCCTAGTTTTGCTCAAAAAGCAACCTAAAATTTTTGTCAAAACCATCTGACATAGTAAGTTACTATTATAAAAGGCTGTTTCTGTAAAATACATTGCTTTAGTAGATTACCCCCCTATTCCCCCCGCAATTACTTAAAACTCTTAATATTAAAGAGACATAAGGATTTATTCATAATGAAAAGTTCATGCTTCCACCAGCTTTAAGGTTGAAGAATCCTAATAATTTTATCTTTAATGACCTATTTAAAGACCTCAGTCATCAATACCTGCATGCTGTCTATGCATAGATAAAAGGCTGTGTTGAATGAGAAAACACTTTAAAAAAACTTGTTTTACAGAATTTCTTCATTACACCGAATAGTTTTCAGTTTTTCTGCAACTCACTAACCATATCTACAAGAGCAGAGTGGTCTGTTGTCCCTCACTGCCTTGCATAAGGCTAGAAAAATATCTGTACACTTTTGAGAGAGGGGCTTTGTCTAGATCAGCTCCACTGCTGCTGCTGTCCTCTGTAATAACTGCAGCATGAATAACACAGTTCAATAGCCCTAGTTCAAAAGCATTCATATTTTCAGATTATTTTGTTCCGCTCCACATGATTTGATGCATGAAGAATAACATAAAGGCCTTGGGGAACTCTTCTATCTCCCTGGTGCTTGTGTGATACTTGCTGTAATGGCAATGGGAGTTACATGTGTGCACCCAGGGAAGAATACACCATGGTTTTTAATATGATAAACAAGGGACAAACTAGAAATAACTCAGTTTTTTACTTCAGTGCAATTCTGTAGTGTATATTTGAAGCACATAAACAGCAACAGTTTTTTTAAAAAATCGCTACTCATTGAGTATTCTGGCTGTAAAATTCACTACCCCAAAATAATTGGGCAGTTTGAAATCTGACTTGACAGGCTTGTTTTAAGAAAATTAAGTTTATTAATAATTTAATGTTTATTATTTATTATTTTAGAGATTTTTTACCATAGCAACCATACCTAGATATGATATTATTGACTGTACAAAAAAATATACATATGAGATATATAGAGATAAATACATATATATAATGTGCATAGCTATATATACACACATGTATCTGAGGAGCTACATGAGACAGGACAATTAGGTGCTATTTTTTGCCTGGACACTTTGTGCTACTTTGAAGAAAACCTGCTGCCAAACCACATAAGGAAACTGCTTTGGAGAATGGTTTCAAAATGGATGATACCACTGAATGATAAAATGCACGCACACAAGAGACAGAACATATTAAATATTGGCTGAATTGCTTTGAATGAGGAACTCTTTTCCTTAGAATGCTGGAAATTGTACTTTTATTATTCCAGCATGCAGGTAGATACATGTTTTTTAGGCATACTGACGTTTTCTAATTATGCTATTCCAACTTGAAGTTACTATGCTGTAAATCAGATACACACACATGCACAGGCAAAATTAGAAAGAAACTTAGAAAAATTAGAAAGAAACATTTTAAAGTGTTAAATAAATTTGGTATAATTTATAAGATAGAGAAACTCTCAAGTAGAGAACACACTGTGGGGAGACTAGCTTTGATTCAAATTTTTTCATCCAGTTACCAAGGCAAGGTCAGGGGTTAAACAAGATAATGTGACTTCCTCTGTTTCTGAGAGAATTCTTTTCTCTGAGAGATACAAGTACAAGATTACAAGATTTTAATTTAATCCTCTTTTAAGTTCATACCATTCTGTTAGAGAATTAGAAATAGGATCACAAGGCTATTAACAACAACATCAAAATCAAAAATATTAATGAGATCATCTGCTAATCTGAAACATGAAAACATTCATTTTTTAAAAAATCAAAACTGCCTTTTCACTATAAACTTTTTTCTCAGGAGATTTTGACCCAAATCATTCATGTGAAGACATGCTGCAGAGCAATACCAAAGTACACAATTCCTCAGTGGCCACACACTAGTCTTTGCAACTCCACAATGCTGCCCTTTCACTTGTAAAAACTCACCCTTTCACTGCCCATCTTCACCATCGTATTGTTGCTGCAAGGATGTAGAGTTGACAACATGGTAGAAACAATTAATAGTTCTTGGGAAAGGTAGAAACCTCCAGAGCTGCTGGGAGACTTAGAATTTCACTGCTTTCTCCAAAACAGACTCATCAAGGTAAGCTACACTTTAAAGTGTTTTTTCTTGTACCATGCTTGTTTCTCTCATAAAAGAAAATATAGTATTTCAAAGTTTGATACGGATGAGAATATTTTATTACTAACAGAGATTTAATTTTTATCCTGAACTATGCATCATCTACATACAATGTCATTATGTCAAATAAGGGGCAATGTACAACAATGTAAATGAAACCTGGAAATTCCTTTTGCCCAGCTGATTCAGCTGATGATCAACAGACTGTTGGAATTGGTGTTTGTAACCTCTCAGAACTGCAATTTGATATCTGGCAGCTTGGGGATGCTTCTGAGATCACTGCAAAGAGAACAGCTCCTGAACTTTTTCAAATCATGATTGCAATCCACAGGAGAAAAAAGCTGTCAGTCCCAGAAGGATGGAATGACATATTCTGTCTGAAAGTTTACCCACTGGAAAATAACATTGTCTTGTTTTTTATCAAAGAAAGAAACATTTGAATGTTTTTAAATGAAATTTTTAAGTAACAACCACCCAAAACATTGGCAAACTTGACATTATTTCAGTTGGAATTCCAATACCAATTCCAATTTGGAAAACAAAAAGTATGATACATCTTTGTTCTCCTCTAAGGCTTCATCCCTGATCCAAGTTTTTTGCCATCTACTGGAATAGAAGAAATTATTTCCATCTTTGCTATTTATCTTCATTTCCTTTCCAGTTTTCCTATTTTTCTATGTGTGTGCTATTTTTTTGTCACTGCTTATTTAACTTATCCAAATCACATCAAGTTTTTAAGAATTACAGAATGCAAAGTGTAAAAAAGATTAATAAAGAACAACAATGAAAAAAAGCACAGGTACAATTAACTCTAATGAAAAACAAAACAGCAAAAGAGAAAAATAGTAAGATATTGTAAAACTGGAAGGGTTGTTAAAAACTAAAAAAATTAATTTAGATCTAATAAATTTATATAATTTGCTATAGAGTATGCACAGTGTTGGAAAAAAAGAAAAGGAAGACATTTCCAAATTTTTC
Source organism: Rhipidura dahli (assembly GCA_013399225.1). NCBI lineage: Eukaryota > Metazoa > Chordata > Aves > Passeriformes > Rhipiduridae > Rhipidura > Rhipidura dahli. The sequence continues at coordinate 1,838,912 of VXAC01001162.1, forward strand.
CTTTAAGAAGGAAAAAAAATTGAAAAAGAAAAAAGTAAAGATTTACAGGAGTTTAAAAGCATGCCCTGTTACCTTTAGAGTTAAAATCCTTTCCAAGAGAATTGCTACAATTTACTACCACTATGGCTTACAGAGTTTCTCCAGTTTAGGATGATTATTACCTGCAGTGTTAACCACCAACCTCTGCAAAATACTGAAAGACAAATAATAACACAAATAGAGTCTTACCAATCATCCCTTTCTCACAGCCAAGAAAAATATATTGGAGATGATGCAAACTTTCTGAAATCAAGGTACGAAGAATGAGAAGGATTTCCCTGCCTGTGTAGGGCTACAAAAAATAAACTTTGACCGACCTGATCTGCCTTGTTTGCTGTAGTAGAATTCAGTGCTGAACAGTTTGGCATTCAACAGCTTCACACTGAGCACCACACATTAATCCTGGCTTTTACGTTTTAATTGGCAGAATAAAAAATTTGTTAAAATAGATGAAAACCTGTAATTTCTTGCACTGCTTTTGCCTTACCTGCAACATCTGCAAACTAAGCCTTTTATTCAAAAAAAAAAAAAAAAACCCAAAACATATTTATAGACTGATTCAAAGTTTTACTGATAGTTTCACTAAAACAATTTCTTTGCATGGTCATAGAAGTAAATGTAGATTTGTTTCTAATAGATACATATCGTCCCCTTATCACATTGTCAGATTCTTCATGATTATAGAAAGGCCATGGGGCTTTTTGTAAGAGATGGATTAGTAAGAAATTATCCATGTTCAGTAGATAAAGCCAGCTCCAAAGTCATGAATCTGTGACATAATACCAACTAGCCTGTATTTGGATTTTTTGTGTTTTCAGTGTTACAGCTTTAAGGAGATATCCTGTGTATAATGAATGTATATTTGCAGCTATCTCGATATGTGTCAAAATCAAATAACACCTGACCAAAAAGGACAGGCAACCAAGGCACAGACATGCACAAAACCCGTGCTGGAGCTGATGACCAAACCAAGAGCATGGTGGGCAGTGACATGGTCTAACTCCTATTCCAGAGGTCTGGGACAGAAGCCTGTTTGCTTACACTTATCCCACTTTGATACCCAAGACAATAGGACACTTGTTGTGCCCTTATGCCCTCCTTCTAGTAATTTGAAGATCAGGGACGTAATTCAAAGTAAAAATGACATGGGTCAAATATTCTCCATTTTACTAGGAGACTTCAAACCAGATTTCCCAAGAATGAGTGCTGTCTAACAAGCCTGAGGTCATTCTGGGACTTCCAGCATTCTCCATCTACCCTACTGAAGCCAGTTCAGTGTACAGGTTAGAAGTCCAGATTTTTGAGTGAATGTGACTGTGACACTGCATTTTAGTGACTGCTTTAAGCACAGAAGGAGGCAAGTCCTGTCTTAATGTCCTGGGGTGACATGATATGTGTACCTCCTCTCATCTGTTCCTTGGTTTTGTTCCCTGGTTTTTATCTAGCAAATATTTAATCATAGCAGTATTTGGTATTTTTTACTCAGTTACTAACAATTAGTAATTATTTTAGAAAATTATAACCAAACACATTAATAAAGTACTCATTTTCACTTGCAAGCAAAACATCTCCCACTGAGTGCCTCATTTCATTTTATGATGAAGTTCCTGAACAGAATTTCATTCCATCTTTTAATGGTAAATATATTTCAGAGAATTAAGAATGAATTTTACTCTTGTTCATGATTATTAATAAACATATATCACTTAGCATATCCATAATGCACCAAATTTGACATACTGTTGATGCCTTGAGAGGCCACCTAAAAACAGAGATTAGACAGGAGTAAGGGAATAAAGGTATGAGGACATTTGGTGGCACCATTCCCACTTCGGCTAAGGAACAAGAAGAAAAGAGTTTTATGGCCACATGGTCCCTTCCTGTGCATCAAAAGTCTGCAGATGCCACCTCCTAAGTCATGGCATTTTAAGGCACAATGTAGAGAAACTCAAATAGCTTCCTGAAGCCTAAAATGGTTATGGCTACTATGTGATGATGGCACAATGTTTATAATACCAGATATAGCTCATTTCCAGCTAGTTCTTCATGATATGCACCACAGATATCCTAATTTGCTGCTCCAGTTTCCAAGAGGGCCATGTAATCAAGAGAGAAATCAGATGCTCATGAGAATGCTCTTTTATAGAGGCTGAAAATATGGAGATGCTCAGGTAAAATGTCTAAGAGTGTGGTAATTTCTTACAGATGAGTGCATCTTGGCATATTTGTGGTTGTGGTCAAAAAAAAATAAAAATGAATTGGGAAGCTGCCCTGCTCCACAGGCACAAGATTCCAGGGCAGAGCTTCAACCCTCTCCAAAGATCATTCTTCTCCCAGCCTACTCCCCAAGCTGTTTGACAAGAACATGTTTATCCAAGTTAACTATTGTTCTTCCTCTCTTATGTGCCACCCTCTTTAGTACTACTTCTGTGGCAGGTATTTCACATCTGCTGTTCCAGCAAGAGGAGAACAGCCAAAAGGAAAAGGTTAAAATTGAAGTACATGGGGTTTCAGCTTGAATGAGTGTTACAAGATTAGACAGATGCACTTTTGTTTTATTTAATGTTACTATGTGATATGGCAAACCATAGAAAGAAAAGCAATTAAAGAACTAGGAACATTTTGTTCATTTATGCTACTCTGCTGAAGGAAATTTTTTCCTGGATCTTTGCCTTTGTGAATATATTACATCTATCCTGGACTGCAACCCAAATGCTTAGAGAAATAACTAATACGCTAAGTTAGGAGAATTGCCTTTTTCATTGTGTAAACAACCTTCAAGCACTGCTTTGTAGAACTTATGCACAAATGTTCTAAAATAACTGGGTACCATTTAATAGACTTAATATTGTTTGTCATTGATGGAGTCAAGCCAAATGTAAACAGATTAGTTCTCTGAAAATCTCTCAGGAGTTAGGTTTGTCCTCAAAAAAAGGAAGACATGAGTGCTATAAGCCCTTATGGGAAGAAAGAAAAGACAAGATGAGAAACAAAGTACAGCCGCATTCTGGGCAGGTCTAGTGGTCTGAAATCTCGGACAGGGAGGTCCAGGCAGAGCTCAGTGTCACACTGACTAGCAGCAAGTAGTGTAGCTATCAGAAAAGCATTCTGGAACCACAGATGTAAACCCAACAGCTATTCAAATAAATATATAGCTGTCCATGCTCACTGAAATCTGAAAGCTTCAAGATGACATACTCATGGTCATATTAATAAGACTCAAGATGACAACGTATAACCAGACAGGACTCGTTCAGTCGCTTCTACATTCCTCATGCATTTGCTGTGCTGCAAGAGTGCACTCACTGCTGCTTGGCAGCTGTCATTTTCCTACATCCTGAGATCTCAGTCCTCTCCAGGCAGAAACTGACACTGAACTTGACCCTTTTCTTTTCTCACCAAAGTAGAAATGAACACAGTACCATGTCTTCTGCAGCTATTTATCCAAGGCACGTTCAGTTTGAGCAAGTGTCCGTAGGTTCCTTTGTCCATAGGGACCTTTGGCTCCCCTCTTTCAGTGAGACAAGCAAATGGATGCCCAAGCATTTGAACAGATCCCCATAGACACAGAGCAGATGTCGGTACAACCTAGAACAGAAATATTGCGAGCCCAAGGAACACGTGGGTATTTTTCACAAAAGGAAACATCACCCCACACAAGGAAATAGAAAAACATCATCCACACCAAGGAAAGAGAAACACAAAAAGTCATGGAAAAGCATGAAAAAGCATTTTTCACTAAGCACAAAAAGAAGTAAAAAAGAAGTAATTATAAATATTGTCTAAGATCTTTTTTTCCATTTTGCAGCTATCTTAAAGATAATACTTCAGGGCTGCTGAAATGTTTCACATTTCTTCTAGCCATGTTTTGACTTTAAAATAGCACATAAAATACTGCTGAGCAAATGCACACATATGTACATATATATATATATATAGACAGGTGTCACTGTCAGTAAACACTGATAATAAAAACTGTAAAACTTTTACTGTCAGTAAAAACAGTAAAATTCATAGAAGTCACAGTAAGAAGATTTTAGCTTTTGTAAAAAGAGTGTTAAGGAAGAAATTGTATTTAAAAAAGGCCATCACTGAACAAAACTTATCCATATTGTATGAAATACACTTTACAGAAGTTTAACACAAGTATTGTAATATTTCATGACTATCATGTAGAACTAATCGGTGCTAGATTGTCTGTAAACTGAAATTTAGGTCATTAAAAGTACAAGATATAATGAGCAGTCGAGTCATTCTATTGCAGCATTAATAACATATTGCTAAAATAGATCTAAGTCACAACTTGGTTATTATATCTTTGCCTATTTTATACCATTCATTCCTGTTTTAAGCACAAAATCTATTTAACCATTACAAGTACTTACATAATCAGACTTCATCACTGCCTTTACAGTAGGCGGTGTACATTCCTACATTCAAATTAATAAAGTTATGCAAGAAATCGTCTCTATTTCTTTTTCAGACAATGCCTTTCCTGAACACATGCAAGCAGTTTAGTAAGTATGGTATTTCATGAGATTAAAGAGCTAGAGATAATCCAGGAAACTGCAAACAAAATAACAAGATTAGGTTATAGTTAGCCCAGTGGACTGAAACAAATTTAGCTCACTCTGTTGGGCTAAAATGCATGTAAAAGCTTTTACTTTCACTAAACCTTATTCCTGAAAGCTTCTTTACATTAATATCATGGTATATTACAAACTGAAAATACTTTAATAAAAATAAATATATCTAGGATGGAAAAAAGGAATTTAAAAAAATAAATTACATTTTTATTGGTCTATGGATTTGAGAATCGGAGTAGCATTTTCTAATACTCAGACTTGGAATATTCTTGCTTAAACTTCCATGGTTATGGCAGTAAACATTTTTTACTGTTCTTCTGTTTGACAGCTGTTCATCAGAGACAATAATGCCTCACAGAAACAGAAAACTTTGCAACCAGGAAGTCAAAAGAAAATTCTTAAATTTCCATGCAATAGGCCATCTTGACATACATATATGCAAATATAAATGAATATATTTTCATGTAATAAATATGAAGTGTTAGTTGATGTCTTAATTTAGGAAAGGCAAATTCTTGGCGCATCCACCAAGACAAGATATCTGCTTCTTTCAGAAGTGTCTTGTTTTCTCCAAATTAGTTAAGAATTTTGTTCTATCCCACTACCTTCCTGCCTCCTTGGCTCCTACTGATTTTGCTTTACTTAGTAAAGCTTACAGTGCTTAGGCACCAGACAGAAGACCTCTTCTCAAGACAGAATTCCTACTGATAAATCGTCAGAGACTGAAATGGTTTGTGCTTTGAACTTTTTTATGAAGTTTTGCCTATTATAGCAAAAACTGTATAAAGAAGCTACAGCCACTGAAGCCCACCCCTTACTGAAGATGCCTTTGGACTGTGAGTTAAGCTGCCTTGAAAGATAAAGGAGACACTATTGTTCAATCATCTCAGGTCTAGGGAGAAATAAACAAGGCTGAGGGAAAAGAATGCATCCACAAGAAAGCCAAGCCCAGCAGAAAATCATCCCTGGCTTGGTTTGGGTTGGGGGAGGCCACAGGGGCCTGGTGGGATCCATGGAGTGGTGATATTTTCTTCAATCTATCTCTGTCACTCTCTTTCTGTCACCCCGAACTACAGTTTCTTTCTTTTTTTTTTTCTTTCTTCCTTTCTTCCTTTTTCTTTCTTTCTTCCTTTCTTTCTTCCTTTCTTCCTTTCTTTTTCTTTCTTTCTCTTTCTTTCCTTCTTTCTTTCTTTCTTTTTCTTTCCTTCATTTTTTCTTTCTTTCCTTCTTTCTCTCTCTCTCTCTCTCTCACACACACACACATTTACTGTTAAATAAAATCATTGCTACTGAATTTGGCATGTGGTCTCATTTCCACCTTAATTCAGGCAGAGGCATTTCTAATAATTTTAAGAACTGGACCATAACATCCATCTATGTATCTAGTATGAAAAGTTACATGTGTATACTAAAAGAAGGAATCACAAAGACATTGAAAAACAAAGAATCTGTATCATTTGCTCTGTAATCATTATCAGAAGGCATTATTAAGAGGCAACAAAAATTTACCTGGTAAGGAATTTTTAGGTACCTTTTTTTTTTTTTTAAGAAGCCAAAGATAACAGCAGAATTACCCATAAATATATTTATGCACATGCAGCAGAAATCTTCAAGGCTATGCACCTTGCAAAACTTTGTAACTACAATTGAAAAGCAGAAGATTGGCTGTAAGACCATCATTAAAATTAAATATTCTGATCAAGTAATACATTGTCAAACACAGAAATGTCTGGTGGGTCACAACTACCACTATAGAAAAATAATTCTGTGAAATTTGATCTCTATAATTTAAGTTAACTTAAAACAGAGAAAATTAAAGGAAGACCTGGATATAGGTCCTGCCACCAGTGTTTGATGCCTCTCTTTCCAAGGATATCTCCCCATGTACACTTGACAGAGTGAATGCCTGGGGTGGGATCTCTCAGTCATGCCAGGCCCTTGCTTCCAGCATGGATTCAGATGCCCTTCTGGCAGCTTAGTTATGCCAGGGAGAAAGGGGACAAGGTGTCCTTTCCGTGCTGTGGAAACACTAAAAATTCAAGCTGTGTCTTCAAACTGGCCACAATGCTTAAGTGCACATATGTTGGCAGACCTGCTCAGGTCCCACTGTGGGTATGGTCAGGTGTATGGTTATTTACAAATTGGGGGCAGCAGCCTAAGACCCCACTATTGAAGGGATACCTCACAGTCCTGCTGTAACCACTAAACATGCATGGACAGCTGGTAGCCAAGCATTTGGCTGGAACACGCTGCACAGCAAGCCAAGGGAGCAGCTGACAGCAATGAAACACACTGCATGAATACAGGTGTCATGACCAAAGCCTGCTCCAACAGTTACCAAAAGTTAAAAGAAATCTCCACAAAAGCCACAATCCTTCAAGTCACTGGTTTTGTTAGTTCTAATTACTTAGAGTATTTTACAGATAGGTAATTAGATGAAAACATATTGCTTGGTAATATTTATATAACTAATGTATTTAAAGGTATAAAGTTATATAAATGACAAATATGAGAGATCAATAGTTATTACTGTTACACTGCAATGCATGATAAAGACAGAGTGTTTTCCAGAGAGGACAAAGACCACAAAACTGAGATGGCAAGTAAAAACTTCACAGTGAGTTCCTGTAATTTATTTTCATAACTACAGCTCTCAAATATTGCTAATAAAATTTCCAGCCATTCATGATCTTATTATACAGTGGTTAACAGAGACTTGGGAAATGCATACACTATGTGTAAATTGCCTTTAATAAAAACAATTAGACAGTTGAATGACTATTGTCCATTACCACCTGTGAGTACAGGGACATCTGGTGGATAATACTGTTATTTGATGTATTTTCACGAGACATTTTTCCTACTCTACGGAGTACAAATTCAACCTATTCAGTGGGCTACAGAAATACTGCATACTTCTTTGTTGCTAAGTGACCTTTGACATGTACACCTTACAACAAATTGATCTTAAATTAATATTTAGTTAACTGAGATAACTTCTTTATTGTCTTTGAACAAACATTAATTTAGCTTTGGTTAGTCACAATTCATGTGGCAAACATAATCCTTTTCAAAGTGAAAAAAATATTTTTGCTGTAACACTTTATCAAGACCAACAAAATTTAATCTTGGACTTCCAAGTATATTTGGGCCATGAGTTTAAATAGGATTTTTCACAAATCAGTTGTATCATAATTTAATTCCAGGTCTTTGAGTACTTGGGTGTAAGTGCTTCACAATAATCCCTACAGCAACTGGAATACAGAAGTCCATGGAATACTGCAAATGCAAGGCAACCCTATACCAAAAGCAGGAATTCTCTATAGTTGTTTTGTCCCAGTTTAACACCAGCAAATAAGAAAATAGGTGCTCTCACAGTGAAACAAAGCAGTTACTTGCAATGAACAAGGTAAATAAAAAAACCCTAAAACCTCAATTACAAACTCACAAGCAAACCAACCAACAAGAAAACCAAAACACCACCAGACCAAACAAACTAATTAAAATCAGAGTTGAGAACACCTGCCATATCATCTTAGTATAGGGTGAGAAGATGCACATTACAGTTGAAGAAAATTTCCAATATCCACAACGTTGTCAGAGGTCTGGTAACAGAACAGCTCTGGGCGAAAAGGAGCATTCACAGCAAAGGGGAAGACTATCAAGGGAACGATAGAGAAGTGTGGGCTACAAAATATGTAAAAATTGAGAGGAAAAAAAACCACTAAAGTGCTTGAGACTACAAGACTAAAGGAAGGACAAGGCAACAAAGCTGAAAAGAAAGACAGAAGCAGAAGGTGGTTAAAAAGCAAAGAAAAGCCAAGACCCTGGTAACAGCCTGATGAAAGGGGCCACACTTATGGAAGGCAGGACAGTAGGGCATGACAAGAATGAGTATGTGTGAGAAAAAGGGATGAGTTCACAGGCAGAAGTGTGCAGAGGACCAATAAGGCACTCCAAGGAGGAAAGAAGAGCTTCACTTCCAATGGTTATATGGGGGCATGACCAAGGAAGATGTGCTATTTAAAGCATTTTCCAAGTTTGAATTTATTATGAAAGATTTTGGATAACACTAGATATTTGCCCTATCATAGCCTGAAACTCAAACACATGTTAAAAAAAAAGAAAAAGACAAGGGAAGTGTTGGATGAGGAAAGGATATGACTGGTACACAGCAGTGAGAGAGACAGTACACGAAGGAACAGAATCATTGGGGACTAGGAGAATGTATGGTGAAACAAATATTTTAAGTAGGCACTACAGGCTAGATAGTTCGGGGACAAGCACTCCAGCGAAATTGCCACAGGAATAAAAGAGATGGTTAAAAAGAGGTAGAGAATACTGCATGGGAAGCACCAAATGGCTGGCTAAAACAGAAAAGAATGAAAATAGAAAAGATGTATGAAAAAGGCAGCAATGTTCTGAACCACTGCTTGTGAATACATTACATGCCTGATTAACTGGAGAAAAATACACATTTTATGCTGGGCAACACAAAGCAGTATCAGGCAGTTAGGACTGTTATTCTCATAAGTTTCACATCAATTCACATCAGTAGTATTAAGTCGTAAGTCCCAACAGAAAATATCATTCAGGAAAGAGTGAACAATGCAGAAGTAATGTAATGCAAGTTTGGCTGCAATGATTGTCTAGTTGATAATGTTTTTAACTAAATGACTCCTGAATATACATTCAGTTTTTAAAAGACAGAGAATAACAGAGTGTACAAAATTCGCTAAAGTTTTATTCATTCCTTTCTGTTTATGTAATTTGTCTGGTATTGCCTCTGAAAAATAACTTCTGCCATTCCACTTTACCAGAGGAAGGACATGAACTGCATGTGGTCTTGCCTCCCTGTACAAAAACATGTGTCTGAATTTTTACTTTATAGTGTTTCCTTTTTATTTTTTTCTCTAGCAAGGGTGCAGAAACTCCCTACTATCTGTATCTTGTTTGAGCAACTCAGTATGAACTTATCAGAATAATCTGTGTTGAGACTCGTGCTGATGCACTGCCTCCTGATTTTGTACACACTATTAGCAAAAGAACAGCTAAGAATAGCTTCCTTCTCCTGCTCCTGTGCCCAGAATTTCTTGCCAGATTTTTAGTTTTATACTGCTGAGAAATAATATATTGCTGATAATATTACTAAGGGACAACAGACTGAAGACCTGAAGAAGAGTGATTTACTTCAGAATGAGCAGAAGATACGTAGTGGAGCTTTATACTGCATGTGGGAGACCCCAGTCAGGTCCCGGATCTGCATATGCTTCAGGATGAAGTTACTGCTCTGTCCTCATATGCCACAAGATAAATTGAATGATTAGAGACTTCCAGACAAACCTTTTTCCAGTAACAGTACAGATTACACTCAGCTGAACTAATTAAATAAAATCTAATCTATAAAGGAGAGCAAAACATTTCAGTGTCTAAAAGAGACTTGGCCTTGCAACTCCCATATATTGAAGGCAAGACCAATCTCAAATGCACTGAAAACACCCCCCTCCATAAGCCTATCTCAGCTCTATCCCAGAATGTAAATAAAAGATACCAAATAACCTTACTTGGAGGATTTAACCAATTTCCCCCCTTTGACTCTCATTCCTCCTGGCTCCTACCAGAACGTGGCAAAAGAAGTGCTGGAATCTGAGAGCCCATTGTAGCTGTATGCCTTGAGCCTTAGGATTTTTATGATACATAACTTTCATTTCCTTCTTACCTCCCAGTTAAAAGGTTTAAAGAGTTTCATTTTATTCCAGTGAATTTCTTTTTTCACCTCGAAATTCTTCAAAAAGGGAATTAATTTTCAACCTCTGTCTTGAGTTTTTTGACTCAAAAGATTTTATTCAGTTCAGAAGATCTTGATCAGCAGCCTGTACAGCTCAATTGCTACAAGAAATGTGTGATCCACTCCGTAACTAATGAGCTGTTAGAGAGCTATTTGGCAGCTGATGTGATATCAAAGTGAAGGTATTTTTGTATTGCATCACCCTCAAAGTAGTTTTGAAAGAAGTCCACAGTTAAAGGGAAGGGCAAGAAAAAGAAAGCCAGTGGTAGAGGCAGAGTCTGTCAGCCTCCAGGCAGAATAAAATTATGAAAGCAAAGATGTAGGATCTATGTTAAAGTTGACAAGCCAAGAAAATAAACTGCTATGTACTGGAGCCAAAGACTGTAGTAAATGCCTTTCTATTGCAGCTGAAGAAACTACACTAGTAGTAAAATGGCCAAAAGAGCAAAGATCGATAGCAGTACACCACTGGATGGGGAGGGTTATAACAACATTATTACAAAGAAAAGCTAGCAGCCTTCACCAAACCTTGCTTGACAAAGGGTAGGATCACTGGGACTGACAATGCATGAAACATTATTGAGGCAACATTGATTGAACAGTCCTTTTAAACATCAGATATGTATTTCTGAAGTATTTAATTCCTTCAGTGATTGATCACAAAATATGAATATGCAGCATGCCAAAAGCACTGGATTTTTTGTTTAAAGTCACTTACCTTTAAAGAAAATAATTTATAGAGCTGTACTCAGATAAGGACTGGTCAACTGGCAGCTCATGAGTCCAAAAAGGGCATACAAGGAAATTCTGACTAGACTCTGGAACAACCTGCAGCTTTATTCCAAGCCTGTTTTACAACCCACTGAAAGACAATAGTAGAAAGCAAAAGTAAATTTGACGTGGGCCAAGAGAAAGCATTGACAGACATGGAACAAACTCGGCTGGCCAGCCACTTAAACTGGTAAATTGCAGAAGAAGAAAGATCAATTAGATGAGAACAAGAGAAAGGGCTTGTCTGTGGCAATGACAGTTGGGAACATCCAAGTCTGGCCTAGAAATACAGTCAGCGTTCAGTTGTCCCCAGATTTCAGTTTAATGGCACATGAATATGAAGACACCAAAGCTGCCCTTAGGCATTGGTAGCTCAGTCAGAGGGATACCATAATTCAGCACTGATATTGATGCTCCTCAAACTCTACAATACAATCCCCAGCACTGGAACTCTAAGGGATTTTTTGGTTAGAGATGGCCAGCTCTGTGCATTTATTCTATGCCTTGGATAGCAAGCCCTGAAAGATGTGAGCTAACTCTGTGCCCAGTACCTCTACTTCACGTGCCTCACTCTCTGCAACAACCTGACACAATATTGCAGCCAGGTGGGGGTCGGCCTCTTCTCCCAGGAAATCAGCAACAGGACAAGAGGACACAGTCTTAAGCTGCACCATGGGAAGTTTAGACTGGACACTATGAAGAAGTTCTTCACAGAAAGGGGACAGGGAATTGGAATGTGCTGTCCAAGGAGGTGATGGAGTCACCATCCATGGAGGTGCTTAAGAAAAGACTGGATGTGGCACTCAGTGCCATGGTCTGGTGTTACATCATAGGTTGGACCTGATGAGCTCAGAGGTCTTTTCCAACCTAGTTAATTCTGTGATTCTTTGATGGTCTTAATATGTTATATCACAGTTTTACATTATATTATAAGAGGGCTTTTTCATTATCTACAACATTTTTTAGTCCCTTACTTTTAATAATGAAAAATTGAATATAAAAACATTCTCCTTTTAATACCTGAGCAGAAAAAAACCACAGCTTGAAACCCTTGAAAATAAACTGCCTATCTCTATGTTTTTTTAGTGTATTTTTCACCACAACAAAGATATGCTATTCAAACTGAGTTATATTATTGTCAGACTGAATCTTGTATAGTCATAGAACCAATAGTGTAAATCCATTTTTTGGTTAAAATCTTTCATACAGTATGTTATTAAAAAAACTCTGATCATTTTGCCATAGGTGTACCTCTTTGGCAGAGTAAGCTTATAGCTCAAGTCTCACATTAATTTCAGCATTTATAAAATGCTCTCATTTTATAGGAGTGATGCAAAACATTAATTTTGGCCATCTTCGTAATGAATTAGATCACAATTAAAGATAATAAAATGAGAGTTTAAATTAGTACGTTTAAATACAATAAAAATGAAAAAAAAATCCACAGAAAGGTTTTTTCTTCACTGTTTCCTTATTTACTGACATGAAAGACTGGGCATAGAATGAACTGCCCAAAAAAGGTCCTCAGAATCTCTGCCTTTGACAGAGGAACGAGGCTCACTGACAGTTACTGTGAGGAATAGACCACCTTAATTTTGTAACTGTACCATACAGCCATTTGAAGCATTTGGAAGTGTTTGGGCAATTCAATACTTAATTCTATAAACACAGTAGTATTCCATCATGCTTGCTGAGCAAGTTAAAGTAGAACACAAATAACTTTCATTGACCAGAGGAAGAGAGTAATTAAAATAGAAAAAAAACCCAAACATGACTAAAATAGCACTGTTCTGCAAGTATTTTTAATGGATCAGGCCCTCAGCCTTCTAAAATTAATTAATGCTTTAATGAAAGTTGTCTGTTATCTGACCAGCAAATCTAGTTTTTCTAATATCCAGCTACCCTGGCTTTCAATTAAGACTCAAAGAGCCAAGAACTGATGAAAAGGATATCATAAATGATTTATGGATGTCCTACTTTTGTATATGGTACATTAATTATTCTACTTAATGCATCCATATGGTTTTCCAATTTCTTCGTTACCAAAAGCTGCACATTACAGTTATTTCATTAAAGTTCATATCCATTTTCAGGCAGATTCTTATGAAGTATATTTAAAAATTAAAGCTACAATCAAATTTTTTATTTAATCTATGGATTTCAAATTATGTATCTATCTATTCAATTATTGCCCTATTACCTATTTCTAGAGAAGTCAGTTGCTGTTGTTCTGTTTTGTTTTTTTTTTAATTAATATCTTTATCAGCATTCAAGAGGTTTCTTACTATTTCATTATTTGTGTGGTCTTTTACCTATGCAGTTTATCTTTCCCTCTTTGCCCAACTCCAGTCAGTATTCACTTGTTCCAACCACAAATGTATACAGCATGCCAGAGGGGTGTTCCTACAGCAATTAGTCAACTTTCCTTCTCCCACCACAGCCCTCCTTTAATGGGGGTTCTACCAGGGTCAATCTAGATAGCCTTAAAATTAAACATAAGTCAGAGTAGCCCATGGACAAAGGGGAGAAGGTTTTAACTAATGTAGCTACAGTTTAAACAGAAAGTAGTGGAAGAAAGGGAGTACTTTTAATTTTCAAGTTAATTTCTATTGCCTGTATACATTTTTATTGTGACTAATTAGGCAGAGCCATGGTATCCTGTAACATCATTTCAGAGAAAGCCTATGAGGAAGGTTTTGGGAACAATGTCTGCTTCATGCTTATTTTTCATCATCACCTTAAAACAAGGAATATAATTTCTACACTGTTTCAGCTTTACTTTGCCTAAAGAATACAAAGGCTCTGAGAGTGCAGCATTTAAGGTCAGTCTTCCACTCACCCAAACCACTTGTGTTTTAAAGACCTGCTAGCTCAGAAGACTGCACCACTGTAAGACTGCATGCCATAGTAGCTGAAAATAAACTCTTATAACGTTAAATTACTTTTTTTACATGAAATTAAAATATCATATCCACTCGTAAAGATTAGCCTCCAGAGCTGTTTTCTTACTTCAACAACATAGCGTGTGTTGCACGAAGAAAGCATATCAGCAACAATTTGGCTAAACAAAGCAGAAAGCTTTAAGTGTTGCCACAGGACCATAAAAGGAGCAATACTTACTTTACTGAGTGTGTTTTTAAAAAGAAAACAAGATTACTGCTACAATTAGTACCAGCAAAAAGATAACCTCTTATTTGAAGGTACCAACAGAAAAATAGGCTAAAAAATGAAATTCAACTTCATCAATGACATTGTATAAATTTGGTTTAGCACATTGTAAATGTAAAAATTTTGATTTCTATTGTCATTGGTTTCTATGCCACAGTTTATTACACAATGACTATTTCCAAGGAGAACATGTGATCTCAGCAAAATTTGTACAAAGCAGACATTCCACTACTGTTCTCCAACAGCTAATAAAGGTTGAAATGCAAATCTGTTACAATTTATGTTTAAATAAACATGGACATAACATATGCAGTCAAACACCTTTCTACTCTATTAAATCCTATTTTTTTAGCAGTCTTGATATACACCCCCAATGCTTTTCATTATGCTTTTACCCTATATTCAATTTTAAAGCACTGTACCCACTAAAAGTATTTTCTACCAGTTTATTGTGGTCCAGAGACAACTAAGAATTAGCTCCATTAAAAATTGTCAGTCATGGCTGACCTTCAAAGGAAGGACAGTGAAATACCATTAAAATGCTTTCAGAAACAAGAACAAATACAGACAAAGAATTTGTACCTCTCTGCTTACTTCCCTGAGCTATTCGCCTTTCCATGAACGATTTTGATACTGAGGTGACTGAAAAAACATCATTCACCTGGGAGCTATGCTATCACATTTAAACCCCAGTATCATCTGAATCGGTGCATTTAATTTCAGAATCCAATATTTATTTTTTGCTAAAGAGATGTGAAAGTGCAGTAATGCTAGACCTAGGAAGCATTTTAAAAAGTCAGTTCAAATGATCATCTTCTGCTCCCAAATATTGTTTGTCTGATTCAAATATGGTTTGCCTGATTTAAAACTTTCAAACTGTGTTTCAAAATATCACATATTAATGTCGTGATGATAAAAAACTAATGATTTTTCTTATTTTTCAAAAGCAGTTTTAACAAGGCTTAATATTTAAGGGGTTACACACAGGAACACATTATGAACCATCTATTAAGGAACCTTAGAGAAGCTGTCATTTTTCCGAACAACAAAGTCAGAAATGAAGAACCAAAAGGATTATTCCAGAGGCTTAACTGCCAGATCCAACAAAACATTGACTGATAAGGAAACACATGCTGTCTGGCTGTCTTTTATCTGAGTGCCCTTTATCTGTCTTTTAAATGTTACTGTAGGGGAATACAGTTTTCACAAAGACACTTCTCTGAGGGTGCTAAAAGAATTTTTAAGAAGAAGTGCTTCTTCATTCTTTATTCCTGAACATTATCAATACAATGCATATATTTATTGTGGGAAGTAGTCACTAATTTTCTCTTGGTGGGTCTCATGATCCCAATAGGGCCATCTAGCTTATGTATGATTTTCAACATAAAGCATGTGTGATTCTAGTGATGGCACCTGTAACTCTGCATGCCAGGAAACTTTCCCTTTCCTCAGTCCAATTTAGGCAGTAATATATTTCCACTCACTTGTAAGAGGAAAAGAGAACACTGATAGAGGTAGAGCAAGAGCAACCTCCTGAACTTCTGAAATACAAACTTTTCTGTACTGTTCTGGGTAATGGAGTCAGTGCAGTTCAAACCAGTGAGAAGCTGAAACACCCTAAATGCAGTTTGGACGCTGTCTTAAAAAAAGCCAAAGAGTTTCCACTACTGTCTAAATCTCTGTGTCTTTTCTTCCGGAATTCAGTACAGCATGGCACAGAAATAGTGCAGAAGCCTTTTTCAAAGAGAGGAATAAAAGGAGCCACCACAGGGAGGCGTCAGGTGTCGAGGGGCTTTGTTGTTTGTTTGGGGGAGGGAGGGTTCTCTCCTTTAGAGACCAAATCAAAACACATACAAGAAATTTGTACCGGATCAACCCAAGAACAACAGTTCCCGAATTTTCAGTTAGCTGAAACAATGTGGTTTGGGTCAAACAAATAATTTCATCTCTGAGTATGAGAAAAATGGTGCTCTCTACCCCTTAGCTCAGTGACTAGATCATGTGAAATGAGAGAAATCTCAAATTCAGTTTCCTCCTCTACCTCATTTGGAGCAAGGCTTTGAGTCAGGTCTCCCATGCTTGGGTATACAGCTTAAGCAACAGCGAAGATCTTTGATTTGGCTGCAACTGTATCTGAATTTAATTTCATGGAAATGTTAAAAAAAAAAAAAAAATCAATTAATAAACATTTTTCCTGGAAGACAAAATTCACATATTTGAAGACTGGAAGAAAATAAGCAGATTCTGTTCTGCTACACACAAGAATTTAATTTATAGCTGGGATTAGCCAGTAACAGGAATACACATTTGAAAGAAACATGCAACAGGTGACACATCCTTTACAGATAAATTGCACAATGCCAACCGTCAATGAAACTTTAGGCTTTAGCTTAAAAACATATAACATGCCTGCTCCTGAAATCCAGTTTTCATTTAAACGGTGCAGCTTATGAAGAAAATTAAATGACTTCAAGAAACATCTTCCCTTTACTAAAAATGCAGGAAAAAGAACACTGTGACTGAAGAGGATCTGGGCAATTTGTGAAAGATATGACCAGCTTTTATGCAAGTGTAATGTTCCACTGAATGTTACAAAAGCACCCCCAAAGTTGCGAGCAGTAAGATAATCGATCAAAGCATTGGGTTGCTGAATATCCCATTCACATTCTTTTAACATTTTGCAAATCAGAGGACAAAATGGTGCCTTAAGGAGGTTATAGTGCATGTTACAACCTAATGCAATCATTCCTGTTTTCCACAAAGACTGACAGAGAACACAATACTGTGATAATGGTTCAGCATGCAATTATCCCAGCTGAAGTGCACAGAAGGAAGCAGAAAGCAAATGAGGTCAACTAATGCAGACTCTCTAGACTTCTTTGTGCAAACAAAATCCAGAATGACAGAGCTGCAGGCTACTAGGTCTGTTTGCAGGGCTTGCTGCAGATATGTTATGTCGAGTATAATAACTTAAGGAGTAATGGTGAGCATCAATCTCTTACTAGAAGGTGGACTTGAGTCTAGAAGCCAAATACTGTGAAGACCTGATATTCAGGGTCACAATGTAAAGTGTAAAAAGACCTAACAGTGATTATAACAATCACACTAAATGTATTGACTGATATTGCCCACTCTTGAAATGTGTGACTAACATTTAGAGCTTGTGAACAATTCAGTACTGTAATTACAATAAGATCTTAAAATTTCACTAACAGCATGGCACTTGTCCTCTGCTATTCCAAGCATCTGACAAATATATGACCTTGAAATGGAGATGGATTCAGTAGATATCTCACTAGATTCTAGGATCTTACTCCTCAGAAAGCTCCTTTGAGAAATCACTGAAGAGACATGATTTTCTATTTATGCCTCCTTGGCCTGGCTGGCCTAGTGCCAGTTCTTCTCTTAGGCCAGCGATAGCAGATGTTCAGTGACAAAACATGACATCTGACTTTTTGATATATTTCATAGATAGTTAGCTTGGCTGTTTGCCTCAGCACTGTTTGACCTGTCATTTATGGACTACTTGTTCTCCTCACTCATATTTTTTGCCCTATTTTCAACCCATTGTTTTAGCTTAATATACTTCGAAAAGTATTCTGACTGTCTCTTCACAAGGCCTATAGAGGGAGTGAGCTTAGGGTACTCTTACCAGCCAGGAGGAGAAGGATGTAAAGAGCTCTTTGAATCGCAGCACCAAACTGCAAGTGGTCTTTCCACAAACCAGAAGGTAAATCACTTTTTGGAGTCCGAATTTGACAGACTCGAGGCTGAGACCCCAGAGTCAGGTGCAGTATTCAAAAAACAGATCCTCAGTCACTTCTATTATTGCAATATGGCATAATTCTAGAAATAGATGAAACTAAGTATACATACATCTGTCCCAGGGAAAATTAAGACATTACTGTACAGGGTGTAATGGGGTGATAAACCCATTTTGAATAACTTTCAAAATAACTGTAGGATAACATATCACACAACACATGATGCAAGGCAGACAGAGCATGAGCATCCAATCACTTGCTTCAGAAACTGTGCCTCTTCTTTTGAAAGAACATCCCCAGTCTTATCCATTCCTCTTCCCTTCTCTAGGTCCCAAGACAATGACTTTTAGCCTGTGGTCTCCTAAAAGTAGTCCTAAATTTCTGTCTAATGGATCATGCTCAGCTATCAAAATTTCTCACAGACTTCTATGCATATTTATCAGACTGAGACTGTAACATTTCAAGGTACCTTTATTGATTGTTCAGCATGGCCTTACTGGGCCACTTAACTGGGTGGATGCTGAGCCAGCAGAGGAGTATTTGAGAGATAGAAGAGCTCCTAATAAAGAGAACTTGAAGAAAGGAAGAGACTTTGTCTTGTGTCAAGACGTGGTATTCAGCATCAGGAAAAAAGAATAATAAGAGGTTCTGGAAAAACAGTCACTCAAGTGGACAGCTGGGGAAAACTGGAACAGGTCATAAGAGAAAAAACATTATCAGAGCATCTTCTTGTCATGGGATTCTCAGGTCATTTACCTTCTGGCACACAGAAAGATCACACACAGCTTGGTGCTGTGGCTCAGAGGGCTGTCTCTATCCTACTCCTCTCATTCAATAAGACTCTGTGACTTAGCCTTGAAAAAGAAGGCATCTTGTATTACCAAATTGCCAGTGAGAAGAAACATGAATTTTTTAATTTAAAGAAAAGTAAAAAATAAATTCCTCAAACATTGCTCTATTTTCATGAAAGGAAATCTGTATTAAATATCTCCACAGAAGAGGCAGATATAGGGAAAACATTTTTTGGACTGAAAATAATTTTAACCATAGGATGTCCCCACCTTTTTATCAGAATTTTTTCATAGAGTTCTTCTTATAGCCCTACAACAAAACCAGTCAGTGAAGAGAATTGCAATGCTCAGAAGAAAGGGTATATTGTAGTCTGGTTCCCATTGTTTCACTGGTCTTTTCAAGTAAGAAGCAAATGGATGTCCTGTGTGTTCCTAGAGGAACTTAGGGAGGACATTCCATGTGGACACCATGGCTTCACAAAGAGTACAAAGCATTAGAAAAACAGATATTTCCAGCAGAAAAGATGTGTGGGAATGATGAAAAAAAAATTAGGAAAAAATCATATAGATAAATTCTGGGTTTTGACACTGGTAATTAAACCTGACACATCAGGATATGGGGAATTAAGGGAGAAAGAAACTTATACATCTAAGACCATGTCAGCAAGTGAGCAAAAAATGCATCTTTTCTGAAAATGTAGTGTGAGGAAAGTTATATAAGCGAATATAGCAGTACTTGTGGGATGAACCTGACATAAGTGTAAAAGCAGTTCTGCTGTGGTTTCACAGCCACATGGTTTTCAGCTACGCACACCCACGCAGAAGCAGCCCACCTACTTGAACTGTGCCTAGATTTGGAAAGGATTTCCACATTATTTCAACATAAAATGGGTTGTTTAAGCTGGGATGAGCTCCAGATTAAGATGTCACTAAATGTACATGTCTGCGTGTGTGTATGATAGGTAGCCAGTGTGCAGTTGGTGCCTAAGCACCCATTATCATCAATATAAATCTTGTCACTACAGCCATTTCGAATTAGGGAACTCACCCTGAAGCAGACATCACAGCTGCATTATACTAGTAGATTAAATGCATCTGGTACTGTTCTCTGGCTGTGAGAAAACTGATGTGGAAATGGCCCATGTCAGTACTAATCTCCAAAATCAGGATGATCACATCTAGTCTGCCTACAGGATATGGTCTCTGAACTTTATTAACTCCCTAGTAATCCAGAAGGTGTCTAGAAACGTGCTAGATAGCTTAATAGACTATCAGCAGGGTAGATTTCCACTGCCTATACTGAAGCTTGAATACCTATTTCCCATATGAATATCTGCTTATAGATACACAGGTTGTTGTGCTTTACTCTTCCACTGAATCCTCTCTCAAAGTACTAGCACCTGAAGTTCTTTCTCGTGCTCTTTAGAGTGCTTCAAAGTAAATAGTTCAAATACTGGAGACAAAATAGAAGTGATAGTATGAAAAAGCTAGAGCTCTGAGGCATTCAGCCTTACACAGCCCTACACAAAATGCCATGGAAAAGGCAAAGAGAAGCTCTGTGTGGCTGTGAATCTGATGTCCTACTGACATTAGCTGAAAGAAGCTAATTAAATCAATCCAGTTCAGTAACACTCATGTAAATCAAACAAAAATTAAGAGATGAGCTGAATTTTAGGCTCCAATACAACCCTGTGTCCTTTCTAACCAAAAGAAAAGAGACAGAGTTTCATGTTTATATAAGAAGGTGTATAGTAAGAGTGAGGTGTGACAGGGAAAGCTGTGATATATTGAGCAAGTTTATTACCTTTACATTTCTGAAACATTTCACAGGATGCAAGAGAAAAAAGTATCTGAGTAGCTTGGTCCAATCTTGATACATCACACTCATGTGTCTGACAGAGGCTTTGGACAGACCAACTGTATCAGGTTATTAGGGACGATGCTTTAGTACATCCATGAGGTGATAATTTTTACCTAGTCTGAGCTGTAACCTTTACTCCAAGTTCCTCTGCTTTTCTCTCAAGTTCAGCCCTAACTCTATAGGTTTGTATGTGTTTTGGTTTTTTAAAAAGTATGTTAGACTATATTTTCTCTCATAAGTGATTACCCACATTCTATTCCCACTTTCCATATACAGTCTTGACCTTAGTGGTTCTCACATTCAGTATTGGAAAGACTTGGAATAAACACAAATAAACATTTTGAGAATTTGTTCACTGCACTACTAATTCTCTAATATCTTCAATGTGTATAGGGTTTCTGAGATACAAAACAAAAGCTTACAAATAGAAAACTCTCAAGTACTAAAAAAAATTATGTAACTTTGTATGTTATCCAA
This sequence comes from Rhipidura dahli, assembly GCA_013399225.1. Classification (NCBI taxonomy): domain Eukaryota; kingdom Metazoa; phylum Chordata; class Aves; order Passeriformes; family Rhipiduridae; genus Rhipidura; species Rhipidura dahli. The sequence continues at coordinate 1,860,157 of VXAC01001162.1, forward strand.
GCAATTTTCAGATGAGTTGGTCTCACATCATGTAGAGAGACAGCTAAACAGAACATATGGGTAAGCACTAAGGCATTTATAGAACAGTCAAAATGGTTCTAAGAGCTATGAACTGTCCTCCCTTCCTTCAATAAACAACTGAACACACACACACACACACACACACACACACACACACACATATGAAAACAAACAGCAGGAACTTAATATCAGGTAATGTGATTGCCTTTAATTATATAAAACTCCCTCCCAGAAAATAAATACGCCCTCTTACTCGCTTAGGCAAACAAGCACTACAATATCCCCAGTTTCAGTAAAATGACTTCTAAACACATTTTCTTTATTGTTAGAGTCAGAAAACATCACGTTTTGACACAATACCTGCAGAATTCTTGGCTTCATAGCACTCTGCTGTGCATTGGCAACATTTTCCTTGTCAGCTGGTTTAGTCCTTAGCACAAAATGTAACCTTGTAATAGTTCTGCATTAGGCATCATTCATCCTACCTTGTCACCTTGATCATGAAGAAAATGGACCTTGAATCACTGAAATTAGATTGAATTCAGTTTCCTCTCCTCTTCAGAGCCAACAAAGCATTGATTTATTTAAAAAAAAAAAGTTGCTAGCTTTCATATTAAATCACAATGTGCACCAGTCATGTAACTGGATTACAGGAAGCACAGTAGCAACTGCCCTTTCGAGTTGAGCAACCAACAACATTGCTAAAGGCTGGTACAAAAAGGGTCAGCCAGGGCAAAACAACAAACGTTGACGCTTGCCCAATATATTAAAAACCAGAAAGCAGCAACAGGCAGTAAGTGCTAATTCAAAACAAAGCGGGAGTGATACACATGCAATTCAAAACAAACCAGATTCCCCTGGTAATTAGATTAACACTACGATCTACTTCAGGTGACATTCAAGAGGGAAAAACAGAATGTTGAAATACAGAAAGCTGGAAGGAGCAGCTAGATTGATGGCAACAGCCCTGTCGTGGGACAGCTGCCCTTTTAAAGAAGACACCTTCAAAATCTCTGAACGTGGGATTAGTCCAATGCACAGTCTGACTCCCAGCACTTTGGCTTCAAACATGAGCTTCTCCAAAGGCTTTTTCTGAAAGGATGACATTAAAAACAAACCAAAGGCACACATCCAAAGACAGCTGAAGAACCTAAGCAATGAACAGCTTTCATGTCATGATTAGCTCATGCTGTTATACCTCCCCTTAAAGCACATGTGGTTCTCAGCCAGAATAGAAGGCTTCAGAGCAGCAGTTCCATTCTAGAAATGCAGTAGCAAAGCCTCAGACCGAAGTCACTTAATGACAACTTAATATAGATTTAATGGACCTTTTTTTAATGTGACTTTATGTGCCAATTGAAAATCTGCCTCATTTAACTTTTAATGCAGGCACAGAGCCAGTCAGCTAAAACCAGGAAATCCCCATAATATTTTTCAAGGTTCTTCCATTACCAGTTGAGGACCAAAGGTCTCCAAAAAACTGTGCAATATCCTACGAAAGTAACAGGCCAGAGGTAACAGCGTCATTTAATGGAAAGAAACAAAATGAGCGCCATGCATATTCTGAGTTCCTTGCAGTAACAGAAAGGTTTCACCTTGAACAGAAGTGAAATAATGCTTGCAGTGGAAAGAAGAGAGCAGGTACCTTCACTATGGAGTTGGCCCTGCTGGCTTAGGCTAGCTTTGAGGCATAGATATATCCAGCTTGCTTGGCATCTCCTCCCTTTGATCATTACCATTCAGTACTGGGACTCTGTTTGCAGTTGGCCTGTCCCCAGTAAAGCAAGACTGTCAGTACCTTATTTTGCTCCGACACAGACACTTCCACACAGCTGAATCTAGTCCACTAACAATGCTAGCCATCTAAACTCAGATGAGGAGGTCTTGTTCATATGGGATGCAACAGCTTTTTGAGACTCATTCCCTAATAGTGCTTTCTAATTGTTAAAACTTTAATCTTGGACAAATAAAATTACCATCTTCTTTTTTTTTTTTACCCTGATTATTTTTTTCATTGTCACTACTCTGTTGCATTTGGTGCATTCATGGGGGCAGATCTCTAGAGTACAGTACAGGGAACTCATATGGGATTCTGAAACACTTGGTGTGCTAATATGCTCTAGTGCTCTATGTTCTTTTCTCTCTGTTTATAAAGGCCATTCTCTTTTAATCTCTCATCTCCCTCTGAAACAAGCAATTTACAGGTTTCACTTTAATCTTCATTAGTTCATTCTAATGAGTGCATGAGCCATTATAAGTGGCTCTTCTTCCCTCCAGGAATCAAGGAGAGCTGCCTACACACGGGGGTGAGGAAAGCAGTGAACACATACGGACTGTTCTGTGCACCCCACCAAGGACAGCTCTCCTGACAGCAGGCTGCTCCACTGGCACGAAGGGTGAGGATGCAGCAGGGCAGCATCACTATACAGTTAAACTGACCTGCCCTTCCCTGCAGGAGGGAGCACTGCCATCACCTCCTTGAGAAAGGGAAAGGTCACACACAGAGTTAACTGACAATGGAGGGTCTCCAATCCAAATGTTCCAGAAGTGCATACGGCTTACACCAACAAAACCAAAGCTCTTATTCTTTGCAAGAAACAGGATTTTTTTTTTTCAAACAGCTAATGCAAGCATAATGGTGGATTTACGAGAGGAACAGAAGTGAATGAAACCTTTATGTCAGCCTTTTAAAATCTCACTGCCTCTGTAGAATAGTTCCCTGAAGTACATTTTATTGTGACCTATGCGGAGCAAGTTTAAAGCCCATTCAGTAAAAAGTGTGTAAACATCAGTCAAGACAAGAGGATCAACAGCATTTGAGGCAAAGATAAGATCTTTACCTACAGAGAGGCTATATTCTGCACTGGTTCACCAGACTGTTTGTTAATCAGTGTGATTATGTAAATGCAAATTCCACCGAAGTGAAGAAATTCAAGAGAAGTGATCATTATTAAGATTTAAATGATCAGTTAGGCCACCCAAAATTACAAACCATCTGTATTTATCTACAGGCATATTTATTCACAAAAAAACTCTCCAGAACCCAGAAAAAGTCACTCACCACAATAATCACATTCGTTGAAGGAATGGGAAGATTCTCCACTTCCAAATCTTGACCAGTCATTGCTAAGAGATTGAGGGATGGGTCATAAACAGACCTGGGGAAGGCTGATTTGACAATTATTGCAGGACGCAACTTGCTTATTTTGGTGTGGGAAGAAGAATGGAAATTTTGTTTGGAATCCTTATAGCTGTCTGTATCCAGACTTTTCTCCACACTCTCCACATGGTGATAAATAAACAGAGGTTTTCCACTCTTCCGCTGATGAATTGCCAAAAAGTGGTCACTGTCTCCAGAAAAGCAGCCTGTAGAAAGAGAAGAGTAAGTTTAGAATGTCTCTCTTGGCTATTCTGTAGATAGCACTGGAAATTCAAGGAGATCTTTGGGTTCTGAGAAATTTGGAAAAACACTTTTGAAATACAAGAATTCATGTAAAATCTTACAATGTGTTTCCTTATAGCAATAGATTAACAGCACTACGGAGTCTACTAAGTATGTGAAGTGTACCATATTCTTAAGCTCATTTTCACAGGGCTTTAAAAAATGTTATTTGTATTCCCAGCCATGGTTACATTTCTAAAATGATGTGCAAAAGCAGAGCACATGCTCAGCCAAGTTCACCTTCTGTATTGATACCAACTTCAACTGGAAAGCATATGCAGGCAACTTTCTGATGTATTTTATGACCCAGTAATATCAAAGATGACAATAGCGGTTATCATCTTTTATAAATGGGCACCTGAGGAGAAAAGGTCAAGAACGTGATCAAAAAACCAGATTTAAACGTGAGAAATTTCAGACAAGTCCATAATGTGAATTCTGCTTTCCTTGTTCAGCTGCTTATATCAGGAGCCCCTTGTGCCAACCCTTGCTATGATCCAACCCTCACTCAAGCATCGCCTGGCCAGCCAGCAGAGCACATGGCTCTCTGCAGAGGAGATACAGGTATGCCGGTTTGGCCATACCTTGCAGACCTTGGTGTTGGGCACAAAGAACTCTCTTAGATTAGGGAACTGGAGACAGGGGACTTGAGCATCTCTAATGAGGAGTTAGATCTGAATTGGGCTTGTTCAGCCTCGAGAAGAGATGACTGAGAGGGGACCTCATCAATGTCTTGCAGTATCTGAAGGGAGGATGCCAAGAGAATGCAGCCAGGCTCTTCTCAGTGGTGCCCAGCAGTAGGACAAGAATCAACAGGCAAAAACCAGTGTACAGGAAGTTCCACCCGAATATGAGGAAGAACTTCTTTACTGTGTGAGTGACTGGACCAGATTGCCCAGAGAGGTTGTGAAGTCTCCCTCACTGGAGATACTCAGGAACGGTCTGGACGAAATCCTGTGCAAAGTGCTCTCAGTGCTTGAGCAGGGAGGTTGGACCACATGATCCCACTGATCTCTTCCAGCCATACCCATCTGTGATTCTGTAATTACATGAGTTTAACTAATTATGCATTAGTAAAAAATAAGTTCTCTTTTGGAAAAGAAAATACTTCCTGATGATGCTTTTATAAGAGGAACCAAGACTAAATTTTTATTTGGTATTCAGGCTTTTTGGTTTTGTTTTTGGTTTTTTGGGTTGTTTGGCTTTTTGGGTTCTTTTTGTGGATGAAACAGTGACTCGTGAGTGCCTTTATGCTGAACAGAACAGCTACAAAAGCACAGTTCAGCTCCCAGCCTGGAAGGCAGTCTATCTGACCAGAATAATAGGCAAGGATCAGCTCCCTCACAGATAAAAAGTAACTGAAGCTGCATTAGTCACCTCCAGAAGAACATACTTAGAAGCCCAGTGTGGTAGAAAAAGGACTCTGTGTTCTCCGAGAAGTGAACCCAGAAAGCTCACTGATCAGCCTGGAATTTCCTCTTCAGATGCTGCTGGAGTTAATGGCAATGCTAAATTTGACAGCTGATTTTTAGTTTAAAAAATATTTTTAAAATGTTATTTTAATTATCATAATGAGCTATGAAGAGCAACTTAGCACCAACAATGTTTCAATTCAGGGTGAACAAGAAATCATTTAGTTTTATTCAAACTGAATTTTTTCTCTGATTTTTTTGCTTCTGTAAGCAAATCAAAATAATCAGTCATTTGCACAACTCAAGCCAGTGCCCTTAGGAGGTTTCAGTGTAGGTAATTACATTCTGTTGACCTAATTTCCTCATGAAATTTCAGTTAGGGAAATCAAGAACAATACCTTATCTGTGCTATAGAATTGCTTTGCATCATTGAGAAATGCTTTCTCTGGAATAAGTGGGTCCCTGTCAGTAGGCAGTGAAGCAATTTATAACATACATGAACAGAGAATCAACAGTAAAAAGACAAAACACAGATCCTCTATTACAAAGTAATATGCTAAATCTAAGGCTACTCTTTCAAATGGCTGAAACAAACACAATCTCCTAGATGACCACTGAGGTCACACGTTTTCAGCTCTTGTCAGGTTTTGATTGGGAAGATGTCTGAAAGCAGGAGAAAAAAAAAAAAGAGAAAAACTGCAGAGTATAGTCTTCAAGACAGTTGAATTTCAAAACTTGTTAAGCTTGCTGGGTTCTCATTAAGCTTTGTGGGTGTTGGCTTCATTGATAAAATCCTGAAGGCTGGTCTCAACTAGCAATTTAGAGAGTTGTGTCAGCAGCAAAATAAAAATAAGGAAGCATCAGCACTTCTCATATCACCTACTTCTCACAGTTGTCTCCTTGCTGGATTTATTTTCATGTCTGCTTCACAGAAAACCAGCATTCCAAAACTGATCATAGATAATACAAAGGAATGCAACCACCGACACATTTGGTTTTTCTTCTTTGCTTCCTTCATTCCTGCTCCTTTGTTTCTGTTTTTGTTTGTGGGAATCAAACCAACGGTCATTCTCCTTGAATTCTTTGTACTGCATTTTCTATCCACTTCAATATTCCAACCTCTCCTCTTATTTCATTCTTTTTACTGAATGAAGCTGAAAAAATTACAATTAACCACCAGCCCAAATTCTTCCCTGAACATTTTTGATAAAAAAATAGTTAAAGGAACTACCCAAGAAGCTCACTTGTCCTTGAACCTCAATACTTTTTAACAGCAGGATCACCATTTGGTTCTGAATCCCAGCAGACTTGCCTCCATTAGAATGCTAAATAGCACACCAGAAACACCAGTCCCTGCAGCCATACAAGGCCCATCGTAGCAGATTTTCAAGATGGACAACAAAATATAGTTCAATATACATTACACTTTATACTCACACTAAACTTATTTCATCAGATGAGCACTCAGAAGTTCAAATTTGCTCCAAGAAAATAACTACACTGAATTTGGTTGTCTGAGAAGTCCACACAGCCCCAGTATCTTGAGTAACCCCAGCATCTTCACTAACCTTAGCAGATTGTGTATAAGGCCCCAACCACTACCAGACTTTGGCTGCCAGACTGCCACGGATGCCTCAGGCAACCCTCACAAATGAGCCATCCTTGATCCTACAGGGGAACCTAAACTTCCTCTCAATTTCACAAAGTGATAATATATTTCTTCTTAACCCTCCAGACTTCACCTCCAAACACAAGCAACAGGCACCAAGTGGTCAGAAATGCCAGCACTTCTGCTATGTAACACCTTTAAATACTGCCACTCTCCAAACCTAAAGCAAGAGAAGACTGGGATTCCTGCATCAAATTCTGTACTTCTATGAAAAAAGAAAATGCTTCTCTCTGGCTACCAGGAAAACTGTCAGAAGTTATGAAAAACTGATTTTGGTGACTTTTAAGCTTCAGATATCCCAAAACAACAAAAATTCAGTAAATATGGTTTAGGACAAGGCTCAGAAAACCTCCCAGAGGTTTCTCTTCCATAAGATTAGCAAACTTTATCCTAAAGTATGTTCTGATATTCTGTCCACACTACCCTGTTGGAACTCTACTTCAGGATGTTGAGTTATATATGACCCACTTGAAATATTCACCCAGGGCTGCTATTATCCATTAACTATAATAATTTTATTCCTTCTCCTAAAATTGTCTCCGCTCAAGTGTATTTACAAAGAATTATACTTTATTCTGCCTCAGCACTAAGAACAGACTAGATGTCAGATTGTGATTCCATGCTATTTCTTCTATCCAAAAAATGCTGAGTCTTCACGTATTTCTCAGCTATGAGTAGCTATCTTCATGTCAAGGGAAATTTTATTTGTTCCAAAATGAACATTAATCAATGGTTACTTTCAAACCCACATCAGAACTTCTCTCAGCAGCAGGTTTGTATGTAGTTTTGCTCCAAGCAACCAACCAGTCCTTTCTTCATGATTCCAACTCCCTTTAGTAACAGATGCTGCACTGTGACTCCATACTGATCTGAGCTGTTCATTGCCCCCTCTGGTTCTTCTCTCTGTACAATGTAGTAATTGGTCACCACTCTGTTGGATTTCAGTTCCTGATGAATATTGCTATTTCTTCCTCTGTTCTTTACCTCTAGGTTAACTTTTCCTCCCTTGCAACTCCTCAGTGCTGCTGCTTTTCCTTAGATTGTTTCTAACAATAAAGCCTGACTTGATCTTGTTTCCATGTTCATCCACTGTAAGCCCCTTCTTTAATTTAGCTGCTCCCGTACAACAGTATTCTCCTTCCAAGAATTCTCAGTTTTGTTGCATTTCCAACCCCTGGAGCTGTGCTTCTAGAACCTCCACCAAGTGTAACACTACATCTATTAAAGTACAACAAGAAGCTCCAGGGTGATGTGGAATGCATACTTTCTAAATTGAACACCTTCACTACTTGTACTAGTTTCAGTATTTCTATCATCGCCACCATTTGTCATCCTACTGAAAGGAAAATTGGACAAATCCCTATGAAACTTCCTGTGCTGCAGAATCCAACAGTTCTGCTTAATGGTTCAAAATTCACTTGATCTCCTTAGTTGTCTGCATAAACATACAAGATAAAATGATTTCTTTCATAAAGTAAAAAGAGGGGAAAAAAAAATTTAATCTACAGAAGATTGATAGAGAATGGGACAGTAGAATTCCATGTCACATATCCACATCATCCCAGTATATGGGAAGGACAAAATTTCCTCCTGAAAACAAATGGGTACATCACAAGACTGCAAGATAGCACATGCTTCTGAGCCTGTCTCACACAACAGAGTTGCATTAGACATGCAGAAAGGAAAGCCTATAATAACCAGTAAATCCGATGTGCTGGATGTTGTGGGCACTTTCGACTGTTCCAGTTGGCCTCTGCTTGACAGAGGAAAACCTAAGATTTCTTTAGACTGTCTTGACTCTCAGAATAGTTTCAGACAGTTGACATTTTATCTCAAAGCAACCTGCCAGAAAAATGTTAGACTCCCAATTCCCAAATACCTTCACTTTTGCTAAAACAGGCAGATAAAAAACTTCAAGATAGTCAAAATCCATTAATCAACCAGTAACACAGCAACATGGTTTTTCTCCTTTTAAAACATAAAAATATCAGAGCTTTACATACATTTTACCTCATATCCTTGTTAAGGAAACAATGGATGCCCCACTTGACTCCCTACTCACCCCACTCTCAGTCAGACAAGTTTTCCTTGCTGGCTTGGCTCCAGGTTTTCCCATAGCAAAGTCTCAGACCCCGGTTCTTTTAAGTCATTTTATCATGATACAACACAAAAGCCACTCAAGCTGGGTGCCTCCTCCTTAACATCTTCTACAGCCAGAAACTGGAAGTTTATTTGACTGGAAAAGTCCCAGTAGGACATAACATAAACCTGATAGGGCCACGATAATGGTGTCTAAAGTCTTGTTATGTTTCTGGAAAAACAATTTGAGGTCATTTTTCTAAAGTCTTGTTACTTATCTTAATCTGAACAAATTTGATAATAAGTTATGCTCCTGAACAGTCACAGTTTCTATAATTAGATATATGCTGTATATTTGCTACTTGTAAGTAGTGCAGCCAGCCCAAATCCACTGACAAAAGTGCTGTGCTGTATCTTATTAGTAAGTAAAATGCACAAATGAATATAGACACATATTTTAAACAGACAATACTACTTAATACTCACACTTAATACTCTAGCACTATAATAACAGTGAAGCCTTTTTATAGTTAAAAATAACTTGGTATACTATGCAGCTTGATATTTTTATGCTAAAAGCTGGAAATTGAAGGGGAAAAAAGCATAAAATGTAGACTCATTTCATAAGGGAGCAACATGCTGAAACTTGACTGCTTTCAAAGATAAATTTAATCCAAATGCAATTTGAGTTACAGTACTTAATGCTGTTGCCAAGTAATTTCTCATTTTCAGTGACAAAAATACTTACTAAATTTTGGTAATTAAATTTAGTACCCAGAGCTCCCCATGCTTTTTTCCTTTCTGTTTGGTTCACCACTTTGAAAGACGCTCTTTGTCCCCTACAAACTTCTTTCAAACCTATAAATCAGCCCCAGACTTTAGACAGGCTTGGCTTAATCACCTCTTGCTCCATGGTTTATTTCCTCTTGAACAGCTACCCTAGCCACTGAGATGCTGTTCTTATGCAGACCAATGATCAATCCTCTCCAACAACACCAAAGTTCCCACAGCTGGGAGATTTATTCCCTGCCTTTTTTTAGAACATTGAGCAAGAAACAGACTCCCATTCAGAACAGAGTTTGCAGTTCTCTCTTCTCTGTATAAGGGTGTAGCGGGTTCAGTTCGTAAGCCAGGCAGGAACATCCAATTCTCCTGGAAGCTGGTTTTGCCATCAAGAAGAGCAAAGTCAAGGGACCTGCTTGACAGATCCAATTCCTGGGTGTAAAATGGCAAGATGGACGGCAGAGATTCCCACCGAAGTCATCAATAAGATCACAGCCATGTCTCCACTGACCAACAAGAAGGAGACACAAGCTTTCCTAGGCACCATAGGCTCTGTGGGAATGGCTGGAAAAGTGGGAAAAGGCCAGTTGGCATCACAGGGATGAAACGAAGGTGGCAGGCAGCCGTATGGAGTCCCACACAACATGTTGCAGAAGCTACTGATGGAGCCTTCCTTAAGTATGCTAAACCCAAACCATGCTAAGCCATGACAAAGGGCCAAGGAGGTGCTGGCCCACAGGAAGGAGAAAAGAAAAATGCTTAAATGCCAAATTGTTTATTATCATGCTCGCCATTTATGAGCATGGTTGTAACTCTCAAGAGTCACAACGGCAATGCCACTAATGGAAATGCTAACTGTGGTAGCTCTAGACATAGCACAAACACGGCTGTAGGTTTAGAAGACTTCTGTCTGTTCTGGCCTGTGAAAGTTGTCTCTTCTGGTGCATGAAACAAAAAAGACAAGCCTTAAAAAGACACAAACTCTATTGTTTTATCCCTATTTCATCTACATTACCAAGGGAAAACAAAACAAAAACAAAACAAACAAAAAATCCCCAAAAATATAACCAAACAAACCAACAAACATATTAAAGGAGTCAGCATATCTGGTGGAAAATACAGAAGTTTTAAATGATGTTGAAAGCAAAAATGGAAACAAAAGCTGTCTGGAGGCAATATGCTTTGCATCTGTACCGTCTAGCTAACAATATGTCTTACTGTCAGGAAAGTAGTACATCAATCAAATCAAATCTCATTTGGATAAAGTTATGCACTTTTAGCCAACCATAAACTGATATTGAACTTCAGCATGGTGCACCAAAAAATTATTTCCAATAAAATGCAGTTAAAACAGTGGCTAGAATATGACTCGAACATTAGATGGACAAGAGAACATACTTTCAGAAGGGTTTTTGTGAAGTAAACCAGGGAAAGTGGAAAAGTAAAAAACACAAATCTACTTGCTGCTTTGGTAATAAATGCATGAAGTTTTGAATTGACAAAATAATTCACCTAGGAAACTACTTTCCCATAAATAACAGAGGGACTTGCAGGCTGTGACTGTTTCCATCATTCAGAGACTAATGCCAAAACACAAAGCCTTCACACCACTGCTTTGTCTTCAGCCAAAACCTATTAGAGCAATACAAATTAAGTTATCCTTTACCCAAAGTAGCCTGCTAGACCTAATGATCAGGCATGCTGCTGTATAGCTTCTCACAGCCTCCTTCAGGTAGATGAATTCCTCTGTTACTTTCAAAGTCTTGTTTGTGAACAAAGATGAAGCCCACCTTATACATGTAAGTGAAGCCGAGGGCTTACTGTTAGCACAGTGGAAATCTTAAACTAATTCAAGAAGCATTGTTAGTCTAGATTTACTTTTATAGAAAAACAAGGGATACAGCAAAAGTCACAATTCTAGGAATGGGACAATTAAAATTGTCTATCCCTTTCCCTGGTGTAAATCTAACTCCATGCTTCTCTGGGTCCTCAGGTGAATTGTTCCATAGTGGTGTTAGTGATGGGCATTGTTATGAGGAGTTGTCAGCACCTGAAGTCCTTCATCAAGAGGGATATGGTGCTCCTGCTGATGGATTCTTCTTCCTCCTCTCTTCTTCCTTCCCCTTAGGAAGCCATATATATCTGTCTTTTCTAACATGCATTTATTCCTACTTTCTTCAATCGGTCTGCAGCTCGAGGTTATACTTGAATTTACTATAAATGGTGCCACATATGTGTGTTAGATACTCCCTCTTTGTTCTCTTCACTAACACCTAAAACCAGTTTTCTCAAGCTCCAGGTCTGCATTTTTATCTTTTACTGAGCTTTTCATAGCATGGAATCTTCAGTGCCAAGACTGTGCCTCATCTCTCATCACCTGCACTCCTCTAATGAAACATCCTGTGCCTCCACTCTTCGTGTCTCTGCCATTCTACCAAGCCTTTGTTACTGCTCCTGTGTAGACTAAAGTTCTACCACACAGACAAACTAGATTAAAACAGATATAAATGCTTGGTTAAGTAGAAAAACTGCTGTCAGAGCTAACCCAAGTAAAACAGGCAGGTCAAGGAAAGTTCGGACAGAGCAGGCCTGTCAAATCCCAATCACGACGCCTTGCAAAATTTGGACAAAACTAACAGCTTTGTTACTAGCAATGGCAACACCCCATTACAGGACTACAAGGTCACATTTCTTCACAGGATGAGTTCTGTGCTTTCCTAGCTAGGTCCAGTAACCAAAGGCCAGGCCTTTTCCAGCAGAGGAACAGTACCCATGAGAAGTCAAAATTCAGAGCAAATAAACTACACCAGAGCTAATCAAGAATGGGATAGGACAATTGTAAGAAATCAGAAAAATATTTTGATTTGCCCCTAAACACAATGTTCACAACTTTTGACCAAAAATTTTGGACAAAATCAAGTAGTACAAAATGTATGTATATATGTGTGCAGGTTATATGAATGATTCTTTTTTATGTGTGTGTTTGTATCTGTGAAAGCAAGCAAGTGCATGCACACATGCATGTGTAATGAGGGAACAGCACCACCGGGGGAGGGTGGGAGTACCCACAAGAGAATGGGAGGAAGAGAGGGAGGGAGAGAGAGAGATGATTGCAAGGATTTTTTTCCCTTTCTAATAAGCAATCTGCTGAAAATAGAAACAAGTGCAAATTCATTTTTGCTAAATCTGTTCTTTTCAGTAGGAAAAAAAAATGCCCTGGCCCAAAATATCCACAGCTACAGTGAATCTGGATTAAGCACAAGTGGTATCTTTTTCAAAAAGACACTTTGCATCCCATTTCATGTGCCTGTTGCCTGATATGTCAATACTGAAACTAGATACCACAGACCATTGATTTCACTCAGTCTACTCTTGTGAATTAAGAGATGAGCTAGTGGTCCCAAAGGTACTTAAGTATTCTGCCATACTTATGTCATGGCACTAATGTACCATAAAGACTCATATCAGATTTTTTTTTTTTCACAAGGTGTGAGAAACTGATGCATCAATTTTCTAATTTTGTAATTACTGTCATTTTTCCAACAGAGGTTGCAGATAAATTCTGCTCTGCATAAGGTGGATGTAAATACATAGTCTCTAATGGAAACATATTGTATATCCATGGAAATCTATAGCTGGTATGAAGGAAAGTCAACTCCAGTCTTAAAGTTTTGTCTTTTTTTATAGCAGGAATATTGCTCTAACAAATCCCCCAGAGGATTTCTGAGCAGATCTTATTAACTTCACCAAGTATCTATTCCAAAGCCATGCCGAAAATCCTACAGAACAGTGACTGTGCTTTACGGAGTAAGAGTCTTACCCTTCCATCTAATTCCCCACAGCAAGCCCTCTAACACTCCTGTGGAGGGTGGGGGCACCACCAAACAGAGCCACACACAGTTATGTCATTAGCCTCCTTCCAGAGAGACACAGTCCCCCGAGAGCCCAATTCATGGACTTTCAGCATGAAAAGTCTTACTTTGCTCTCCAGAGAAGCTGGAGCCAGCCTTTGCTATCTAAGATGTTTCAATCTTTATAATACAACAAATGGAATTCGTCAGAGATTCCAAGACCACAAAGCTCAAATTTCTAATGGATGTACTGAACATAAATCTCTCATGGAAGATGATGCCTTTTAAAATTATGAATAGCAAGAATTTCCACAAGTAAAAATACGGTAAGAGTCTCTTTTTCAACTAAATACTTCCTCAAATATATGAAGTCAGATACTGAATTATAAAACTATTTTTTCCCCCAACAGAACCTTTGAAGAGACAGATGACTACCCTCTGATTATCCATGAGTCCTACCAATAAAAGGCAAGAGTCTCTTCTAGTAAAAACACCCACTCATGGCCAGCAATGTGTTTCTAAAGAAGGCAATTATAAGAACAAGCTTCATTTAGATTACGTTAGTGTAATGAAGCAGAATCCTTATTCATTTTTTAAATCAATAGCTCCTTCACTTTCCCTCTAAATGTATTTAGAACCTAGAATTATTCACTCATTAGTATGAGGTAACTGAAATGGATCCGATGGCAAATGCATTTTGTGCAGATTTCACCTCAACCCTAAAAGTACAGTCTCCAGATTGTCTTACTTCTGTGACAGAGCTTGTGCATTTTATAGAAAATAGGCCTGCCCAACATCTAAGCAGAAACTGCAGTGCACTCGAATAATTTCCAGCCATGAGAATATCACACAGTGCATATTTGACCAGGAAAGCTGAACTCAGCAGAACTTAGTAAGGACACCCTGTGGGTTGTGTGAGAACCAGTCTAGCATATTTATAACACACATTTCTACCTAGCAAATCCTACCGACAGGAGTGTTAGTTTGTGGTCAAAGAAACACCAGTTTTGATATAAGCAATCCTCCTGTTACTAGAGCATTGCTCAAAAAGGATAAAATGCCACTATTTCCTACTCCGAATTTTATGTGATTCCTCTGAGGGCCTAGAGGAATTGATCCATCAAGACGTCAAGACAAGCATCTACACGCTTCCTCTCTGAAAAGGCTAGTGGGAAAGTATTGGTTCATTAAGGTTGGCAATGCAACTCTTCACAGATGAAGAGAAGACTAAAATAAGGTAATAGAAGCTCTTAGCAAGATAGTGTAAGGCCTTTCTCAAGAAACCACGACTTAGATGACCTGACCAAATAATCAGTCATTAACTTTTTGCTTTTGCAGGACCAGGATTTGTTTATCCTAAAAGCAAATTCTGTGAAAATGCTTTCTTAAAGAGAGGTTTTTAATGCAAGGCAGGTGATGAGTTGATATGGTGGTCATTAACCGAGTAAGTTCTAGACTAGATGGTTTTCCTAGACTATTTCACAGAATCACAGATTTACTTTTTCCCTCCACAATTTTCTAGTAACTGGATATTTAACTCCTCATATATTTTAATTTTTTAACAAAATTTGCTAAAAAAGAAAACGAGGTGAAAGAAGTAGTTAATTGAGTAATGTGCATGACTCAAATGGCTCTCTAATCACAAGTTAGTCTAATGCACCATTTTGTGTTTTTCCTACCACCCGCCATTCTTTTACAAGGAGACAATGCTTCCTAGTCACCTTGGGAGACAGTAGGTTTTATTGCAAGAACACATGTATAAGATCATACATACCAAAAGAGAGTATAACCTACGCTGTCGTGAACTCTCTCATGCAATGCATAATGTAACTTGAAGGTTCGTGCTGACCTGTAATCACTTGCTACAAATCTAGGTCTTCCTGCAATAGCAAGCTCCATATAGGTTGATTACTTCACCTGCTGCACTCAGCAGAAGGGCCTAAATCTGTTTTCAGAGATGCACACGCAAGTGTCTTATTTTAGGTAGCAATATATGCATATACTAACAGCACAATCATACTTAATTTTCTGATAACATGACTGTCATGCTATATTGGAATCAGTATCTGAGTCAGCTAAGTAAAATGGTACCTTATTGAGCACATGAAAGTCCCTGATCACATTTTTGACAAGAAAATTTCCTATTTTTGTAGAAAATTTTACTACAACTGTAGTAAAATTGTAGTTCCATAGGAAACCAGATTTGTTATATGACATGCATTACCTTTCTACTACAGACCAATACTTAAAAACATTAACTCTTATTGCTGTAGCATTAGCTGAAGTAAATGTAGACTTATGTTTTCTCTAAAATGTACTACCACCAACTGATATCAAGGGAGATTTCCCTAATATCTACTGACAATGTCTTCAGCATTCTCTAGAAACATGTCTCATAGAAATTCATCCTCAGAACAAAAAGCCAAGCAGTTTCCAACACGTTACACAAAAACTGACATTTGGGATATAATTTGTGACTTAGCAAGTAGAATGCATTTTGTGATTTCTCATGAACCAAAGCTTCAAAATGACCGTCAATAATTCAAAAGTCCAGGCTATACATAAAAGATGTCCATAGTGGTACCCTGTGTAAGACCAAATTTTCTAGTTGAATCAGATGAAACAGAGAAATCTTAGCATGTTAAGCTTCCTTTGTTATTTCATTGTTGTGACATCTTCAATGACTTCCAACAAAAGCAAGTTGTACGCAGCCCTGACTTGGAGACAGCACAGCTCTCGTGCTCAGTGGGAGCCATGCTGAACCGTGCAAAGGTTGAATTCAGCTCCTATGCATCCTCTCCCTTGTCTTCTCTGAAATAATTATTTTCCAGGATTGCTCAGGCAACAAAGTAGCACCATATAAACATCTGTTTTCCTCTCTTTTTCTTATGATTAGAAACATTTGCATAATGAAGACCAAGATCTCTTTGCAAGCATTCCTGGTAACTTAACAAAACAAGTAGAACTTAGTAAGAAAAGTGAACAGCTCACTGGCAGAATATAAGCCCAGTTTCCATTAGCAAGCTAGAAAAAATGAAGCACAACAAAACTAATGCAAATTCCACTGTTAATAGAGGATATACTGCGATTAGAAGGCATGTTATGTCAAATAGAGGCTGTACTCTAATTTTGTACAGATGGTCAATTTAATACATGTTGTAAAAGAAAAATTTAAAAGCAGCTTAAGGCTTTTATTAAAACAGATCACAAAATGCTCCCTATCTCTCAGTCAATAATCTCTTGCACATACAAATATAACGCATAACAGCATGAGCATCCTAACTATAGATTTACAGAAAAGAGGCTCCATAAATTTTATGAAGTGTAGCCTAATATTACAGTGCAATAAAATACCAATAACTGAGACAAAGTTATTTCTCCTGACAACTGTTAAAAAAAAAAAAAAAAGCAAGGAAGCAATTATTTTCATAATAGATCTTATTTGTTCATACAGTTCTTCTGTATTAAGAGACATGAAGTGCAATTGTTACTTTTATTGGTTCTGCAATAAGACAATGCAAATTCATTCCATTTTAAAATTTTCTCCTAAAAACAACATTCCCAGGACCAAAATAATCAATACCTGTGCATTTAATTGTTGTTCCTAATTAAACTTCATGGAATTTACAAGCCACTTACTACTTGAAGTGGCTAAGCTTGTCATAAATGACTAAACAAAGAAACTCTTCAACTTTGCTAATTGAGAACTTAATTCAATTATATAGTTACCCCAGATTTTATTTCCTTCCTTAGATTATATATGCTGAAGTCTGCACAAGATAAACGGAGGCTCTGAACGATGAGCAGTATCTCATGGCTTAAAGGAAGCCTGAGATTAATGCCAGAAATATAAGCTTTGACTACTGGAACGAAACTGGCAGTGGAACTTCATGTACGTACTAGGGTGCTCATCGCACACTGCATTTCTGAATGAGGCACACGTTTTGCCAGCAAAGCAGAGAGAGGATTTATTAGCACTGCTAACAGCCGAAATGCCTGCTGCTGTCGCAGCTGAAATTTCCCTTTCTAAAAACACTGCTGCCACGAGCACATATAAGTAGCGACGCCTCCCCACCAGTATTTAAATACAAATAAATAAATTAAATAAGAAGAAGGAATATAGGGAGTCCCAATTTTTCCACGCTATCGTCGCCCCCGGCCAGGTCCTCGCGATCGGGGACCGAAGCGCGGCCGCTCCGCGGGGCGCGCAGCGCGGGGCTCGCCCGCTCGGGGCCGTCGCTGTCCGCGGTGCTGACGGGCGNCCGCGGGGAGCCGCGGGGAGCCGAGGGCAGCCAGGCAGCGCCGCCACACCGCGTCCCTCTCCCCCCGCCCCCGGCAGTGAGCATGCCTGGGAGCGCGCTGCGCATGCGCAACGCTACGCGGGCGCGCGGGCGGGCTGCCGCCCTCACCTGCGTCCCCTCCTGCGCGGAGTGAGGCGGGGGGCGAGCCCGGGCGGCGGGATGGGGCGCGATGGAAGGCGTCTGACATCGGGAGATGAGGTCGTGCAAGAGCCGCGGGGAGCCGCAAGCCTCAATAGGAGAGGCAAAAAGAGAGATGTCCAGTTCCAGCGGCGTGTTCGGGGAGGAGGCGAGGATGGGTGGCGGGGGGCGATTTCCCTCTCAGCTCCCAGCTGAAACAGCAGCCGGGGCTCCCGCTGCAGCGGAGCGGTGGAGATTGCATCTGCCCGGTCTTGCAGCGCCGATGAAGCGATCTCAGGAGCTTGGGCAGGTCTGGGAGGACTTCGACCATGGGTTTATGCTTGAGGTTCAGGCAATCCTCTTCAGTGTGTTGTGAAGCACGTGTTGTAAAATAAGCAGTTTGAAAAAACTGCATGATGAAAAATCACAGCTTTTACAGAAATAAAGAAATAACCACTGAACTCCACGCAGTGGTTCAGACCAGGCTGATGCAACACCTATTCGGGAGACACTTAGTGAATTTGATAACATGGGTTTCAGAGACCAATACAAAGACGCCAAATATGAAGCAGCCCTATAACAAGGCAATTTTCCAAAGTTGAGTTTAATTGATCAAAACATTTGCTGGAGAGTAACCAAGAGAACCAGTGGCAGATGTGTCACCCAGCAAGTGATCCATTTACAGGAGCGTATTGCTGAATATGGCAAGCAGTGTACGTGCATGGTCAGGTCTGCAGCCAAAGTGGTGTGCCCTAAGTAAAAAATAGCGAAGGAGATCAACAGAGCTTGCTTGCCTCTAACTGGCTTTAAATGAGCCTTTGTGCGGAATTTTTCTTCATGCAGAGTTGGGAAGGACTGCACAGGCCCTGATATCTAGATGCAGCTGCATGTGTGACTGTACATATGCAAACGAGCTTCCTTTGCCAGCCCCCACACGGCTGTTCACACACGTATAGGCAGTCAGGTCGTTCGCTTGACAGCAGTACAAGTGAAAAAAAGGCTTGGGTTGGAAGACAGCACTCACTCTTGAGCTCTGCCAGAAATGGGAAATTAATATGATCAAGGGGATTTTTGAGCAAGGAGTGGTATTTTAGCCCTGTCATTTCAGTCATATCTTTTTTTAAGTATTGTGCCTCAGATGCCCTGCTAAGCTACGAGATTTCTGCTGCTTCCTCTACTGTGATGATAATTTGTTGTGGGTATATACAAATTACAGCACATCCTGTTCCAGTTTTATCCTATTAGTCCTGACTAGTAGAAGTGAAAGCTAAAAGATGTGAAAGAAATAAGTCTTATCTGTATGGTGCACCCCACTTGTGTCCCTACAACTTTGTTTCTTCCACACCCAGGCCTCAGAGGTACACATATAGCAAAAACAAGTAGAGGGCTATATTTACTTCTCTTAGTGAGTTGTACAATACCAATTGCAATTTAGTGAATTCCTAGGGAGAGATTAAAGAAAAAATTACTTTCAGCTCTCTGATGTTTTGTAATTTTTTGTCCACAGGTCCTCACCCTTGTGTGTTCTAGGTAAGGATTTAGGGTCGAATATGTCAACAGGATAACTTCACTGAAGCTAATGGTATTGATTTGTCCCCATGTGGTTACAGATGAGGCAGCTGTGGTTTCATATGATTGAGTACTGTAGCAATATCTACTCACCTCACTTGAAGAGCCCTAAGGCACAAAAACCAGATGACTCACCACTACCCTGTTAAGGAAATTATTTTCCACTGGGGAAATGTCTTGAGATACTGTTTTGAGCTCATATCCAAGAAAACATTTAAGCTTCCAACTCATGTATAAGCTGAATTCAATGGGAAGCTAAGACTAGACTAAATAATGTGCTGAATTTTTTATCTATGCATCCTTTTTAAAAGACAGTCTCCTCAATGCAAAGTGGAAGCATTACTGTGGAGTGGGAAGCTGTTACATAGAAAGTAAGCTAAAACATGTTGCATCAGTTTGAATTCTCTAGCTTCACTGGTTTTTTAATTAATTTTATTTCCACATGTGGAACACTATATTAACAGAGTGGAACTCATTAGTGTGTGACTTAGTTTGAGAGAGTGTGTTAAGTGTTCAGCTGAATGCTGAATATTACCAGTAATTCTAAGTGAGGTAGATGGCATGGGATATTACTAATTCTTTCCATATTTCCAATATTTTTTCCGTAGTACCTTCATCTCTTCTGATATGACATATTGAATGTGCAGCTGTGAGTCACACTTGATGTTGGTTACAATTAAAAGAGACTAGTCTAAGTGTTAGAGTTTGTGCTGTCTTCCTCCTACCACATCGACTAGACCATCTTCCTTGTCTGGGAATCATTTTTCACTAGACTTTCATTGACAAATTGCTTTAAGAGGAAGCTAAAACAATGAAAGCCAAATTCAAAACCTCTCTTTAGTTTAAGAAGTAGCAATACTTGGATTATCAAGGTGGGAACATATCTGAAGGAGAGAGAATCACACATTTTTCTGACATGAATAGTAAGGATCTGATATCTCTTGCCCCTTGACAAGCTTCAGCAAAAAAATCAGAAGCAGTGTTTTTTAATAAATGAGAACAGGTTGGAGGAGGAGGGGTGAAGAGGAGGTTATATGTGTAGATCAAAGGATTCTTTGGAGACAAAAATGCAAATCAGAAAAATAACTACTTTTTGGTGAGTGCTTATGTGACTGTACAGCAATCTCAGCAGAGGAAACCTCATGGCATGTACAATTATGTCTCACGCTAAATGATGTTGCCAGGATGGGAAGAGGGCTTCTTTTTACATAGTGCAGAAAGGTTACTGCTACAGGAAATGTGTCAGGGAATAGCATGTGTCCTGGGAGATTGCTGTGGACAAAGTTATAATGCACTGATGCAAATCTATTATATTCCCTAATGAGTTTTGTCAATATAGCATTACGGCCTTCTAAAGTGGTCTGAGACCCTCCAGTGCATTTTTGGCATAATCTCTAATATAGACAAGAAAAACTGACACTGACTCAGCTGAGAGTACAAAAATTTTGATAGCAAGGGGGAGAGGGGAAGAGAGAGGATGCAAGGGTATTTTACTCTCTGAGCTACTAGTTTATGACTATGAGTGTAGATCTGAAACTCCAAGACCATTACTCAGAATTTTGCAAGACCACATTATAATTTTTATATAACTTTTTAAAAAATTTTACTAAAGATATTGACTATAGCTCAAATGGAAACAATTCACTCCTGTTTGATGGGGCTGTTGGGAGAGAATCAAATGGATTCAGGCACACCTGACCAAAAGCTGCCTGTTAAAGGCATGAGGCAGGTAACTGTTTATCTGCAGTGTGAGCAGCTAAGTGCTAAATGAGACCTGTAAGGGACTGGTGTAATCCTAACCAGTACTGAGTATCTAACGAGTACATGAACACTTGCAAATGGATTTAACCATGGCTCTCTGTCCAGGTCCATTCAAAGCAAGTATGTGGAACAGCAAGTGGCAGCTCTTATTTCATACAAGCCAGGCACCATGTCACCATTTCCTCGGATTTCAAGTTTTTCTCTCTTTTATGCTATTCATACCATAGGGTAGTAAAGTTATCATCCTCCAATATTCTACAAGGGCCACCAAGATTTATAAAGTCAGGTACTTTAAATTACAGCACAGCCAGAAAAAGACATAAAAAAGAAGTTCCAGAATATCCTTAAAAGACCTTTAGTCAAGGCTAGGAATAGCTGTCTTGAAATATACTTATTTGTATAGTCAGTTATTTTATGTCAAAGTAATTTGGTATGATATGCTTTTCTCATGAAATACTGGTAAAATACCCACAAATATGCCTATGTGTACACTGGTATGCATTTAAATATGGAAGGCAAGTTACTCTTGGTTACTAATAACTACGCAGTACATCTCTGAATGATGCAGTAACTAAATTGCTCAGTACTATTTATGTGCTATATTTAAACTACTCAACACAGAAGTAACTGTGTTTGTGTAAAGATAAGTGAATCAAACCTTGGGCAACTCTGATCTAACCCATAGGTGTCAGTTTTAGGTTAAAGTCAGGTTCAGATAAGATGAGGGAATCTGGACATTGGCTATTTGCAATATTACTTTCAGATGTTTTACTTTGATGTATTGCAAGAAGAGTACCATTCCTTGAAATAGGAAATAAAAGAAAAATTAGTCAAAATCTTATTACCTGAATATGCAATTCTGTGCAAAGTTTTCTTTCTTCTCCTAGTTTGAGACCAAATTGCTAGTAATCTCTCTCAGACTGATTTAACATTCAGTTAAATCAAAAAGTTTTTACTGATATTTTTATTTGCCTGATTTGGTTGCCCACTGGCTTTTCAAGCAATGCTTCTAGAAGATATTTGCAACAGGAGAAGAGGTTTCAGTGAATCAGCAACTGCAGCACCTTCAACTGGATGACAAGGACATGAACAGGAGACTGTCATCTGTCAGTGTCTAATTGGCATTCACAGAACATTAAGGGATAGGAGTCATAGCAGTTGTCCTCAGCAAATAACAAGTAAACATGTTGTATAATTAATACTCAGCCTAACACTGTTCAGAGATTCAGTGGGTAGAAGAATTTTTTCATTAAATATTTTTCTTTAGGGTATAATTTGTTTAATTTTTATTAGACACATGACACCGTAATTGTAAAGATCAACATAATTGCTCTAACTGGAAAGTTTAGATAATTGGTTAATTAGGATTCTGTTATTTCTTCATGTGCAGTGAAGTTATACATGCTTTTGCTAAGGGAGAAGGTACATGATAACCCCAGGACATCATAGGTTGGGTCTGATTAAATCTCTGGATAAAGTCTTTCTCTAGGTATTTTTTTAAAAGATTTATAGTTGTTTTAAAGTATCAGATCTTCACCTTACTCACACACTTAGTTACACACGGACAACCCCCTGAAATTCATGGGTGCCCTAAAAATTATCTTTTTCAGTGGCCAGTCAAAATAATGGAATGAAATTCCACAGGAATTAAAAGCCATGGCAAAAGCTAATTTATTTTCATTCCAAGACTCAGGCATATTTCTTCAATCTTCCCTTATCCAGGATAAGCCCACAGAATGATGCACATAATATTTGTTCTAAAATCTCTTTGAAACAATTTCCCTCTGGGACAGAAGATGGGGAAATGAATATCAGGAAGATACTAGCTATGTTGCTTAATATGATTCTGGAAGAAAGACCAGTCTCACATCAGTGAATTGGTATAAACTGAACAGTATGGGTATATGAATTTGCAGCATACTTTTAAATCTTTAATGAAGTCACATATTTTCTTATTAAAAAATATTGTTTCTTTGGTGGTGGTTTGTTGGTTTGGGGTTTTTGGGGGGGGGGTGTTTTGCTTGCTTTTTTTGTATGTATAAACCAGAAAGCAGCAGCCTGTAACAAATGAATATCTCACTTCAATAATACATATTAAATACATATAGTATAATGTTTAAATAATGTTTATGGTTAAATGTACTTTTAAAGAGAATAATATAGGAATCATTAAAGCGATAAAAATCTAGTGTGCACATTAAAAAAAGAAATTATTTATAGCAAAACATTATTCAAGTTTCAGTCTACAGGTTTTAAAGTATTTTTATGAATTATGAGAACTGTATGACAATTTCCTAGCAAGCCTAGGTGCCCAAGTACACATAGTTTTGTTGAGAGCTGAAACTGTTATGATTCAGAATTAAAACACAATTTCTTCTTTAGGTAAGAGAGCACAAATAAAAATTTCAGAACATCTGCAATTTCTAAGTCTCTAAGATTTCCTGTCATCCTCCACTAGAGAGTGTTTTTCTCCTCCAGCTTCTCCTAAGTCCTATAATTTTTTAAAATTTTATATTAAATTTTCCATGTTTCTTTTAAAGAGTTTGCCTAATTTTATTGCAACAAACTTGACTCTACCTAGTAATGCCAAGTGGTACCCACTGAAATGATACCGTCTCTAATATATCCAAGTTTCCGGTGGAATGTAAGAACCATTCTGATGTCACCATGTATCTAGTGTTGTTGCTGTAAAATGTTGTTGCAAATTTGACAGAGTTGTAAGAACTAATGTTTTGGCTGTGTGTACTTGAGGGTTTCTGGAGGCAGTGACTGCTATTTGTTCTGAGTTGGAAGCCAAATCCCCCCAAAATTTCATCTGCCCTGAATATTGTTCTAGTTGCTGGCTGCAATGCTCGTGGGCCATTCCATCAGATCAAGTGTCCAGTTTATCGCACAGGTAGGAGGGCTTTCTTGTAACTTCTGTTCTTAGCAGCAGGGAGTCATAATGTGTCAGGATGGAATATAGGGAACTGCTACCTACTCCTGTTTAAAAGGGAAGCTTAAAAGGAAATATTAGTAACATGAGACAGCACAGGCATTAATACTCTGATTCAGTCTGACTGCAAAAGGAAAAACTGAAGTACAGCAGACAGTGGGGGAAAACATGAGACTAGACAAAAAGTGGTCAGGGAAACAGAAAGAGATGCCAATAGAAGAATGAGGGTCTGTGGACAGTAAAGTAAACATTCTAGTTTGGAAAAGAATGCCAAATACTTTGTGGGTTGAAAAAAAAACATGTTCCAATTTGCTGAGCAGCAAGTAATTTTATTCAAACAAAGAAGTAAGCAAAACTCCCCTCTGCAATTTATAATCTGGAGAAATAAAAATGAGAGGCCAACATTTAGTAATTGTTTCTCTTAATGCTACTTCAGGGACTCCAGTCCTACTCTCCCAGTCATATTGGCGCCCTCGCCAACACCTAGGGGACACAATGATTAAAGGCAAGGAAAATAATTGTGCTTATTAACCATGGCTTTTTAATTGATAAAAAGAGGAAAAGGCAAATTTAAAACACAGCACAAACAAAAGGAATGGCTATTTCATTTTAATTATTTTTATTTATCATTTTGTGGAAAGGCTTTAACATCTAACCATGTGGAGAATATCTACTTCTTCCAAGTAGGAACAAGCCTTTTCTTAACAGAAGTAACAGAGATAGCTTGTAGGTGGATCGACAATTCCAGCTAAGGATTGATCAGACCTATGTAATATATCACAGACAACCTAACCTGTAGGGTTATAGATTATTAGTGGATAGAAGGGCTACAAAGATTATCACAGGGCTGGAGCACCCCTTCCATGAGGACAGGCTGAGAGACCTGAGGTTGTTCAGCCTCGTGAAGAAAAAGGTCCAGCGAGACTTTAGAGCAGCCTTTTAGTATCTACCAGGGGCTACAAGAGAGATGGAGGAGAGGGACTTTTTGCTAGGGCAGGCAGTGATAGGACAAAGGGGAATGGTTTCAGACTCAAAGAAAATAAGTTTAGGTTAGGTATTCTGAAGGAGCTGTTTGCTGTATGCATAGTGAGACACTGGAACAGGTTACCCAGAGAAACTGTGGCGGCCCCATTCCTGGAGGTGTTCTAGGCCAGTTTGGATGAGGCTCTGAGCAACCTGGTCTAGTGCAAGGTGTCCCTGCCCATGGCAGCAGGGCTGCAATGAGCTGATCTTTACAATCGCTTCCAGCCCAAACCATTCTATGTTATTGATCTAACATTTTGGGAATTTTTTGTCTTTCATGGGACAATGCCCGTCAATGACAATGTCATAATATTACAGAAATATTCATGAAAAGAAAATCAGTGTTCCCAAGTGGTTTATTTGCAACAGTTTTGCTTCACCATTTGTTTTTATTTCTCTCTATTTCTTCACTTATATAAGCCAACAGACATACTATCAAGATCATGGTAAGCTTGAGAATGGGAACAAATGCTGTCTTTGGCTACTTGTTTTACAATCTCATTTTTTTTAGAACTTCAAAAAAGAAGCATATCAGGTCAGAAGTGTGGGCTTCTTACTGTATACAGGCTGATTATCCTCATCTACCACTAATACACTCTTGTCATGTGCTGGTAATATATCGCTACTCTTTCTTTTGTTTCTGAAGAGAATAATCTTTTTTGTTAGTTTGTTTTAAAGTCTAGAAACTTTCTGATACTCAACTCTGCCATAAGGTTTATTTTCTTGAAAATGAAGTCCTTTCAGCCTTCTACAACAGGCCTTGCTCTTTCTAGTGCCATTTAATGGTGATCTAAGTCTTCCTCAGTTGTTTTTTTACTTACACTTGCTTTTACACTTTATTAGTAAGCAAACAAATTCCAAAATATAATTAGATTCCTACAAAGCACAAAGGTTTTTCTACACTTTTCACCTGGCAGCATAAAAGGAAATAGTGCTAAAAATTGAAAAATGGTAAATTTTTGTCTCAATTTTTCAAAAAATATGTTTATCAGTTTATAGATAACAGATTTTTTTTTTAACCTCTGAAACACATCCCTGATTAACAAAGGATGAGGAATTTGTTTACTTATCCTAGTGGAAAGTAATTCTTCCAAAATTTAACCCATAAATACATATTTTTATGTTCTCCAGTCACCACTGGCATAATCACAGATAACTTTTCAGTTTGAGAAGACTCTTTCAGGGTCAGAAGAATTTAACATTACAATTTGTCTAGTAACCATAATTGAACCACTATTGGTATTTCCCCC